>RCWM02000230.1:1200000-1692000 GCA_003667255.2 Euschistus heros
AGGCACAACAAAAGACAAATCACCTGAGCGGGGACCAGGTACACCCAGCCCATCCATCAGCGGCTCTCGTCCCGGCTAAATTAATACTGTTTTTCTTCTAAGATGATTTATGAGTCTTAATTAAGGGAGCCCCTTTGAAACAACACTATTAGCTTCCCCCAGCTCTGGATATAATCAATATCACACCAACATTTATTCTAACCGAGCTACACGGGACTTCTCCATGGTGGATCGATCAATAACATGTACCACTCTTATCGTCTTAATTGAATCCTTCCATCCCAACATCGTTTTTAATAAACCGACAATTTATAACCAAATATTATCATAAGCCTATTCATTCATTATCACGGAAACACACGAACCATTAAATAAAATTAAAGTGAAGTAGCAATGCTCCTCCAAATGATATAACCAACAAGTCAGAATTATTAAGATCTCTAACCAAACTCATACTTAACCACACCAAACAAAAGCTATCAAATAGTTAAATAATCCAGCTTTAGAGCTAACAGCATATTGTTAAAACCGAAGTTTAGATCATATAAAACAATCTTCAGTTAATTTCCTTTTAGGCTCTGGAATCGGCACTTATTGGATCCATCTATTTTTAAAAAGTTTTTAAAGTTTTTTTATTCCAAAACATGTGTAAATTCTCTTTATGGCATCAACGAGTATATACATAGGATAGTACATGGGACAAGCAACAGGTGGCGACGAAATCTCAGTTTCCATTTTTTTGGACATTCCACCTTTTCTGGCCTAACCTTAAAAATTAAACCTGTACCACTATAACCCATGAAGGGTCTTGGGATCAGTACTTAGGTAAGGATGTACTGTTACTAGGCAAACGGTTGTGAAAGGAGGAGATTTGGCCTAAATCTCGCTCAACCACCAGGTTTTTCCCCATTTTAGGGGTGCCCACTTTGTAGAGGCTGGATGGGCCCCAGGAGAGTCTCCCGACCTCGAAATCGAGCAACAACCGAAATAACAGAAAATAAATTTTCTGCCTTCAGTCGGTCTCGAACTCGGGACCGGGTGCTTGGTAGTTAAGTGCCTTACTCACTGAGCTACCTCGCCTCCCTTTCTAGCATAACACCCTACAACTAAATAAAAATATACTTTTAAAATAAATTCCAAATGAAAACTAAAAAGTAATAAGAATATTAACAAGTCGAATGAAATGATAAATAAGGTAAATGACCCATTTGTGGCCGAGTGTGTTAAAGTGTCACTCATTTCCGAATTCTAATAACTTCGTTGCCGGTCAGAATCCAGCCTGGACAGGTCGAAATTTCTCCTTCTCACGAGGGATAGAATAGGTTGACAATAACCTGTAGGATAGCACGCCCTCTCTGCTCTGGTTGAAGTTTATAAGGACGTTAAGCATAAATAATCAAACAACTACAAGCTATATAATAATTGATGCATTTGTATGAGCAAGTGATATTTGAACAAGTTCAAAGTGCATAGGGCAAGTAAGAGCGTGCTCAAACCTTAACTTTTTCGAGTCAAAAACAGCACTGGTTCCAATCCGGCCTGGTCCGGGTACTTTTATTTCGCAATAAATATATTTCCAAAAGATGAAAATGCTCTGTGGTGTAATCAGGATAAAAATACAACTAAGTTAAAAAATGTTTAATGGAGAGCCAACATTTCGATCAGCTATACAGCTCAGAGCAACCACCCACAAGTCAACAGAGGAGACGAACTATGACTGAAATTCTATCGTCTCCTCTCCTGACTGGTAAGGTCTGAAGAAGAGCAAAGATGGTGCTCGAATATTATTCGTTTCAATGAATTTGGACATTCTTTCTTTGTCAGAGATTTACTTTTAGGATAATTCTGCCATAGTTGGTGAACACAAGACGTTGATCTCCAATAAATTAATTAATTTTGATCTGATATTTAACTAAATATAATCTATCAAGATAATAAAATTTACATATTTTCAATTAAATAGTTTTTAAAAAGCGATAAATATTTGGTGCACAGTGAAGTTGGAAAATTGACCATTTGGTTGCAAGCACCATTCAAGAGAGGTTACAAAGATAAGGTGTTATATAGAGTTCGAAACTATAAATATGTGGTAAGATGTTTGGATCCCATTGGAGTTTAAAAATCGACGGATAATAGCGCTATTCTGCAACAGAGTTTGCAATGGAAAAGCAATTGAATCTATCTGTACTAAATTTTTACTTCATCATCTCATAGTTTAGCAATAATAAAAATTATAATGGCAGAAACAATGTTTGCGGCACTGTCGAGTACTTTCACGGTTAAAAATTAAAATCCAACCAGATGATATAAATAAAATTATTTCCCTCAAATAATAATTGAATGGGTCCGCTGAAAAACGTTCTAAGCGACAAACATAAAATTTTGGGTGATAAAAGAAATAAAATCATAATCTAAAGTTTTTGTTAGTTTTCTAGCTTAGATTTTATATTTAAATATTAATTTGGTTTATTTACATGTATAATGACATAATGGGGTACTATATCATACTATTATACATTTTAAAACCTCTTCGGAAACTTTGTCGCCTAGAACGTTTTTTAGCGGACCCGTTCAATTATTACGAAATCAAAATGTCAATCCTTTGCTTCTTGATATGGTGTCTAAAAATATGAATCATAGGACTTTAGTTGTAAGCACTGATAATCCGATGGACTTAATAATCTGCAAGTTCCTTATAGTCTCTGTCCTTCTAGATTACCAACTCATGAATTAAAATTAAAAATTGGATGTCCGATTATGCTTTTACGCACCCCTCAACCACCTGATCGGTAACTTGAACCAAGTTAAAAATTATTAACATGCGTGATAATATCATTGAAGACATAATGCTCAATTGCTTACTTTAATACAAGATTTTTATAGATAAAGAAATAAAACTTGGATTATTAGTTAAAATTTTTTATGTTCTTTACTTATGAGAGCGGGCAAAGATGCGATGGGGGATGCTAGTAGCAATATATATATATATATTTTTTTTTTCAATTAATGAATAACTCTGTTGATTTATTTTACAGTTTTTATTTCTGTCCTTGTGAAGTTTAAGTTAAACATATGTTTAATGAACCCGCTGGTTGTATTTTCCGTAATATAAGTATTACGGAAAATACAACCTGCAATAAGTTGCAAAGTATAAAACTTCTTTATAAATAGAAATACAATTATCATATCGATAAAATATTACATATCGTCGCAGTCATTTTATTGTTATCAATACCATTGGTAGAAAGGCACTCGTGGTTTCCATACGAGAAATAATATTTTTTAAAGCTGAGGCGAACCGAGGTCTGGAGAACTAGTTCCAAGAGAGATGCATATCTATCGGGACGAATGTGAGAGCCGTAAAAGTGAGGATTACCTCAGGAATTTACCGATATGAGGTCCTGGAGGTGGCTTCACACAGCCGAGTTAATCCACCTGCTAATATATTCTAGCAGCTATTGGGCTGGTATTTTTATAGCAGTCCACAACCACGGTGAATTACTGCCGGTATCTGAGCTCCTCAATTAGCTGGCAGTCATTGTACTTTACATCAACTTTTTTTTTTCCACCGTCAAATTCTTACATTTCTTTTTATAACTAGAATAAGTGTTGACTCTTAATTAACACGCTTATATATAGATGTAGTTGAGTTTCTAGTGGCTTTAATATGGGATTTAATTTCTGTTATAAAAAGAAAATAAAACATTTTAAACTCTTCTTTTATTACCTCGTTTGTGCTGCTAAGCGTGGAGGTGATGTCTCTGACCATCTTTCCCAAAGATTCCTTCTTAGCCTTCTCATCTCTGGCATGGTACCACCTCTCGCAGAACCAAATCTCTTGATATAATTAAGAAACAAAAGTATTAATTTGCCTCGAGATCATCTTCCTTCCAGCCTTGCTTCTAAACATCACTTGGCAATACGGTCGTCTCTCATTCTTTTGCTTTTCCTGATTCTCTCTCGAACGGCCAATACACCACCATTGCCCTCGGTGTCCTTTAACATTCTTTTCAAATGACTTGCATAAATATAATGAAAACCAGGTGGCTTCGAGTGTCTATCAGTTTAACACCACTGTAAAAATGTAAGGGCATATGTGTAAAATTTTAACCTCCTCTATTGTTTATTAGGGCTGTGCACAAAACGAGTCAAGGTCTCGTGCCTACACTACAACGTCTGTCTCTAGGTCTTAGGTCCTTGATAGAAATGGTTAAGGTAGCTGCTACTAATTGTGTTTTTATAATTATTAGTTGTAGAAACAGGAAAAAAATAAGACGTTGGTGGGTTCTTGGACTTTCATGAGAGTGCTTTATTGTTTATTGCAATATAGGTTTTCTGAATTTCACCTGTCTGACACTGTGCGGCTTTGAAGAATTTATTTAGCATTTCCTAAATGACTCACGAGAGGAGACAATACTCAGGGAAACTATACCGGTAGCTCTCAAGTTGGAAGTGTGACTTAGTTTTATACTTGCCTCATATTTCCGTAGAATCTGATGTATCTATTTTAAAAGGCCATATATGTTATATTTGTTCTACTTTTATTTTTTAAAGAAAAGTCTAATAATCCGTTTGAATAAAAGTTCCGCAGTTTTTTCTTCAAAACGGCCTATAACTTTTGTTCTATTTCACTTTCCCAATGATGATTTTATTGACTAGAATTGTAACATTGTTCATATATAACGGGAAAAGGATATAAATAAAAACATTATTTTATTATAATTTATATAAAACTAGTTTGAAAAAAAAGGAATCCACAAACGATTAAGTATTAACTATTCCTATTACTAATTAAAAAATTAAAGTTGCTTATGCTATATTACTGCACATTAAAAAATATATATATTATGAAAAATATATATTATTTTTGCATAAATGTTGCTTATTCTTAATAAGGAATAATTATATTATGAGCTGTATTCATTAAAATTATTTACTTTTTTAATACCCAAATCAAAAAGATTTAGTACTTTTCTTCTTTTTTTTTTGATTTCATATAAAAGTGATGAGTACAAAAAGTTATTGAATTTTTCAATTGAATGAGTTTAAATAGGCAGTTTTTTTCTTTCCCTTCCTGCCGCGCGTATTCCTCAGATATAAAACTCATTTTTCTATCTTACGTTTTGCCATAGGAATCCACAGTCAAGATTATGCTAGGTTCGGGTAAAAAGAAGAAGGTAGAAAAGACGCGAAATCCCTAGACGGCATAGGATCAAAGGAAATATCAACATTTCTAATACTATCGTAGGTTCAAACAACAATGGTCTGGTAGGACAAGATGTTTACAACCATTTCTTTGTGAAATTGAATTTTTTTTTTTTTTTCATTTTGATCAATCCATTTAATTGTTTCACAAGAGTAGTTTTATTTCTTATTTATTCGACATATCACACAAAGTATAGGCTTGTTTGACTATTCTCCTCCTTCAAAACCCTAATCTCAAAGTAAAGGTAATAATAAATAATTGCAAGCTTTTTTGTATGAGAAACTTCCCACATTTTTTTTACGTCCCGGGGTCTAAATTGTAGAAAAAATGTGTTTTTTTTTACTGCTTAACATTTGAAAACGGTTAGACATAAGAAGTAATTCATTACAAACCTTTTGATTTAAATAAGAAGTAATTTTGGGAAAAATTTGATTTCGTAAACAATTTTTTATTTATTTTTTAAAAATTATTTATTTTCCGCATACCCTCTTTTTCTCTAGTCTATTCGGGCCCCTGTTTTGGTCAACAAACACGGAAGGCTACAAAGACAAAGAAAATATTTATAAATATCTTACAATGGATCTAATAAGGTATTTGATCGCAAAAGGGAGTGTGTACGTTTTAAAACCCCTTTACTGCGAAATAAGTATATTTTGCCCCTTATGATTCCATTTTATTCATTTTTTCTGTTTGGTGACTAAATTGCTGAGAGAATATATATTGATATTTACAAGCTTACAATCAGAAAACGGCTAGCTGTATGAATAAATTTATTAAAAACATTATTGAAACGTTTTATTCCGAAAAAAAAAAAACATTCGTACTTTATTTTTTGACATTTGACTATATCTCGAAAATGGTCGACTCTAGAAAAATATGTTACAAATCTAAATTAAAGCTGATTACATTTCCTATAAAATTGATTATGTATAAATCTGTCGAAATTCTAATGGTTTTCGAGGCATACGTTATTGAAAATCGGTGATTTTCGGGAAAAAAAACAAATTTTACCTCACTTTTTGTAATACTTTTATTTCTAATACCTTCCCCGATCGTTCCTCAGAAAAAATTACATAATCAAAATTGTAGAGCATATTTTTTTAATGTGCAGTAATATAGCATAAGTAATTTTAATTTTTTTAAATTAGTAATAGCAATAGATAATACTTTATTGTTTGTGAATTCCTTTTTTTTCAACTAGTTTTTATATAAATTGATAATAAAATAATGTTTTTATTTATATCCTTTTCCCATTATATATGAACAATGTTATAATTCTAGTCAATAAAATCATCATTGGGGAAGTGAAGTAGAACAAAAGTTGTAGGCCCTCCAAAATAGGGCTAGAGCATGTCGTTATACCCAGCGGCGGAAGTTGGGGGATCAGTGTTTATAATCGCTTATCCTCTACCATACTTCTAACGTAATTTTTCCTAATTCCTTCTTATATTTTGATACACCCCATATTTTTAAATATATTTACAATAAGTATGCTATTAGTGACTTTTTTCTTTAAAAATAAAAAAAGTAGTTTTTTTGAACCTAAAATTGTAAATATCACATATATGGCCTTCTAAAATAGATTCATCAGATTCTATGTCCATTTTATTAATAAATCCGTTTTCCGATCTAAAAAATGTATATTGGTTTCTTGATTAGGAGGAATCTAAAATTGACCCCGTAGGTGCTGCGATCTCTTGAGGCAGAAACACACCAGAGTGAGGGGACATTTAGCCTTAATACGTCCTCACTTCTAATTATTAAAAACAACCTCTAAATACGAGTAACAATACCTATCAATTGTTCTAGTCTATTTCGGACTGGCGACGAAAACAAGAAATTAGGCAATTTTCGTACGAGCATTTCTACGAGAAGGCTGGAAAATGGGTAATGGTTTACCAGGAAACGAAACGCTATTAACAATATCTCATAAAGATAGAGTTTGCTGGGTTAAAGAATGCACATCAATATTTCTAAGGCAGAGCTGATGCAACATTGTTCAATTTGATGGTTTTTAGAGAATGCAGAGATCATCGACAGATAAATTGTCGGTGATTATAAAACATAAAGTAAGTGAAAAGTCATAAACGTTTTTATTTACATATATAATAATTTTACTTAGGTATACAGAATATATAATAAGTATTATTTTTTTATTAAATAGGTCTATGTATTACGTCAATTGTTCTGCGTTATTTTTTCTTGTGTATTTTCCTTACTTGAGGTCTCAATTAACCGAGGTTTTGGTTATCTCGGTCCCAACGACGTCGGTTAATCGAATCCCAAATGTATATAAATTTATTTAAAAACGTCTCTACTCATTTAGATTGCTTAACAAAAATTTTTTGGCAGGTTGAACATTACTGCGTTGCTAATAAATGTTAAACAAAATGTTGAAAAGATTATTTTACCGGCTTTGGTGAAACCATCCCTCGTGTTGTTATTGATGTTGGTATTACACTGATAGATTTTGTTATCAGCATAATTAACAATAATGTTAACATTGTTTATTTATTTTTTAATTATTTTCTTTAATATAAGAATATGTAGAGGAAAAAATATATTTACAATTTAATTGTGCTGTTTTTAATTTCTTTCTATTCTATTATTATTTTATTTGTCCGACGTAAGTAAAATTATTGAATGTTAACTATTTTTAATTCAAGTTATCCTTCTTTCATTTTTGCTTTTCATTAATGCGTACACTAAAAACGTACTGCGTCACATACAAGCATAAATTTTTGACGATAGCCAACCGCATAGCGCTTCCTTTATTTTCGATGTGAGACACTGAAATGTTCTGGAGACCAATCAACGCAAGAACTTGAACTAAACACTCAAGTCATTGACTCTCATTCAACGGTTTTATTATGAGTACAAGAGGAACTTGCACGTGCAGAAACAGTCATTATTCTCCTGTAACTAACGGCTTGGAATCAGATACATGGTCTAATACCGTTCTGAAACACTAGAGGAATGGAATCCAGCCCTGGGCTATGGGAAGCCATCAAGTGATGTTGATGTTTGTGCCATCACAAACTCGGAATCCCGCTCAACCATTAATGGCCCTATTGACATTTCGTTCTGCCGACTCACTTTTAATGCGATTCACCTGATGGTGGGGTGTCAACTTTCGCACATAACTTATCAGATGTTGATGACATCACTTTTTAAGGTAACTGTCTCTCTTGATTCCGATGATTTTGGAATCCAAACTAACTGTTTATTGATTATTGACTGTACATTGATTATTTCCAAATGGTCAATATTTTCAAATCATATGATAAAATTATTTAACTGATTATTCTTGTCCTAATATATGGATTAACTTACATGCAATGTAATTTAAATAACTATGGAAGCTGATTATTGATCTATCATTATCATTTTATAATATCATAAAATTAAAAGGTATTGTTTTTTACAATTACAGGACTTATCATTAGAAATATAATACACATGTACAATTATATATGTATATATACATACACACAAACACCAACAAAGGAACTGTATAAAAACTCAGACACCATAAAAGAACTGTTCAGAAAAAGACGCATGAAACATGAAATTCTTTGGACACCTTTAGAGAACCAACCAAGATCGAATTACAAAAAGAATTTTTAACATTATAAGCTCAAGCAAATTGAAAACTAATTGGCTAAAGGAGACTCATAATGACGTAAATTAGTAAATTAAATAGTGGGAATATAAAATATTTATTAAATTATCTTGAAGCTGCACTGAAAACATTATTCATCGGAAAGAATATAGCTACAAATAAATAGAGTTGAAAAATAATTATAATGATTATCAAGGAAAAAATATTTCATAATATGTATTTATACTTATAATACAAATGGTTACATTACTATATGTTTTTCCACCCAAAGCAACCTGCTATTCTTAATTTTACGATTAACTCTATTTTAGACTTAAAATACAAGAAACTGCTAGTCGTTTCCGATTAATTACAAAAGACTTATTTATATGACAGTAATTTCCAACTTCCAATGCTTTTCGAATTCAATCCTTACAAACAATCGTAACATCCTCGATGCTTCTTATTACTTCACAAACAAACGTATCTACACAAATCTAATTGTTCCATATGTTGTCCATGCCCATTTATCCCAAACCAGATACATATCCTTTAATAGTAAACTCCATACCCACTAGTCTTCCAACTGGTCCCACACTCCAGTTCCGATAATAATCCGAGGCGTCTGAAAAGGAGATGGCCATGTGACCTTCCAATGTAGAATTATTGAAGTACTACTAGTGAGTAGTTCTTTACATGTTATTGTCATATCATTTTAATAATTTTCCTCAAATTTACTTGTTGTATATTATGTATACAGTTGTAAATATCAATAATTAAAATACAAAAATAAAACTATTAACTCTACACCTAAGACAATCATCAAAAGTATGCTTTAAATAATTTCTTCTCACAAATATTTTATTAATCGATTTTCTAGTAACACTAATAGTACCTCTGAGTTCTTTCCTATTGAACTTATTAATGGCAAAGTAAATTATTAACATCTTAGTAATAATTTTAGTGAAATTATTTGAACATACAGTATTTTAACTGTATTAATTTTACTCTGAATTTATTAAAATAATTAGAAAATAATTTTGTCAACAGAATCAATTGTAATAAAAATGTTTATAAGCTAACTTAAAAAACAAAATAATAAAATAAAATAAAAAAATTGGAACATTTGAGCTTCCAAACAGGCAAAATACACAATAAGAAGAACCTCTCCTCCAATGCGAAATTAAGGCATTACAATGCTGTGATAAGGCCTGTGATTTTATATGGGATGGAGACCACTAGCTTACCAAGCCTAGAAAGGCTATTAAGAATAGAAAGGATCCTGAGAAAGGTCTATGGGCCCAGGAAAACACAGGAAGGTTACAGGCTAAGATCTAACGAAGAGATCTACAGGGAACTGAAAGACCTGGAGACCGAAATAAGAATCCGAAGGCATATGTTCTATGGACATATGAAAAGGATGAAGAAGGAAAGACTAAATAAAGAGATATTCGATAAAATTTGTAGCTATAAAAGCGTTTTAAGAATTAAAGAACCTTAAAATGTCAGCAACCGACTGTTTGGATAGAGAGGTGTTCCGAAAAACAATACAAAATCTCACTACAATTAGCAGAGAGAGAAAGAGGGGTACAATGTGGTCCAGGGAAAGAAGGGAGAGACATTCAAGAATAATGAAGCTAAGATGGGAGGAAAGAAAGTCGAGAATCCCAAAGAAGCCTAAACCGTGATATTCGCGTGGTCCTTGGGCCCTATTTTTTGGGGAAAAAAAAATTTCAAATTAATTTGTTATCTTGTAGTTAAACTATATTATCTACTTTTTGATACTATAAAAGTGGAAAATCCGAACCCTTTTGCTTTAAACGTAATCATATTTCAAGTGTAGTATGCTATGCATTAATGTATATAATTTTACAGTTTCATGAGAAGGATTAGTTGTTAGCTGAATATTTATGTGGATAGAAAATTTGAGACTAAAGAAAGCAATATCAGTTTATTTCGTTGACATTTTTATTCTTCGATGACGATCATCTGAAAATCGTGATCCCAACCTTTTATGACTTTCCAATTAAATTTTGAAAAAAAAAATCATCAGTTTAATTTAAATAAAGTACTTTAATTTGGAGGAGGGAAGTGTTTTTAAATTTTTCGAAAGGGTACGGATATAAATAAAACATTAAGTGAAAAGAAGTTGGATGCTAATGAGACTCTTAGATTATCTCGAGCGGCGAAGGGAAAAAGGACTGACGGAGCGGTACACAAATTGCTTGGGGGAATTTTGAATTATTTCCGAATGTGTTGGATTGATAGGCATAAAAAGGTGGATGTGGTGAGCTGCTCAGGGCCGTAAAACGGGGCCTAATTGGGCAGGATTCGAAGCCAGCATAATTCTAAAAGAGTTATAAAAATAAAAAATACTTCCCTAAAGGCCAACCTTAGTCTTCCATTTAGCTCTCGTCGGGAACCCGATCAAGTCATTAGTTCGATACCTCCTGAGCATCTTCTTTGTGTATTCATCTCTTCTGATATATAGCTTATTTATTCTCAAATTGAATTTTAAAATATAAAAAAAAAATTATATTTTTATAACTCTTGTTATTGTGAAATATATTCTAGTCTTTTATTTTAAATCTTATTTTTTTCTATAGATAACTAATTTTAAAAACAAATAAATAAAAAAAATGTAGTTGTTACAGGATACTTGAGAGATTTAATACTAAAACTATCTTGGTCTCATTCTTACCATGCATACCTAAAAGATGAAACATAAATAAAATATAAACATTGGAATAAAAAAAAAAAATACTGTAGTAAATACTAACAAAAAAAAAAATTAGAAAAATTACAATACTAGCGTACCCCGTCGAGGCTTCGTCCGCTCTCATAAATAAAGAACTTGGATAAATTAAGAACATTTTAACCTGGTAAAAATTCCATTGATAAGGTGTTTGAAGAGAAACTATAAGCATAATTAGACATCCACTTTGGCAGAAATAAATTTATCGATTCATCTGGTTTTATTTTAATTTCTAATCATAAATGTATATGACAGATTGGTAAACCTCGTTTATGCCACTGAAGACTATGCGCTTTAATTATTATTATAGTAAAAGTTATTATTTTAAACCTTCCTATAACTATGAAGATATTGTTGTTAAAATTTGGTACAGTTGGGTTTAATAGTTTTACCATTGCACACTGTGTTGCAGAATGGCCACATATCGGTCAATTTTTAAACTGCACTGAAATGCACGTATCACTCCATATATTTATAGCTTTTTTAATAACATTTGAATTGAAAATAAATTATTTTTATCATAAATTTCCAGCCCTATCCCGTACCTTAGTAACCTATCTGGAATGGTGCTCGCCATATATTTATCGTTTTTTTATGGCAATATAATTGAAGATCATTAAATTTTATTATTGCAATACATTCCTTGAACTATGAAGATGATGTGGTGATCACAAACGAAAAATGGCTTGTCCATTTACAATAAAGTATACATAAACAAAAAATTAATAACATTTAAATTGGAATTCATATTAAAGAACATCAAATTAAATGTGAATCTAGGCAACCCATGACGGTGAATATGCAAAAATTCGTAAATTAAAAAAAAATATACCATTAGTAAATAAATAAAACTTAATAAAATTATAAAACACGCTGTTAAATTAGCTTACCTACATGAAAAAAAAAAAGTGTAAAAATAATGTATTAAATTCATATAAATTTTATTGAAAAATATAATGATTATATGTATCAATAAATATATTAAGCATTGATACCAAAGAATATAAAAGAGCAGATTGAGTAGATGATTTAAAAGCAAATTCAATTTATTTACTTCAATTAAATCTGAAAGAGATTTTTTGAACATTCTCTTTATTTTCTTAATTATTTTTTATCAATGTTCTTTTTATGTTAGCTGTTTCTGAGTACATATTGTAGGATGAATACACTATTTACAAAGAGTGCAAAGAGATTTGTGTCCCAGATTTAAATTTAAATTTTTTATTTTATTTTTTGGATCTGATTTATTTGTTTAATAGTAATTAAGATGGATTTGTGTTTTGTTATATTATTCACTTATTATTTACACATAGCCTGGGTGTTAATATTATGTGTATGGATGTTTTCTATCCACTGTATTATTATTATTTTCCATTATTGTCATAATATGTATCATAATTTAATTTAATGATACATTTCTTATTAGTATTATATATTTCTATATATATTTAAAAAAAAAAAAAAAAAAAAAAAAAAAAAAAAAAAAAAAAAAAAAAAAAAAAAAAAAAAAAAAAAAAAAAAAAAAAAAAAAAAAAAAAAAAAAAAAAAAAAAAAAAAAAAAAAAAAAAAAAAAATTTGTTCTCTATTTAAATACTATTGCAGCGTGTTTTCAATGATTTTTTTCAGTCTCCAAAAAAAATAAATAAATAAAATTAAAAAAAAAAAATAATAAAACGTGAATCTCAAGAGTGCTGGCAGTATATTTGAAATTCAACTATCGTGAACATTTATTTAATAGCTGTTGTTACATCGATGGCTAGAATTTACAACAGAGAAATACTAACCATCAATGAAGTTCACATGCTAGGGTAAAAACGTTAGTCTATACAGGCAAAGTTCTATAGAATGAAAATAAGAAAATTACATAGAATTAGATAGCGCTTGCAAATGATTATAATTCTGAAACAACTCCTGGAGTTTACTTAACGACTGGAAAGTTTGAGTAGAGACATTATAAGCCATTGCAATTAACATCCAAAGTAGTAATTTTAATAAAGTTGTACCTTATTTTTGGTAACTACCAGCATGAATAACTGAAACTTGTGTTATCAACCCTGATGTACATGGAATTATGATCTCTAATATAATATAATATTTCTAATATATATGATATAAAATAGAACAATGATAGGACAATTAAAAAAATTATCATATTAGTCATAATATGACTAATGTGATAAATTTTTTAGTAAATTAATAAAGGTTTAATAGTTCAACCTTTACTATTCGAGTATGGTGAGGTTTCACCTATTTGCCCTCAAGGAGGAGTTACATTATAACTCCAAACGGTTTAATGATTTTCATCACAAACCTTTAAATCATCGTCACTTAGTAAGGGTGCTTGGGCTTCAGCCTCTTACGAAGAAGTATGAAGGTTATGACTTATTTTAATTGTTTTTGTTGTAGGCCTAATCATTACCTCAAGGTAGCATTATTTGCCACTATATTTTGAAAGATATATACATTTTATCATAAATCATATAAGTTTTACAATTACTTCGGTACTATTAGCCAAATTATCAATTTCTCCCTAACTGAAAACAATAGATATGTCTATCTATAATTTAAAACTTTTATATCTATGGCTTCTGATAGGAAACTGTGAGCAAATATTTGATTCGAGTTACGCCATCAGAGATAGAGCGAGATAGAAAAAATTCCTAACACGGGAAAAATTGTTGGCAAAATGCGACTTTATTCATTGAAACCGATTTAACTCCTAAACAGTAGACACTGGCAACAAATATTACATAACAAAAAATATTTTCTATTAAATTTCTAATAAACGACTTGCCTAAATTTACACAATATGTAGGAAACCATTATGGGTTGCCTTGAAAAATTATCTCATTTTGGACAAAACTCGATTTATCTAGTTTTCAAAACGGAAACAATCTATAGAGATGCTAGTCAATAAGAGTTAAGACTTGTTGACTTTGTTTATATTTTTACACTTATATATCAATAGGAATTCTGCATTAAGTTTTAAGGTTGTGACAGGTAGATTTTTAACAAAAACATGCCTAAAGGTAATTTTTTAATAATTGGACATTGAAGACCGCAGGAGATTGAAGCCGAATCTTTATCTCAAGGATGTTAACTGCTCAGCTTTGCTAAATCTTCTACTTCTAGATTCTGCTTCGTCTATTCAACCCAATCCTTGAAAAACGTACTCGTACTTTGATATAGTGTTAAAATTTACTCAAACGTAGAGGTTGAATTGATCGAAAACCTTATTGTGCATTCTTTATATTTTAATATCGATGCTAAAGCAAACACATACTATAAGTCACTTTAAGGCCAAAAGTAGTTAGACCTTCTCTTTGTCTTTAAGAAAATATTCTCGCTGGTTCCGTTTTCGAGTTCAGATTTTCCAAAAAAAAACCGAAGGCAACACTGCTACTATGTGCACATGCCACACGGGGCCGGAAAAATGATTTATGTCATATCAAATGTTGAACACCCTATTTCAACTGTGTGCTATGTAATGATCATTGGAGACTTATATACAATAATCTTAACGATCATATAAAAAAATAAAATAAAAAAATAAAACCCATCAGACTTCATCAATCAAGCAGCGATATCTACTAATTTCAGTCAATATGGTTAATGCGATCCCTGAAAACATAACCAGCCATTACGGACACCGCTGATGATGGGAGCGTACTCCGGGGGCAGGCTCCCGGAAGTGGAAGGTTACCGGGTCCTCGAGAGGCCTGCGCAGCCGATGATGGGATGATGAAGGCATGTTTTCGGGACGGCCGATAGAGGCGTGGTAATCGCCTAATGGTCGGACACCTGGTACCCCCTCCCCCCCAGGGATGGTACCTCTCCCTACCACACCCCTTCCACTCGCTATTAAGTCATTAACTATGGGCGGGCCGGCCATAATCTAATCACTGCCAATTATATCAGGGACCGTCTCATTTCAATATCTTCATTGGCCAGGGATAATATGTAATCCTTACCTACGGGAGACAGCTCAATGGGTCCATGAATATATGAATACTATCTTTCTCGTGTACCTAACAGCATACCAATATTCATTCAACACATTCAAACACCCTAACATCTTTATTTATTTACACGCAAACCCGAATTCATTAAAGTTGATGTTAATAATACTTATAACTCTAAAGAAGCATTCTGATATCGATTCTTCTACAACCACTTCTCTTCTTAGATTTTCATTAAAACGCACCTGGCTCAATAAAAGGGGCGGAATCCTACCTACATTCTTCCAACCTATCATCTATGGAAGCTAAAGCGGTTAAGAAAAAAAATTGTATGTTTACTGAACAAAAAGAAAAAAATTAAACCGGCAAGGAAGCTGTAATAATAAATACTAGCTAACCCAGAGCTTCGCTGTCCATAAAACACAATCGCCTAAATATCTCCCGTTGTCGAAACATGGCAATCCTAATAATAAGGCTAGACCTAACACAATCATCCTATCTACGTTTTGGTCGACACCTGTCGGTTCATAATTAACTTTTTTCGAGCTAAACCATTATCATGTTTAACAAGTTAAATAGCCAATCTTGACTTCGTATGTTTCTACTTCCCTCACCAACTTATATTTCGACTTCTAAATTAAGTTTTCTCAGGATGCAATACTGGCGCTATATTGCAGTTTGAATTCTCTTGTTGATTTATGCATATATTCAGTGTTTTTCGGAATATTTTAATTGCCATAATTTTTTGAAAATCCCATCACCTTCCTAAAAAGATATTCATTCACAAAGACTATATGGGTGTATAATACTTTTTATTATAATGCGGTTCCTTCAAAATCACTTTTGGTAAAAACCATTAGTTTACCTCTAAATTATCTGCTGCTTGTATATAACCCGGTTTGATATAAGAAGCCAATGGATGAATTCCACCTAATTTTGTTTTACAAGTTTAAACTCGGTCGGAATGGGGCCCAAACTACCATGAACATTAACGAAGTCTGCGGTGATGGGGAAGCGAGTTCATCAGGTGTTAAATTTTGTAGGAAGGGAGATATCATTCTTGAAGCCATGGAAGGACGTGGAACAACTCCGTCTTTTGATGAATATGTTCTCAGTTTTTGCCGAAGAAAACACCAGACAAAACAAAAAACCAACAGTTGTTCGAGAAGCATAGAATCTCTCAATCAGCAAATCGACCGTTGCTGACCACCTCAAGCCAATCGGAAAGATAAAAAAAAAATCATGAAACTTGGTTACCTCAAGCACTAATAGATCGCCAATGTCTCACGTATGACGACGAAAATTGTTTAAGCTTGGACATGAGAATTTCCACATCCATCCTATTCTCCAGACATCTGTCTAACCGGACCATTTCATTATGAAAATTAGATAGAATTTGTTTGTAGAATTTGTTAATAACAGAGCCCCATAAAAAAGTTATTGAGAAAAAATGTATTGAGATTTATGGGTAGCATTTTGATCAATAGAAATATTTAAGAGTATTTTGATAATAAAATAACTCTAAAGAATAAATTAATATTATATAGATTCTAGTTTAGACATTTTTTTTTTCAAAATCATTCTTATATAATTAAAAAGATGTTTCACACTCATGGAATTATTTTTTAAAATAAAATCATAAAGTTTAATATTTTTTTATTTATTTTAATTTTAGCCTATCTTAATGCTTGGCCAAGTAGCAGTACATATTTTCCAAAGTACTGAAACCAAGACTATTTACGGGTTGTTGGGCTACGGATTTTTGTATTTTATTTTTATATTACAAGTATTCATTGGCAGAATGTTTGCGATCCCAGGAAGTAAATTCAGTTAAAAATGATGAACCAGCAGAAATTTCAACAAAATATTTAATATATGGAAGGTTAGATATTAAAAACAACAAGTATAAATTTCTGAGAAACCGTTGACCTAAATGCCGAGCGCCCCGTGCCGTGACATCAGCGGCCGTCCCGGGCGTCAAAGATACCAGAGCCGTGCTGCGTTGCTATGTAGCTGTGGCCGGAGGAGTGTATTAAGATATATGTTTTGTAGCCATCCTCGGGGTGGCTCTCATGATAATAAATTACTCCCTTCTCTCTTCCACTAATGCCCTCTCTCACTAGCCTTATACCTGTTCCTTCTCCGGCCAACAAGATGAATATTATTACGGCTCTTGGATGAAAAAAATAAGAATAAAAAAGATTACTAGAAGATATCCTTGTTTTGTAAATAGCTTCTATTTACCTACTACTATTGATTGAGATACATTTCACTCATAACTAGCAATTACCATATTTAGTAGTGAATGTAAGCAGTGGGGTCGGATGCGTATCATACCATAGTACAAAAAATAAAGTACAGTTATCTCAGCTTGTAGGCATCTAGAATGCAATGGATCTACTATTATCTTTTTTTTTAAATTTATTCGTTAACATTTATAAAAATATATAATATAGGTTGTCAACCTATTCTAGACAAGGTAGAATAGTCTAAATTCATTTTTATCTGCCTTGAATACATTTTGGCCCGCTCAGATGTGATTCGAACCCACGATCTTCAGAATTGGGAGCACTGAGACTCGCTCGGCCCCGGTGGTTGTCGTAAAGAAGTGTATAAGTCAAATTATCTGGGAAATTAGTTAACTATCAATCTTCAAAGGAGTGTTTTTATTATCAGCTTTATGAAAAAGTGAATAAGTTGTAATATTAAATAGAGGCTTAAAGTAAAAAATTTGGCGCAAATGTTATTTTAAGAGTAATTACAGGATTTAGGAAAACTATTTAAAATGCCCTACTGTAAAATCCATGGATATGTATCAAGTAAATGTGTGGAAATATGGTAAAGAAACTGCTTATCAGTGTCACTTCAATAATATCTACATCAGATGTCCCTAGACCAACTTCCTCAAGAATATCGGAAATCGAGTAAAAAGTAAGTTGGGTAAATAGTGGATTCAGGTGGATATGAAGCTTATCACAGAAGGATAGGTATCTGGTTCGGCCCAATGTGGCAACATATGGAACTTATAAATCATTATGGAAAAGTTAATTTGTGACATAATAAGGAGCATTGTGGATTTTACGAAGGATTTTGGATTGTAAGGATTGCATACGAGAAGAAATCGGATGTATTATAATCGAAACTTTTGAGGGAGCATTATCAAACGGTACTATCTTGTTTTTGGTACATCGAATTTTCATTGAAATTAGCTCAGTAGTCACTTCAGTTAAACGTCGAATATATAATTCAATTCGAAAACTCTTTTAAGGTTATATGCTCTCCGTTATTCATTTTGATATTAGCGCTTCTCATAAAATAGGCCAAAGATTGTTGTTTTAAGGATGGCATTTTGGATTTAACTACACCATTGGAAGAAAGTTTATGTATGTAACAAGAGAAATTTGTTAAATAAATCTTTTGATTTTATTTAATTTTTTTTATTTTAACTTAATTTAATTATTTTTTTAAAAATAATTTATTTTTATTTAATCTACTACCTAAAAAAAAAAAAACTTTTTGAATTACCTGCTTTATATTTATAAAATAACCTATAATTTCGACTCTATATATATATATATATATATATATATATATATATATATATATATATATATATATATATATTTAAAGTTTTTAAAATCTTTATGGTAAAGTTGCAAAAAAAAAAAAAAAAAAAAAAAAAAAAACTAAACGATTTAATCTTGCCCACAGAGTAACATAAGTATCATTTTAATTATTAATAAATGCAATGAACTATCCCAATAATGAAAAAGCAATAAATAGATTTTTAAAAAAACTTACCATTTGCTGAGCGGAGCACATGAAAGAACCTGAAGAAAACAAAGAGAAAAGTATTAGAACATTATTTAAAATAATTTTGTGTGAAATATGGTGCTAAATATCCTCATATCAAAAATATTAGTTTCGAATATTCCTTAGTTTGCACTTCCGTTGATTGGCATTTATGTATTTGACATGTGCAGATTCAACTATAAAAAATAAAACAAATTAATATAAGTTTGTCTAGAACAGCCAGTTAGTTAGTTAAGTTACTTAAAAGGGTCAAGTTAAGTTCGTTTTCTAACAAAATTCTTATTATTTTAAAGGACATTATTGGTAAATATGACTTGGAATAAAAAAAAAAAAAAAGGACCGCGCGGCGTTGGTTTCATAAATCTTTAAACCAACTTCAATGTCTCCTTCGAAAAAGAAATTAATGAAATTCTTCAGCAAGCTGAAGACTGAAATATATCCATTACTATTAAGTACTCTTGATCTTCCAAAGGTGTAGGAAGAGTCGAGAGATACAGAGTGTCGTCGCCATCTACTCGCCACGGGTAAGGTATAAAGGAGCATGACCAGTTAATGCCTGATCACGAACTTACGCCCCAAAAAAATTAAAATATCTTGATGGTATTTAACTTTCACCCCAACCATATAGTCTGCTGCTATAGTCCAAGAGTTGGCTGAGGGAGAGCGCAATTTTATTTTATTTTATTTTTATGAAGTTTAATTCTCCAATTAATAATTATTTTTAATGTTATCGATTCTTGGCCCATTTTTTGAAAGGGAAGAAAATTAATACATTTCAAGAAGTTGAAACAATGGTTCAAGAATTTTGGGAAGGCCATCTATTCCAAAGATATTAGAAACATTTAACTGTTATTCTTCATGTAACTCGCTAAAGATAAATGGGTTATTTTAAATATTAATTAGAATATTTACTTAAGAGGTAAGGAACTTGAAAAGAAATCTAAGTATTTTTTTATTACATCTTTTAATGGAAATTATGCATAGCATGTTACAATAAATTTGCTCTCTCTCTCTCTCTCTCTCTCTCTCTCTCTCTCTCTCTCTCTCTATATATATATATATATATATATATATATATATGTAATTTTTTCTTGATATTACTCATTATTATTAAATATATTATTTTATTTTTTGAAGAGAAAAGATTTGACCCGGTCGGGATTCGAACCCGAATTTCCACCTCCCTAGTGTGGCGCCTTATCCAACTAGGCCACCGGGGTCGTATCCGAACCAGGCAAATCTTCTCTCTTCAGTGATCCATAACCCCCGGGCACTCGCAAATCGCGATGTGATTCCGGGGATTAATGTTCATATTGAACATTTACATTTAACTTGGATCTATTGACAATCCGTCACCGGTATATATATATGTAATTTTTTCTTGATATAAATCAATATTATTAAATATATTATTTTATTTTTGAAGAGAAAAGATTTGACCCGGTCGGGATTCGAACCCAAGTTTCCACCTCTCTAGCGTGGCGCTAGAAGAGAGAAGATTTGCCTGGTTCGGATACGACCCTGGTGGCCTAGTTGGATAAGGCGCCACGCTAGAGAGGTGAAAACTTGGGTTCGAATCCCGACCGGGTCAAATCGTTTCTCTTCAAAAATAAAATAATATATTTAATAATATTGATTTATATCAAGAAAAAATTACATATATATATACCGGTGACGGATTGTCAATAGATCCAAGTTAAATGTAAAAGTTCAATATGAACATTCATCCCCGGAATCACATCGCGATTTGCGAGTGCCCGGGGGTTATGGATCACTGAAGAGAGAAGATTTGCCTGGTTCGGATACGACCCCGGTGGCCTAGTTGGATAAGGCGCCACGCTAGAGAGGTGGAAACTTGGGTTCGAATCCCGACCGGGTCAAATCTTTTCTCTTCAAAAATAAAATAATATATTTAATAATATTGATTTATATCAAGAAAAAATTACATATATATATATATATATATATATATATATATATATATATATATATATATATATATATAGAGAGAGAGAGAGAGAGAGAGAGAGCAAATTTGTTGTAACATGCTATGCATAATTTGCATTAAAAAGATGTAATAAAAAAATACTTAGATTTTCTTTCCAAGTTTCTTACCTTCTTTAAGTATAAATATTCTAATTATATTTAAATTATTCTAATTATATTTAAATTATAAGTATAAATGTTTCATTTTTATAATTCAGAGGAAACGAAATGTCGTAACATACAGATACGACAAATATTGGAAGGAACGAAATCGATACAAAAATATTGGATTACCAAAGTGAAATATATTAAATTTTGTAACGATTTCCATCCGTATACTATTATATATATATATAATGCCATTTTTCGTTTGTAGTTGTTGTTCTTTGCTTTTAAAGGAAAAAAAAACTGCTGTTGGTTATTATTGCCCTTATACTTGAATTTAATTGTACCGTCTGCATTGTAACAATAACAATAAAAATAAAGTTCTAAACAAATTATATTAATCTCATCCAAAAAAATAAAATATATACGATTTACATAGAAAGTAAAAAAAAAAAAAAAAAAAAAAAAAATTAGGGGGAAAATTTAGTAAATGAATAAAATAACGAACATTATATAATCCAATTTTCTCAATAAATTTTATGGTACTACAAATGTACTATTCACTATCGCCTAAGGCCATACAGAGCTGACGAGGTATACCGCATTTCTCCATATCTCTCCTGTACTGAGGACACTCCTCCAAGATATGCCTCACTGTGAGAGTAACTTTACAGAGTTGACACTGAGGGCTATCTCTCCTTGCCATCAGGTAGTTATGCGTTAATCTACTGTGTCCAATTCTTAGCCCTGTGATTATCACCTTTTTCGTTTGTGATCACTAACCACGAAACAACTGAACCAATCAGTACCAGATTTTAACTACATTACTTCATAGTTCTAAGAATGTTTAAAAATATTAACATTTCTGATTTCCAACTAAATGTTTATTAAAAATGCGATAAATATATGAATTCCAGTGAAGTTTGAAAATCTACCGATAGGTGGCGAGCAGCATTATGGAATGAAGGTTACAATGATACTGAGTTATCAAGAGTTTGAAATTTAATATAATTTTTACTTATTTTCAAATAAATTGTTATTAAAAAAAGATAAATATGAGGTGCGACATGTGAAGCTGGAAAATCTACTGATATATCACTAATAATATATTAAATATTCTTTGTCCATCTGGGTTGCAAACTCAAGTTTAAATTACCTAAACTGAGAGCAGGCGAAGCCGCGACGGTGAGTACTAGTACATGATAAGGAGATTTAAGTTATAATGACTTTTTTTTTTTTTTTTTTTCATTGTTTTTAGAAGACGATTATCTAAATAATAAAGTGAAGATATCTCCTAAGACAAGTTTAATGGTTGAAGTAAGAGGAAAGAACCAAGTAGAGTAATACGTGAAGGTAGCCAGGGAGAGGAGTGTTTGGGTATTTTGATTTATTGATGACAAGGGGACGTTAATCATATATAATGGATTGTCGAGGGCTAGCTACACCAACAAAACCCCCTCGCCCTACCTGGTATCCATCTTAATAAAGCCACTCTGTAGGCCCCCTCCGCCAAGGTGGGTTTTTCCTCGGAATCCCCAGCTCGTTCTTTAAATGTTAACATGAACCCTATCCGGCCTCATCTGTTACAGTCCCTTATTTTAATATCCCCGACCAGTTATAAATCCGACTTATTAAAACAGCCAAGGAGCTAGGATAATATATTTCTTTTTATTATCTTAGTTCTTTCTTTATTAACTGGGCGACAGGAATATAATCTCATTAAAACTGGACTATGATATCTTTTTCTGTATCCAGATTAAATATTATAAATTCATATCCTACTAAGGGACAGTTCGTATAGAACTAACGTAAAATATTTTAACTATGTCTAGTCTCCATCATACCACTTTGAGCAATATTATCCTGTAGACATCATTCAATGTCAGTTTGTTATAATAGATGTGTATTTTCTATTTGAAATAGATTGATTGCAATATCAAACCAAAGAAAAAACAATAAAGAACAGACAATGATACCATTTTAAGAATTTCACACTAGTGACGCGGCTGAGAGAACAGCGTTGGGATTACTATGGGCTTGGCTTGCTCTCCCATATATGGAACCTATTGTAACATTTAAAGAATAATTTCCATCAAATAGATAAAATTAAAAATCATTCATAATTCATTATACCGGCCCGATTCTAGTTAGTTCTATTACTTTCACAGATCTTATAAACCGAAATTTGGTCTAAACTTTTTAGTTTTACTATTAAGAGCTTGTTATTAAGTAAGGCCGAATATCCTTCGACAGTCAAAAAACTGACAGATCCTGGCAGATCCAAATAAACTCCCCGTCAAAAGTATCGCAACACTTCACAAAAACGTCGGTGCTATCGTACCAAAGAAAGGTTCTGAAGTCTGGAATATGCATTTAAAAAAAAATACAATATTTCTTCCAATAAACAAAAAAGTTAAAAAAAACTTACTTTTGAAATTTTTCTTTTTTTACAATTTTAACTTTTAAATTACAATTAAAATTTTTAATTCACATTTAATAAGACCTATTGTTCCCTCTAGCTTGAATGACAGTTTCCACTCGTCTTGGGATACTTGTAAAAATGTTTTGAAAATCTTAGGGCGTATTGTCCCAATCTGCTGTTTCAACTTTTTGGGAGTGCTTACAACTGGATAGAGATCAAGCCATATGATAATCAAGAACAAACAGAATTAAGAAAAAAAATAGATACAAAATGTTCTAAAAAAATAGCTTACCCCCAAAATAAACTCATACTGTACAAATCAGATATCCGAACGTTCCATGCGTCACCTGTTCGAGGTCCAACTTTCATAAGCAATTACAAGAAACTGGAATGAATCTAAAATTTATGTATGAGGATAATAAATCTAACATTTTAATAAACAAGTTATCCAAAATAACTTTTATGTTTAACGAATCAGTTCTTAAAATTCAGCAATGCGTTCTAAATCAAACAAAACGTATTTTCAGGAATCTATAACCAGAGAAAAACTATAAATTTAGACTAATGTTTTATGCGTGACATACTAGAATGACAAACATTATGAGACATCCATATAAATAGAGAGCGGCTGTTTAGAGGGAATGAAGGTGGTGGAAGAAGAGTATTTTGAATATTCCGAGGGAAGAAGCATTGCGAATATGAGGGGAAAGAGAATTCTAGAGAATAGATAATCGGAGAAGAAACATTGGAATGCAGTATTTCTGTAGGGTAGAATTAAGAATTCTTGTATGTAGTGATTGGATTACGGACATGAATAGCAGGATACTATAAATAAAGGGAGGGTGGCGGGTGTTGATAACTTGGTAGAGGTGTGTGAAATATTCTTTGCGAAAGGAGGGTGAAAGGAAGTACTCTCATCTTTACTCGGTGTGAAGATGAGAATCACAGGAACGCTTTGAGTTTCCAACGACAAACCTTATAAAGCCATTCGTGATCCGTTTTAATCTGTTCTCAAGGACCACCGAGAGCTCACTATATATTACACACCCATAGTCAAATTAGAGGAAGATTAGAATTCTAGGAGTTTACATGTGGATTGGAGAGGAGGTTACGGGAGCAGTGGAATAGTTTTAGGATACCATTTAACTTTTGGGAGATTTGTGCAATATGGGATGTTCAGAAAAGAGTTTGAACTATGTAAAGAAAAGAATTCTTGACAAAGAATACTTACCTAAATTTCATTTGAATGAGTTTCAAAATCTAATTTCTAAATAAAACATTATTTCAAAACCCTATGACAAAATTCGTTCAATAATTACTATCACACCAAGATTTAATGGTACCGCAATTATAAATAATCATACTATGATATTAAAGTCATATGCTGGCTATATCCTTCAGATGCAGACTACAGATCAGAACAATGGACAGATGAATGTTGAAGGTAATGATTATCTATGCCAAAAAAATGATAAAATGTAGAGGACAAAAGTGATGATGTTTTCTTTTGTATTAGTTAAGATAATCTTTACTGATAAATAGAATTCAATTCTATTGCGTCAATGAGAATAGGAATGATAATGAACAGAAAATTAGAGAGATGCTTATTAATTCGGCAAGATACTTTATTCTTCTTATAACAACTATGTCCTTCTGTCTTCATAAATTCTGCTAAATCCGTTAACTTATATAAAGCGATATAAAAAAATCCTTCGTTGAAAGTTTGTGACATCCACCTCTCCTAAATTCTTTATCAACTATTAGCTTACCTATTAGAGCCACAGATATGCATCTGTATAAACTCGACGAGTGGTAAGATTGAAAGATATGGACCCTTGTTCAAAATGAGTAAGGTCATCTTCTGATTTTTAAAAGAAAAATCCTCTACAGATATATAGCGGTGACGATCCAACAGAGAATTTTATGCTATACTATCTCTATACTTTAAAGTAGTTGAGGGAGGAAATAGTTGTAGCTTTTAACTCCTTTCTTCCAATAGTAGGCCTAATTTGTATAATTTTGACTTAAGTATATTTCAGCTTATTTATAACATTTAACTATTATAACTAAGAAAATATAGTTATTTCTTTTCTTTATTTTCTTCTTCTATTTTTTTTTTTTTTTTTTTTTTTGCATGTATACGATTTTTAGATTTTAATCGTAGAAAGTAAGGCAGAATAGTGTTTCCTTCAATATCGGTACAGATAAGCGTTACCTACCTAGCTAGGATTTAATTAGAGACTTGGTAATGAAGACGATGGAAATATTTATTGGTGCCCTTGCCAGATAAGCACCGGCCTGGGACGGGAGCGGAGTAGAAATGGCTTCATAAGTAACAAAGACAAGAGATGGTCGGAAAAGGAGAAAGAGTAGCAAAAAGAGACAGAAGAAGAAGTGAACTGTTTCCAGTTCACAAGGAGAGCCAAGGGTACGACGTGACCAAAATATAGCCCCGCCAGCCAGCTCCCCTTCAAAGGTCCTCTCTCCGCCCGTCCCATTATTCAACCTTAATCCTTCTCTTCTTTTATTTCTTCTTCTCTGTCTCAAATCATGAGCCAGTGTCCACTCTAATCAGTATTATAATCTAAGCTAATGTCTTTTGCTCTAAATTCTATAAATTATTTCACTAATAAAAGAGGACAGTTTAATATGCAAGGAATAGTATTCTATTGAAAGTTAAGCCGTGTTACTGCACTAGTAACAAAATACAAAAAAATAATGTTTATGAATATTTAACCCGGCGTTGGTCACTAGGTGAGTATTTCCTTCAGAAGTATTTCTAAAAATATTTAATAAGTCAGAACTTAACTATCCCTCAGTATAGCTGCGTTTAGGACATTTACGAATAAGAATATTTGGTTTCTAAGTAAAACGGATGCATGTGGCCTGGATATTGGGAGATTTTTACTAAAAATTGCCAGAAATGAGCAATTACCTAACGCGTGATCAACCATGTCCCCACTCTTCAGTATCAGCTTATCTCTCGTGCACTTTATTCCTAACATTTTACTGAGAGAGATTTCTAATTTCTTTCGATTGATTAATGACTATTTGGGTTCATGAGTCGTGGTTATACAATGCTTGAATTGTTTGATAAAACGCCAGTTGAGAAGATAAATTATAAGTATTTAGTTGATAAGTCGTCGTGAATTGTATTTATATTATTTTTCAATCATTTACTAGGAATCTGAAATTTTTACTGTTCCAGATTCTTGTTCGTGGCTGCTCGAGGAAATACGAAATAGATCTGGCATAGGTGAGCCGAAGAAATAAAAAAATACAAACGAAAAAAAATTGAAAGAGTTTAATGTTCCAATTTGCAATAGACATACCACATATACTTGTAATAATGTATAGAAATAGAAGAAAATGATCTAGCTGATGAATTTCACATTATTATGTAAATAGTAATATATTTAATTTTTGCATGGTTAGGGTTTTTTTATTAGAATAAATATCTTTGTAAATTTACATTTAATACTTATGCTACATACTACAATTATTGATACATTTTGATGACATTTACTACTTATAACTACATATTTGGCAACATAAAACTGCATTTTTTATGAAAATTAAAGAAGTGAGGGAAATGCTCACCTAGTGACTAACGGTGTACCAGATCGCCGGGTTCATATTAAGGAAATGTTGATCCCAAATATCTATACTCGATTCCACAGATTCTTGAGAAAAGAAGCGGTATCGAGAAGATTTAAATTTAATTGAACATTTAAATTACATTCCTTGGAACTGATCACTACCACCAACGGATAGCTTTCCAGTATCTAATGAGTGATTATTACAGATTCATTATATTTTCTAATAATAAAAACAGTGATATTTATATTTAGATATTTTCAGCTTTAATAACAGAGATGTCCTCCATAAGTAGATAAGAGGATCCCTCAGATGTATCTATATTGCGAATAAGGTATGAATATGTTTTTAGCTTTTAATATAATTTATTTTTTACTTTTACTATAAGTTGTTTTTATACCTATATTTTTATTTATTATTTTATTTTTTATGTAATTATTATTAATATTAGCGAATTCTCCCAAGAAATGGAAGACGTTAAGCAATTAACTCGATCAATTTTTCTTTGGGTTCTTCTTGTTCATCTAGTAGGCCTTTAATCTTCCGAAAGGGCTTGTTTACGCTCTTCTGACCACTTTGGTCTGTACTGTTTTGAAGACGTTTGTTTCTAAAATTTTGGCTGGTCATATGCTTTGTATGTAAATGATATTATTAATTTTGTTTTTCACTTTATACAGGGTTTCAGAGTCAGTAGCCAAACTGAAAATTTGAACTTAGGGCCTCAAAACAAGAAAATAATTCCTATAGAGCTATGCCCAAAAATGCTTTGTTTACGAGGTATTCATTTTTATGAATTGTTTAGGCATAGTATATAATTAAAATTTATTCTATTTGTTCCAAATGCTTTATACTTTAAATGTAGTATATTATCATTCATATTAAATGTTGTTCAAAGTGATTTCCTTGAGCATTAAGGCTCGGTATCTTTTTTCTACAGCAGTACATTTGTGTGAATGGATCCATTAAGGCATCCTTATTACTTATTACCCACCTTGAAATATAGTCTTATACTTTCTCAATAAAAGATTAATATTTTTAAAAAAAGGATAACTTTTGTCACGTATTTGATCAAAACTGCATGGTACAGAATATAAAACAATACTCATTGCTATTGCAAACCAAACTTCAAATTGCTTAGGATATGAATTCTTTCAGCTAATGAATCACGGAACACATTGCGAAGTTGGGTTTTTATAGCGGGCAAAATGGAACTAATCTGATATATCAATAAAGTTATCGATATATCTTGATAATGTTATCAGTAGAGACCGGATTTTTGTGCAGTAAAAAATAAAAAAATGTGCAGTAAAAAACTCAAAACATGCAAAATCGTGCAGTAAAAAACTCAAAATATGCAAAATCGTGCAGTAAAAAACTCAAACTTGAATTTAAAAACTTAATACATGCAGCAATCCATTTATTTACACAAATATACAAAACTTAACCAGCCTTGAATAAGCCTAAGGGCATTTCGACAAACTTTTGTTTTAGTTATAATTCAATCTGAAATACTTTAAAATTTGGGGAAAAAATGAGATGAAAAAAATTGTTTATTAAAAGAAACATAAAATATCTTTATTAAAATTTCCTTTTACGTGAAAACAAAATATAATTAAATATTTTTCGAAAAATAAATTAGTTTTTAAAAGTTTCATGAAAATGTATATTACATAAATTTCAAAATATTTCTCAGCAAAATTCGGCCGCCTGTCACTTAGTAAAATGTTCTTTAGCAAAGAAAAGGAACGTTCTACATCTATGGACGTAACAGGACAATTTTTGTAGCATGCGATTGTGGATTTTCTTTCCGTTGATACAATAATTTAATTTTTTTTAACGAATGTAGCCGTAGTTTTTCTCAAGGATTTACTCGAATTTTGAAAATAAACATCTTCCCTCCTTATTTTCAATTCGTTTTAAGCTTTCTTCGTGGGTTTCAAACAAATATTAGCTCTGGATATTCATTGGTCCATTATTTCAATTTTGTAGAAACACTGGCGGACATTTTTGGCATTTTCAAAGTTGATAGTTTAAAATCTTGTAAATAACTAGCCCTTTGTGTTAAATCAGAAGTGGGGAATGAAATGGGAAGCGGGGAGTAAAATTTTCTGAGGAAACGTCTTAGTTCTAGTAAGTACGTCGATCCTCAATGTTTGCCTAAATCCTTTAAGCTCCCAATTCAATACAATCATTTAAAAGTAGTAGGTCACAAATACATTTGATTTAAGGGACTTTTTACATTCAATTTAAAACTAATTAATCTATTTAATATAAATAATTGTTAAAAATGTTGCCTAGTAATCGTAAGTAAAATTTTCAAAAAATAAATGGCTAAGTGAATAAAATTAGATGAATTTGGTTCCATTGTGCAATTTCGTGCAGTAATACCCGAATTCGTGCAACTAAGCTCAAAAAGTCAAATTTGTGCAATTTCGTGCAAAATAAAATTCAAGAATAAGAATCCTTATTATATAAATGAGATAACTACTTGGGTTAGAGAGCGCTAAATTAAAGCGAACTAAATGTGCAATAACACAGAAATCCGGTCTCTAGTTATCAGTATACTGACTACTTTCTTCTGATTTTTTTTTATTTATATATTCATCGAAATTTATAACTGTATACAAGCGAATTACATCAAGTAAATTTAAATATAATGTTCATAATAACACATCAATTGCTTGTGAAACAACTACCCATTGGTAGAATGTGAATAAAAGTTCTATATGAGATGGTCCCAAGGCCATTTTCTTTTCAGACACCACGGAGGGTTGTCGGGAATGGAATAGGAAGCAAGTTGATAGACAAGTAGACTTGAGTGGTTATGGAGTTTACAATCAAAAGACAGGTATCTGGTTTGGGCTAATCAGTAACATAAGGAACATTTAGGTCTTTATGATTAAGTTTATATGTGACAAAGCAAAGAGCATAAGCGGTTTTTTGAAGGGCTTTGTATTGTAAGGATTGGATACACGATGAATAGGTTGGTTTAGAGGTGTCACAAAGCTTAACTCTGTATGTCCAAATAGGTCTTATCACTGCTTTGTAACTTGTTTGATAAAAAGTCAGGAGTATTAATGATTTTACCCCCGATTTAGGGATTTTATCAATAGCGAGGATTGGATATGAGATGAATTAAATGGTTTAGTGGGATCCCAACTCAATATGCTTTAAATGGCAACGGATAATAGTAATTAGTTATAAAAAAAAAGTCAAGCAGGTTAATAACTGATATTATGCCTATTTCATGAGGAGCTAATGTAGTTGGTTTTCATGCTTCATCAGCATTTTTAAGGTTCATTGGGGGGGGGGGGGGGGGGGGGGGGGGGGGGGGGGGGGGAGGTGAACGGACGGTATTTCTTCAAGCTTAATCAATCTTCTTCTAGCCTCGCCATAAAGTTCACGTACCTCTTCGCTTTAATCTTCGTTAGTCGTAAACTCGGACACGTTACGGCCTCCTTGCAACTAGACTATCATTTAAAGATGTCTCGAGGCGCACTTTGAGAGCTTCTAATCTCAGCTTATCAAGTTATAACGTAATAATATTCGTTATAATCATAAGATTATTTAAGATAGGGCAGTGAATGAAGTCGAATGGATTACGACAATGACTAATTAGTTGTTAGTGGGGTTTTGTAAATTATTTGAAACATATCTTCGGATTTTCCCGTGTAATGATGTGGCAAAAGTTAGATAAGTCGAAAACCCTTCTTTTTTTTTCTATATTTGATTGATTTTTCGCTGAGGATGTCATAAACAAATCATAAATATAACAAATACTATTTTTCTTTTTAAAATATTTACAATAACCTTACATCAATCTATGATAACTTGAAGTGATAAAAATGCTACTATACAATATACCAAAGATAAGAAAATTGTAAAAGTCATTTCAACTTATGATGTATAAACTTCTATCATACTAATTTACAAATTATTTTAAAACCCCGACCTCATGAATTTATTCTATAATACGAAAAAAGAAAATAAATTAATTTTAACTTGCATTATCTACTCATGACAAAAAACATTACAATATTCCTATTCACTGCATAACCATTGTCAAGCCAATTTGGACTTACGGCATAAGGTTAAAAGGTTCTACTAAACCATACAATTCATTTCCTATTTAACGTCCTTCCTAAAATCCTTAAACTTGGACGTATCGTTATTACTCCTGACTGCATCCCAAAACATCTTCTTCATAAATTATATCATAAATTTAACCATGCTATTTTTAATCTGTACACCACCTTGCAACTACTTTCTATTTTTAATTTTATGTGCTTTTTTTATAGGATTTACTATCAAATGTTCCCCCTATACATTAGACTGTTTTTTGTTCATTCCTTGGATGATTACTATAACATAATTTTTTCTGTTTGGCAAAATATAATAGCCAAGAGACTTCAGAGTATCTGTTGAAAGAATCGCTGTGGCAGTGCCTTCCCTCGGCCCCCATGGCCAGTATGTGGAGGTGGAGGGAGGTAGGGAGCTCATTACTAGACAGATAGGATCTAAAATGGCCACAGGTTCGTTGTAGCGACGAGAGCGGCCTAAAGAAACATCACAATTAAACTTGAGGAAAACCTCGGCCAGAGTGCAATTACAGCTCAAGGCGGGGGAGCTTTACGATGAGCACAATAATGACAATGTGTTAATTGAAGTGGTCTACCACAATTAGAATAGCTCCGACCTCCTAACCACCACCCTCCGGTGATGTAACTGACAGGGTCCTTTTACAGAACTCCTCCAGGTCATAAAATTAAATTCTTCATTATGTCAAAGATTTAATTGATTAATTGATTTTACAGCAAAACTTATTATATACTCGTATAACGTTTTAAAATAATACATAATTAAAAATACATATTCTTTATAAACAATCTTCTTCGACCTTTTTTAAACCTATTTGGACTTATGGGCTTGAACTGTGGGAACAGCAAAAAAATCAAACGCATTCAATCCTTCCAATCCAAAATCCTCCGAACTATAGTAAATCCTCCGTACTATGTCTCCAAAAAAAACCTACATAATGATCTCAATACACCATTCGTCCTTCCCCTCCCCCTCGAAGATTAAAATGGCAGTGACCCCGAGATCTCTTGTAAAATTTATTTATTTTGGAGTTCTGGCAATGGCCAGCTTCTTGACTCATGCCCTGAGAGAATGTATATAGCGCTCTCTCTCAGCCTCCACTGTTTTTTTTACATCACTGACGCAGCTAAGAGAGAAGAGCGGGGACTTCTCTGTGCCTGGCCTGTCCTTCCATAATTGGAGGGTTGGGTCTGGTAGGGGGATCTCCAGGATGAATGCAAATTGAAAATAAAGTATAATTGTATTTTCAACCTTTAATTTAATTTTGCCTTATTTTCGCTAAATTATTTATTTATTTTTAATTTATATATTTCACCCAGATATATATAGTATATTTTATATTATTTATGTATTACATAGTTCTTTTCTTTCTTTTTTTTTTACTTTTTCTACTGTACATAATGAGTGAATGTAATCATTAAGCCATCTATATTTCTTATTGCCCACATTTGTGGCAGATTCTAATAATTACTCAATAAAAAAATTTTATTTAAAAAAGACAAAAAACATTTTCCCTTAGCTGGAATATGTTACATACTCCTTCATCTTTTTTCTACCTCTTTTTGAAATATTCACATTTTGCTACCTAACACTTCTGCAAAATAAATACTTCACCCAAATAACTAGATTGTATTAAAAAAAAAAGGTGACATAACCCTTTCATCCACAAAACCCTTCATTTAAGCTAGGGACGTGAAACCTTTCTGCCTGTTTACATTAATAACCTGCCTTTACATTAAACTGAGAAAATGACATACTTAAAACTTTGGTCTAATAGAATACTGTTATGGGGAAGAACACATCACAAGACAAAAAAAAAAACAGACATTAAAGGTAAGATTGCGATTGCTGTACTCCTTACTTGAAAACTAACCATAAAACATAAACTTAATATTTATATTTACTTGTAAACCGATCTGAAATTACGCATCCCAGATTCATGGACCGGCTTAAAACCCGAATATTCAAATAGTAAAAACATTCCAATCTAATTGCTTAGCACTGATAACAGACTCATACGTACTTACATATTCCAACAGTTAATAACCTTTAAATTTTGCAGACATTTTCATGACAAATTGTGTGGAAACTATAACAAACACGTATAAAATATTGCAACATCACAAATTACAAATATAACTCAATGGATGCTGGATGAGGGATCTCCTAGCCTTGTCCATTGATAGTATCAGGCCTGGAGACTTTACTACTGGGTGTTGACTCCCTCATGTCTGATCGTGTCTCTTATTTTCAATTTAACATCACATTCGCTAGATGTTTATGTATAATACATATATATTATAATGCATAACAGTTGTTAATAAAATTATTAGGTTAAAAAAGTTGGTGATTCAGAAGTTATGAAAATAAATTAGGATATTTAAATATTTATTTAAAAATGTGCATCTTACCCAAGTTGAATTTGAAGATGGCAGGATCTCCTTTCTTGAAGTTGACACTTCACTAAAGTCCTTGGACCCGTAAATTTCCAAAGCTTAACGTGAGCCAACACAAGCAAACAATTAAGGCCATTTTGAATACTTTAATTACTCCACAAGGCTTTAGAGCAGATTTTAGGCAACAGCATTTAATTAAATGAACTTTGGTAAGTCCAAGCTTAAGCGAATCCTATCTGTTTTCCAAACGTATTTATGTTTTTATTAGTTTGTAATTTAAACTCAGCTGAGTTTAATGAGATGAACCACCACTTCTAGAGAAATTCGGAGTAGAAAAAATCTCTGAAACTATGAAGAAGATGAGGTTGACATTTATCGGGCACCTAAACAGAAGATATCCTTATTAAACGGATATTCGATTACTTCTGGAGAAAGGAAACCACAACAGCAATCATATCTTAGAATTAAGGGGAGGAAAAATGGCTATGGAAAGATTAAACATCGCAGATGACCAACTATTAGATAGAAATAGATTTAGGAACATACTGAATAATTCGGAGGAGATTCAAGCCGCAAGATAAACTAAGATAACTGGAAGTCCGGACGGTAGAACAGCGGAAACAGGCCAGCGAATTCATACAGTATTGGACGCAGAGGAAACTCCGCACTAAGAAAAATAAATGAAGTTGTAACATGATCCTAAGTGGTCAATTCGCTTGTAATAATAAGTATATCTTTAATTTTAAGAAATTATCAATAATAATCGAACCAACGAAGCAAAATAGTATTCGGCGACAGAGAGAGATTATCATGTAATAAACGAACCAATTACTTTGTCGGGTAGAAGGAAATATGTTTGAAAAGTAGAATATTCGTCTGTAAATTTTTTTTCGTTAGATTTCGGGCGTCAGTTGCTTGTTGGTAAATTGTTATATTGCAGCTTCCTAAAAGTATCTCATAATTTTGCATCAAATTAAATAGTTTCATAGAAATTATTGCGGACACATCAAGTGTTCTCATTTGCCTCTAATGCTTGCTTTTTTTTTTCTAATGTCACGAAAATAAACTAAACGACACAACACGCACTTCACAGGATAGTAACCATTCCAGTAAAAGCTGCATCTGAAATTAAAAAAAAAATTTAAAATTCTTAGTGTTTAAAAAACATATAATTTATTCTTTAGGATATATTATTATTCTAAAAAGTAAAATAATCCAATATTTATCAACTAATAATTAATACAGTGGTAATAATTAACAAATATTTAACAATCGTAATATAAGGGATTAATAATGTAAATAATTGAAAATTTAATAACTTAAAAATAGGTTATTATAATAATTTCATATTGGTAATAAATATCATCAACTGGTCAATTCCATATCTGAGTTATTAGCTTATTTCGTATTATAAGATTATTAAAACTTTATGCGTATATTTCACAATACCTTAACTTTCTCTCTTTATTTTCATAATGAAATGTATAAAATACTTTTACTTAAGTGAATAAAAGGAGACAATGCCTTGGCATTTCCTCAGAAGGTAGGTATCGTTATATTATTAGCAATATATGAAATGAAATGAAATGAAAAAATAAACTTTATTCTGGAACTTACTGTCCCCTAAGAATAAAAATAATGCACAGTAAAAAGTACAATTGTCTGGCCTATATATATATATATATATATATATATATATATATATATATATAGAGAGAGAGAGAGAGAGAGAGCCTATACTATATATTTAAAAATTAAATGCTTTATACACACATCATACATTTTTTACAGGAAAAAAAATTAAATAAAATAAATATATGAAATAATAATTATAACATAAAATGCAATCGTATATATATATCAACAAATAAAAGAATGAAAGAGAAAAAAAAAAGAAGTAATTCTAAGTATTTATTTGATTATTGAGATATTTGAGGAAGAATGATTGTCTAAAAGGTACAAAAATAAATTATTTTTAAAGGAAGTTATGGAAGCTGCTTTACGAATAGAAGTGGGTAGGGAATTCCAGAAGGAGGTAGCACGAATGATGAAGGATTTGTCAAAGGAAGCGGTTTTATGTGAGGGGATATACAGGTTAAAAGGTTGGGATCTAATGTTTTAGAGGTGGATAGAAGAACGCAGAGTTCATAGATCAAGAATATAGGAAGTTTTTTTAGAGATTGGAATAGGAAAGTACCCAGAAAGTATTGCCGTCGGAATTTAGGAAATAGCCACCCAAGCTCAGAATATCAGCAAGTAACGTGTGACCGCCTGGGGATCCCGAAGATAAATCTAAAGAAACAGTTCATCAGTCTAATAAAATATATATCGGTCTAATATATAAATAAATATCTAAAATATAGTCTAATATATTGGTCGATTTTCAAACTAAACTGGGGTCGACACGTCACACCACATATATATCTCTTTTAAATAACAATTTAATTGAAAATAAGCAAATTTCATTATCAATTTCATAATACTATCAATACTATTGTACCTCCCTCGCAGAATGGCGCTCGCCACTTGTCGATCGAATTTTAAACTTCACTGAGATCCGCATATTTGGATTATATCCACATATTTTATAATTGCTAAACCTTCCTTGAACTATGAATAGGATTAAATTTTGGTAGAGAACGGTTCAGTAGTTTTCCTGGTTAGTGATCACAAATGAAAAATGGCTCGTCCTTTTATGCAGCAGTATAGATTGTTGTAAAAATGAATAAATAAATTTTAAAAATGAAATAAAAGTATAATTAATTGGTATCTGAAAATGACGGAAATAATAGGGGCTGAAAAGCATTGACACTCGAGTTGAGAACTACCCTCATTCCTTCTAATTATAACCGATTGACTAAAATAGTTATCATTATCGTGGTCAGAGCTGGAAACATTATTCAAAGAGATATTATTATCTTGAAGGGAGTGGGGAACATTATTCAAAAAGTGGCCGCTACACGCAGAGATGGTTACCCGGTAGGACAAAACAGGCACGAAGAGGGCAATCATTTTCGGGCAGTAGCTCTTTCATCAGCTGCCCTGCCCTGACATCTTAATGTAACCAGCTCCATGTCTTTCCCGGAATATCCTCAATTCTTCACCTCTACCAGGGGATAACGATGCCGACTGAGGTAGGCGGTCCACCGCTCTGAGCAACCACCATCAGAATGAGTGAGGCGGAAAGGATGACTAAACCAGTTCTCACAGGAAAATGAGACAAAATCTTATTATAATCCCAGTATCGTAATATACTTACAAAAATCCGAGTAAAATCCCTTTTTATTATAATTTTACTAATTATTACATTAATCTTTTCATATCTTTTAATTGTATCATAATTTGTATTATATATTAAATGATCTGTATTTATTTTATTATAATTATTATTTTTGTAAATAAGGTATGAGTAAATTGGGCAGGGAGTTATTTTTCATTTTGTGAAAATAAAAAGTTAAATTTTGTTTTCACTAAATTAAATACATGCTGATAATGCATAAAAAGAGATATACAGTAGAAACTGGATAATTCGTCATGAGTGTGGGAGAGGGGGTGATAAAATAACGGAAATGACGAACTACAGAATTTTGGTGTGAAGTAACAAAAAATCATTTTAAACCACTATATAATGGTATTTTTATTATTATTATTTTTTTTTTTTTTGCAATTTATTGAATGTAAAACAGAACAGATGAACATTATACACATTGAGTGACAACGACAAAAAAAACAACACCAAAAAAGCCAAACACTTACCGCATCCCATCAGGTGTGAAATATCTGATTCACATCGCTGCTCGAAACCACGCGATGCACATAGTTAACATTTCCTCAACTTTGCTTGGAATAGTGGAAGAATTAGAAAAGTAATCGTCGTCATCTTTTTCATCACTAGCTTCGTTTTGAGCACTCAGCCCTTGTTCTATAATTCCATTGTCATTTAAAATTTCATATCCTACACCCGCACCATTCATGTTTAACAAGCTGCTTACCTCTAGCATATCTTTTCTCATTTTATAACCTGGAGCAGAAGTTGCTGAGCCAGATGCTAGTTATGTAGAAAGAGCTTTCCGGTATTAACTGATTCCAGGAATTAGTCAACTGCACTCATACTCCCTTTCATCTCCTACTACAATCAATGGAGGGATAGACTCCGGGCATGTTCTGTTTGTTTTTTTCTATAAAATGATTTACAAAATGAATAAATATTGGCGTATTTTTAGTGACAAATTAAATGAGGCGGTTTAATGATTAAATAAGTAGCAAGAGGAAAAAATAAATTACATAGTATTTAATTTTGTTCTTTATAGTTGCCAATTTAAAAAAAAAAAGAATCTGGGGAATTACAGAATAAGACGAGTTATCGTGTGACGAAATAACGAGTTTCCACTGTATCACCATGAATTTTTTTTTTTTTTTTCATTTTGTTGATAAGTAATCAATCAAATAGTTTAATAAAAAGTCAATATAATTGAAGATATACAAAAATTATATATATATATATATATATATATATATATATATATATATATATATATATATATACATAAAACCTTTCAAGAATGTAATTATTTACCTGCTCCCCTCAGATTATTTATAAGAATCACACGTTTTGGTGAGACATAAAAGTTTCTAGCTTTTCTTTAATGGCGTAGAAAAGCACAAGAGTTTTGCTTAAATCATAATTGACTGCCTAACTACAGCATTAATAAAATTAAACGTAATATTAATTCTTGTTTTATTTTATATCATATAGATGAACTGTATATCTTTATATTGGTGATACAGGGCAATTTAAAAAAAACAAACAAAAACGGTTAGTTGAAATACTAGTTGCATACGTATTACTGCTAGATATTTGAAAATTACTAAATATATTGTCAGTGTGTTTTGTCACAAAAAGGTCTTAAAATAAAATTCATAGCTTTTATTTTTGGAATGATTATTATGCATTAATCTTTTTCTTTTTTATCTTTCAATCGAATCAGAACTTTTCTTCAATTGAAAAGGAGAAAATTGTTTGAAAATAATTTTGTGCATAAGACCTAATTACCCAACTACATATATACAAAAAATAGTACCAATAAATATTTCCAAAAAGTCGACTAATTAGATATTTTTATTGAAAAAAATATTTAAATTTAAAAACCAGTGTTATGTATTTATAAGCATGTCATGTATTTAGATATTACTTAAACAAACTATCTGTGTGTTATGTCGCAAAAAATGATCCTACAATTAAAATGAATGTTTTTATCTTCGAAATGATATTTTGTAAAACTTTTTGAGAAGAATTCAAGTATTGATATTTCACCTAATAAAAATGTAATTTTAAACTATAACATTTATTAAATGAATGTTAGTGTTTTTTTTTTTTTTTTTTTTTTTTTTTTTTTTTTTTTTTTTTTTTTTTTTTTTTTTTTTTAAATAAGAGGTAAAAAAGGGATTGCTTCTCCAGATTCAGTGTGATTGTATTCTGGAATTATATAAATACATTTATACATATATACAAACCAAAAATGTGGCTGACAAATTAAATAAGATACTGAAATTTATCAATTTCTATGATAAAAATTTTCATGCTTCCATTAATTTAATTCTATAAATATAAATAATATCAGTATTAAAACAATACAATACACAATACAATACAATACTCTAGGAATACTGGGATTCGTTTGAAGTGTTGGTTAAAAGAGACGTTTTAACATATCGCTCGTGAACTTTAATGGTAGCCATAACATTTTTAATGCTTTAATTATGGTCTATAGTCCAATGGAAATCAATTTACTCTCTTTAAAATGCTCTGATTTCTTATACAAAACATTTTTCTGTTTCTACTGCATTGTTACTACGTTGTTGTTCTGTTAATATACTGATTTCCTGCCCAACTGTCCTATTTATTAAGTTTCCGTTACCTGGATCTTATACATTGCCATACCTTGGCTTCATCCTAAGCAAAAGACTCACATGGAATCCACATATTAAACTAAATACATTAAACTTAAATGACTAGAACTTAACAGAAGATTTAGCCAACTATACCGTATACTATGTAAGACCTCACAACTCAAAAGATAACAAGCATTTAATTTATAATAATATCTTAAAGTTTATCTGTGGACTTGAACTGTGGGGACAGCAAGATATTCGAACATATCAAATGTATTAAGTTCTACCAATCCAAATTACTGAGAACCGTAACCAAGTCCCCTTACTTCAATAAAACCTGACGTAGTGACCTAAATCCATAACAGCCAAATTTTTACAATTTCATTATTCAAAACTTTCCTGTGAAAACACCTACTCCTCAAAGAAGATATATTAAAAAATTTGACAAGGAGTCCTGGCAATGGCCAACTTCTCCTATCATGTCCTGAGTGACTCTACAGACGCAGTTGAGATACCATCCCTGAGATTTCTTAGGACCTGGCGTGTTCCTTATGAGTGGAGAAACCGTTATAGTTCAAAGATACCTTTACTGAGTGACTTAGAATATAGAAACTGAATTTATGTTGTAAATAGAGTGTGATTGTATTTTCAACTATTATTATATTTTTCATTTATTTATTTCATTATTATCTTGTTTGTTTTTCTTTTTCACATTTTTTTTATTGTTCATATTTTATAATTGGATTCACTTATTTCCTTATTGTCTTTGAGACAGATTATAATACGAACTCAATAAAAGTTTTTTTTTCTAAAACATAAAAATATTTTTTTTTTAGTATAGAAATAATTTGTAGCAACAAGGTTCTATTTAGCTTTTCATTCATTTATAACCATGTAATTATGATTTAATAATTATGATAATGAAGATGTTTTTGTTATAGGCGGCGTTGCCCTAAGGCGTACAGAAGGAAGATGTTGAGAAGACTGGATAGAGGTTCGGCGAGGATTCGTGTTAAAGCTTAGGAAACCTATGATTTAGCAGAAGAATCGTGGCCGCTGGCCGTGTTACATAAATCTGTGCTCCGTGATCCTTCCAAAAACCCGCTTCGAAATTTAGCCCTCCAATTCGTAGTGGCTTCATCTCCGAAATAGCAGTTCTTCCAGTTCTATTATCAAAACAACACGTCTCTCTCCTTCTCTTAAGTCCAAAACAAAAGGAAATCAAAATTGAGTGTATTAATATTACAAAATATATTTGTGTACAATAAGTTCTTTAAATATTAAAATATCTACTACGTCGCCCCTACTTCATTTTTTTAACCAAGATATGACCGAATAAAGAATTTACTAACTTATATAAACTGATATTTTAATCATTTGTTAAGACTAATATTTCACTGATCCCAATTGAAGATATTCGCTATCTAGAATTCCATTTCGACAAACGTCATACTTGGAATCAACATAAAAGATTTAAACGACAAAAACAGCACTTCGTTTTCGACAACTCCATTTACTAGACAAGCGGTTAAAGCTGCCAATAAAATTACTAAAGACTTATTTACACTACAGTAAGTAGACCTATTTGAACATGCGGACTTGAACTTTGGGGGTCCAAAAACCTTCCACTTCTTCTTGTATCCTTACAATCCAAAATCCTTCGTAGAACCCTTAATGCTCCTTATTTATTTGAGGATTTAGTCCAAATACATACCTATCCTTCCATGAAAACTTGCTTCTCACTGGATTTCAGCCCGTCATTTAACGATTACATTTCATTTATCATTATGTTCCAGATTAATGAAGAAATACCGTTCTGCCACTATCTTTACTTTGACTATCACTAAGTTCAATCTTGTTTTTTTTTTCTTTTACCTATTTCAATGCGTAATTGGTATACAGAAAGTCTTTAATTAATGTCAGTCGCTAAGCAAAATATGGCTATTTCTTGTTTGATGGAATAACATATTCTACAATTTCCTCACGATTTTTACATAATTTTCAACATTTTCGACCGAATTTTCCATCTTATTGAAAAAATACCAATTTTAGTTTAGAAAATCCCAGTTTCTTAAATTGAAAGTTGTTAGTATTGAAATAAATTTTAGCATCTCTTTGATTTTAATTTGCTACTACAGTTTATTTAGATTTTTAAATTATTGGTGCAGCATATAGGTAGCAAATACTATTTGTCAATGATTCGAATATTTTTTTTACCAAGTTTCTAATAAGTATACTAAGAACTTCATTAAGAGCAACATCACTTACAACAATAATAGAGAAAAAACGCATTGGATCATTTAATGTCTCAGCATATCTGAAATACTCTATCTGTAGTTTGTACGAAATTATATAAAAAATCCTTTCCAAAATAAACCTACATTTATAGCAGGATTAACTATAAAAATAAATTTCTTAGGCGTTTCAAACTTCTGTACTATTAACCGGTCAAATAGGACCGAAACCCTTTTGCTATTTTGTGCTAGATTCTGGTGTAAAATCAATGGGTATAATTGATATAAACAACTAACACATAATAACTTTGAAAACTGAGGGCAAAAACACACACATGATGCCTATGGATCGTGAAAAATGTTTTAATCGTTTTATATCAGAGGAAAATTTTCTTAACGATTTCCCTAAAGTACATTTACTCAAAATTACTTGTCGACATAGAAATCCTCAGTCTTCATTAAATTTTAAAGTTCAAGCTTTTTATTCTTGCTTTTAAGTACAATTTCAGGAGGGTATTAGCCTCGTTAAATCCATCGTCATTCCCTGAACTGTCTTCCACAACACAAATGTATTCCTGATCTAATGCCTTGTCATTCCGTTTTATTTCCATAGGGTTTCAAGGAATAGTTTGCCAAACAAGAATTCTAAGTTCAACTGATAGCTAGTATAAATACTTTGAAAGAGTAAAAAAATAAATAAATAAAGAACTTTCTACAGAATAGGCTGTTAACTGTGGACTTATTGACCCGAGGGTGATTAAGAGGGATTCTATTGTACTTTGATATAAAAAAAAAAAATCATTTATTACTAACATTTTTTTGTTGTTGTCGGATCAGCTCTTTGATATATAAAAAAATCGAATGAAGACAAACGTTTTCACATTTTGAAGTCAATATAAAAAGACTAAATGTATCTGAATGGAATGTCAACCTAACCAGCTGCATAGCCATTTTCGGGATAGAAATGCCGTTCATTCTAATGGATTAGGTCTTCCACGGTAAACAAAAGAGACACATAACAATGGTTTCAGACCACAGAATAAAACATTTTTAACACTAAAAAATTATAGTTTAAAAAACTAAAAAAAACACACACCTTAATAGCAAAACGAACTAAACCTATCTTAGACAAAATCTAATGATCTACAACTATTAGCATTTTTTGATTGGATTAGCCATTTTTGTGTTATAGACACGACCAAAACTAACTTTTTCAGAAAATTGGTGAAATTCGTCGATTTATGACAATCGATTGTGGCTAAACGCCTAAATCAAATTAAGCTTAAGAGATGTCTATAGACGCACAATTTAATAAACATTAATTTTGTAAATAGCACATTTTTTTATTTAAAGCATTTTTTTTATATGTTTATATGTTGCAAAAATCTGAAAAAAGTGTAAAAATGTTGGGTTTTTTTTCGCACCCCAAAAATTTTCCTCCCCTGATTAAATATAGTCACGTTTTTGATGTTTTATTGTCAGAACTCATCTGGATTATACTGAATCATAAAATCTACCAACGTTTGCAAGGCAGATCCCCTTTTTGGGGGTATTTCAACTGGACTAAGTAAGAATATTAAAACAAAAGTTGTGCAATTATTGTATTTTCATTGGTCCTTGAAACGTGTGCAAATTTTCAAGAGAATAAGATAGCTGGAAATTGGTGAAAATTACGATGAACGATTCCGTTACATACAGGTGAAATCAATAAAAGCGTTTTAAAAAGCAAGTTCACTACTGAGATCGTATCATCTAATTTGTGTACAAACGTAAATATCAATAAAAAATACTATTTATTATTTTATTAAATATCTTAGTAAAACTCAGATCCGTCTCTTCACGTAGAAGGTCACATTTCTTTAATAGGAAAAAAAAACTTATAATTGCATTCATTCCAGAAATGCTCCAGGAACTTAATTTTGTTTTTTCCCAGCTGCTTCCTAAAGAAATAATTAGATAGATTAAAAAATATTCCATATAATTAATAAAAAGGCTAATGACATCGACTCAATCCAGTTTATGAAGATGTTAATCTTCATCTCATAATTATGTATGAAATAATTTTATTTGCATTGTTGGTATTTATATATTTTCTTTTTATCTCTCATCTCTAATATTGTTATTAATTTTAGTTTTTTTTAGTAACATCTTGTTTCCTGTAGTTGTTTTTAGGGATACATGCTTATAAGTATAAAACCCAATGTTTCCCATCTTCATTTGGTTGCTACTAGGCAATGTTGGGCATATTTATACAAGTAAATACGAATATAAATATGCCCAACACTGCTTACTAGGAATGTGTATCGTAAGAAAAATATTCCATATCGAGAATTTTATATCTGAATATCGTACACGATCTATCGGTGACCATGGATATCGATATACCGATAAATCGTGATTTATTTATTGCTTTCTGAAGGTTCCTAGCCAACCTATATAAAAATGGAATAATTGCCCCCAGCCACAGCCAGCAGTGCAGAGGGTATGTATTTTTTCCATTAGGGCACTTAAATACATAGAGCACAAAAGGCTTTGTTACTTTTTTGAAATAATATATAGTTGTATGTTGTATTTTTATAATATAGAGAAAAGATTTATCGCAATGTTTTCGATGTATCGTTTATCATTACATAGTTGCCATCAGTAGTAGCTGTGCTTACAGAATACTTATTAATCCAATTAGAGAAAATAGCATTTAAATATAACAATACAATAACGAGAATTTAATTCATTTAAATATAAACAAATAAATTTATTATTTTTTTTATTTTGTTGTAATTTTATTCCAACTTTGTGATAAGTGCTATTAAGAATTAGGTACGTGATAGAAAAAAAATTGACTGGTGTTTCAATGTCTCAACTTGAAATCTGGAATACCAACCATTAGTTTGAACGAAATAAGCTCATAACAATTTACAAATTCGTTTTAATGAAATATTTGTCTAAAACAATATATAATTCTAAGATAAAAATATAATCCTAAGATAATTAAATGAAGAGTCAGGAGAAAAAAATGTTTAACCATATAAGTCATTTTTTATCGATACTGAGAATAAAGCAATTTAAAGTTTCTAACTTTATAAAACCATTACTATTATAAAAAAAAAAAAGTTATGATTGGAATTCAAGTTTTGTTAATGAAAAAGCGATATTAAAGCTTAAGGATTACCAGAAAAATACTGATACTCTGAAACTTTCAGTTCCTAGCTTGGTTTTTCCACATTTTAACTCACTAGGAAAGAGTAGCTTTTCATTCTGAATCGATTGATACCTATAACTCATTTTCGTAAAAAAAAATTACTTATATGGCTTCTTCCCCTGATACATCAAATATAGACCAATATTTTTTTTTCTCCTAATATCTTCTTATTTTCTGCTTTTACTTTTTTTTTCCTTTTAATAATTAAAATCATTTTACACCAAAACATTTTTGAGTAGGGGAGGGGATATACCATTTCTTTACAATTCGAATAATGTTCTATAGAGTTTGTAATAAGTGATATTAAGAACTATGTAGATCTAAATAATAGAGAAAATTCATTGGATGATTTACTCAACTTAAAATCAGAAATAACCTTTAACGGTAGTTTCAGCAAAATACGCTCGTGACAATTTAAAAATTCCTTTTAAACAGTTGTATGTCTAAATTAATTGAATAATATATAAGTATAAGATAATAAACTATAAATTTATTTTATTTTCGTACTTCTCATTTATTCTTATCTCATATGATCTATTTTTTTTTTCCTTCCGACAAATAAAATAATTCCAAACCAATATATACATGTGCACATATAAATAGATAAAAGGAGAAAAAAGTATATCAATACTACTATATAAAAGGACAAGCCATTTTTCGTTTGTGATCACTAACCGCGAAAACTATTAAACCAATCTGTACCAAATTTTAACCACACCATCTTCATAGTTCAAGGATGGTTCAACAATAATAACTTTTAAAGATTTTTAATTTGTGTTGCCATACAAAAGCGATAAATATGTGGAGTGCTGTGGGGTTTTATAATCGACCGATAGGTGGCGAGGACCATTCCAGAGAGGTTACAAAGATTATAGATTATTTATTTATTTAGATTATTATATTATTATTATAGTTATATAGATCTAGACATTTATTATAAAATTTACTTATTTTCAATACAATTGTTACTAAAAAAAATTATAAATATATGGAGCGACATGAGGATCTCAGTGCAGTTTAAAAATCGTTGAATATGTAGCCATTCTGCAACTTAGTTTGCAATATTAAAACTATTAAGCCCAACTTTAGCAAATTTTAACTACAACATCTTCACAGTTCTCGAAATGGTAATAATAATAACTTTTACTATAATAGTAATTAAAATATTACAGAATATTATTATAGTCTTGATCGCCAGAAATGAGGTTTGCCAAACTGTCATATACTTTTATGGTTAGAAATTAAAATCCAACCAGATGGATTGATAAAATTATTTCTGCCAAATTGGATGTCTATTTATGCTTTTCAAATACCTAATCAACGAAATTTTAACAAGGTTAAAAATTACTGCAATCCGTGAAGATGTCATTGAAAAAATAATGCTAAATTCCATGCTTCAATACAAGATTTTTATCGATAGACAAATGAAGTTCGATTATAAGTATAAATAATCTGAGTTCTTTATTTATGAGAGAGAGCAAAGCCGCGATTGGACATGCTAATATATATATACCTTAGCAATAAATAGAAAGATCTTGCTATTTTATAATAATTATTCTTGTGTTATTTTTCTAACCTCCAGACTACGAAGTCTATGGCACTTTATGATATATTGAAGTGGAAGGTTATAGCTATAAAATACATTATAAAGGAATATCGTGTTATAAAGAGAGATGGGACCTTCGGGCGAGCCGAGTCCACCCTTCCTGTTTTTTCTCCACCTCACAAATGGACCAAAACCTCGACATTTTTTACCGCCCACCACCTGTTCCGGACGACCCCCGGAGCCACGATCTAGCGGGCACAATGGAAACGACCCGAACAGAAAGCCCTGCCCACTAGGACTGACGGCTATATTACCTGCCTCGTTAATGAGATGTTTGTTTTAACAAGATCGTGAGGCGTTAATGACAGGGCGGCGCTGGGAGGGCTATACCCCCCGCTCTCTTCTCGCTACTATCTCAATACCTTCCTCATATTTATGGAATCTTATCTTCCCTCCCTTTAATTTATTATTTATTGATCATTCAAACACTATAATTGAATTTAGATAAATATATTATATGCTAGCACCGCCCGTCGCGGCTTCGCCAGCTCTGATAAATAATGAACTTAGATAATTTTAACTATTGACAGAAGTTTTATTTTTTTATCGATAAAAATCTTATATTGAAGTATGCAACTGACAAAACAAGAAAATAACGATTTATTGAAGAAAAAATAAATAAAACATAGCTATAAAATAAAATAAATATTAATTATTTACTCATATTATTTTTAAATATGTTAAAAAATTGTTTTGAAAATGTGAGGAAATAGTACTGAAAAAATTGGGAAAAATGTTTAAAATTTATTTTAAATATATTAAAAATGTATCCAAATTAAAATGTATGTAAGGTTATTTTTGAAAAATTCTTTAAAAAAAAAAACAAATTTTAAATAGCATTATTTTTTTTTATTAATAGTTTACTCCTACATTAGCACTTAAATCAATCCATATTCACTACATTCCTTTCAATATTTGGTTGATTATCTGATCTTTCAAAATATTTCTGACTGAAGTTAGGGAAAAGGCATTTAATTAAATTAATTTTAAGTATTATATTGAAAACTTCTATGCTCACTTTTCTCAAAACATTCAATGCTACAAAACGAAATAAACAATTATAATTACTAACTGAAACCTATTTGGATATTATAGTCACAGATATATAAATGTACAGATGGCACAGATATGCAAAACACCTAGAAAGATGAATATTGACAAACTCCAAATTTTCAGAAAAAACATTCTGGACCATGACGAAAGGAATCAGGTACGTAAAGGACATAACTCTACATGCTGAACTTCGTAAGTCAGCCGTTAATGAACAAATACGGACTCTACAAACGATTTCAGGGGAAAAAACATGAAAATCCCAACACATTCATACAAGATATGGCAACAACTAAAATTCTAGACAACACGAGTGCTGAAAAGGAGCTGGAAGAGGGATCTACTCCTCCTCATGTCTTTCACGCCAAGTATATTTTAATTATAATTAAAAAGATTCATAAGAAAGCCTTCATTCTCTCAAATAATAGTTTTTATACTTATTAAAATTTATACTGTTTTTCAGATCTTCCAGGGTCTGACGATTTTTTGAGACCGAAAGATATCTTTGGCCATTATCCTTACCCACTTAGAATCAGTTTTCGTCCTTAAGGATACCTTTTTTTTTTCAGGATTTAACGATTTTATTAGTTTTCGTCCTTGAGGATACTGTTTCAAGATGGCGAAAGGACTTCTTTGGGGCACATATATATTATTTTTCGTCCTTAAGGATAATATATTGAAATATTCCAGGATTTAACGGATTTTAATATGGCTGAAAGATTCTAAGCCAATAGCCTTTGTGGCAATGTCCACAGGCTTTTACACAAGTGCCAAGTCGAATTAAGAGCGCTTGGATCTTCAGGTCTGGTTTAATATCCACATATGCAGGGTTGAGTGTAATTAATGAAAACTATAATAAATAAGATTCACTTTCTTGTGAAGCTATAAATTATTTTTTCTTATTGCACTATTCATACGCAATTTTATAAATATATCTTCATGTTATTTTGTTTTGATTGCAATCAGGAATGAATATGTTTATTCGTAATATGTCTTATTGGACTTTAGTGCGATATTTTGTAATATTCAGAATCTATAATATAGATATAAATAGAAAGTTGTGAACTCTGGTATCAGTTTGCCCACCCACATTCCGAAGGAATTCGTTCCACTTCCTCTATTATAATTTAAAGGTGTTCTTCGGAAGGTTGACCTTTTCAGTTCTGCAAGGTGTCCCTATAATCTCCCTCTAAATCAATGTCCAGGCGAATCGTTAACTGGAGAAATATCACCATCTATATTCAAGTAAATAATACTGACAACGCTCTCAGAGAATGTTTCAAATCATAAATCAGAATTTTATAAGACAATATTCCTAAGGTTTTGAGGTAATCTAGAAAATGTACAGAATCTTTAGATTTAGCTAATGTTCAATAAATTAACACATCAAGCATCCTTTAGACTCCAATCCCACACCTTTTCTTGGAATGAGGACCTGAAATAGCTCATGCAGAAAAATAATAGGATTAATATCTGTCGCTATGAAGTACTTTCCACATAATTATATTTTATTTCTAAATATCTGTCAAATAACTGAATAATAAAAGTGATGGATTCAATAGGAGAAAAATTTATACACGAACTATTCTCCTATTATACTGGAGTTACGTTACAAACCTTCAATGGGTCTGTTCTCCGGTTGTAACCAGTATAAGTTGTTGGAACAAGATTGTGCTATATTGGAATGAAACGGTCTGGAAATCGTAACGATGAGAAACTCAAGTAAAGCAAATTAGTAGAGAGAGTAAAATTTTCCTTTGGGGAATGAATAAAAAGGCTAAATGTAAACAAAGACTAGATATTTAAGACCATTCAAACTCCTAAATATAAAATAAATATGTTAAAGATCAATTTGAAGAATTCAAAATAATTGTGCTGCTTGATCCAAAATTGTTCAGAGGGAATTTAATAAAGTCAATGAATACACTGGCCCTACCATGGTTGATGCACCGATTTAGAAATCACATATAATATAACCATATTCTAATAATAAATAAATCTAATAATCTAATAATCTAACAAATAATCAAGAAATCGATAGTTTAGGACAGAAAACCGATCAGAACAAGGGAACGGCATCCAAACTCTTCAGAGAGTAAATTGTATCTATTTAATAGGGAAATGTAAAGAAGTCGTCTATGCGCTCATTAGATGTATAGAAGGCGAAACCAAGAAACTTGTTCTGAAACTGCCGTACAGAAAACTGTCAACTACTTTATTCAATGGAAATTAATCTAATCGCCCTAAGCCTTACAGAAGTAAAGAAGAATTCGGAACTATCGTCTCAACCCTTGATTGAAGAATTTAAAGTTTCTACCAGTTAGATTTTATTATTTATTGACATAGACATAGAAATCCACAGACATAATACTGTTCCATGAAATGTCTTTCATATATTTGTGTTAGCAATATAGGATAGATTTGTGATGGCTATTAGAATCAGGCAGCGCTAACAAACCTATACTGAAGAAGCAGACAAGTATTAACTGTCTAAACATCGGAGATAGTGCAGCACCTGGACTCAGGATGCACTGGTCAGCAGGTTCTGAATGATTTCGATGACGTAACCTTGTAGCTGTATGAATTAGTCAGCATGGAGAGAGCGGGATTTAAAATGAAGTTGATTGGAGATGGATGATGGACACAACTCAGCAATAGTAAATTGACCAGAAATTATACGGCGGTTGGAATGTTTTTCATGAAATCGGTAAACAGAAGCATTCCTAGCGATCCAAAAGGCATTTCATACGAAAATTGATAAGCTACTTTAGTATTGCCTCGAGATATCAAGAGACACCTTAGTACATTTTACAGCAATGATCAATGTTGAAGAATTTTAGGGGATGATTAAGAGGTTTCAAGTATAGAATGGAATTCAGGTTAGTGACGCAATTTAGACACGTGAAAGGAAAGAATACACAGCTTGAGCTTTTTTACAAGGTTTTCCCAAAAATGTATACAGATAAGGGGGCTAATGAAATAGTTTGTTTTTGATATGATGGATCAATAAAAATAAATCTGAATCTATTTGCCACTTGCCAACATGATCATGTAACTTAATTGAAAGCCTAAAAATGTGAGACAAGCCAAAGGCAAGCCTGAGGTAAACTATGAAACTGATCTACGATTGAAATATATGATACGAGCGTCCCCGTCGCGGCTTCGCCCGCTCACAGAAGTCGAGAATTTAGTTAATTTTTACTAATAATTAAATCATCATTATACATCCTATTTTTTTTCTTTTAAGGTATGAGCTAGTAATCCTGATGGAGACAATTAAGAAACTCTTGAGGATGACAGATTGAAGTATCATTATTTAAAACTAAAGCCCCAACAATCTTATTTTATATATATAAAAAAAAAAAAGGTTCGGATTTTTGATTTGGTAATAACTTTTATTCTGCAGAAATAATTTTATTGTTTTCACCTTGTTGGTTTTTAATCTACAACCATTAAGGTATAAAACATTGCGGCAAGCCTCGTTTCTACCATCGTACATTTAAACTTTTAGTATTGTAATTTTTTTTTATTGCTAAACTCTCCCAGAGATGATAAAATTTGGTAGAAATGGGTACAATAGTTTTACCATTGAAAACGATATAGCGGAATGGTGTTAACCACTAGTCGGTCGATTTTTAAACTGGGATTCACATTTTGCACCACATATTTATGGATTTATAATAATTTAATTGAATATAAGTAAATTCTATTATCAATTTCATACTCTGTATAACACAGCAGCTTTGTAACCTCTCATGTGGAATGGCACTCGCTCCCTGTCGGTCAATTTTTAAACTTCACTGTTATCCAGATATTATCCCTTTTTTATTAACAAATTATTTGATAATCACTAGATTTTATTATTGCTAAACTTTACTCGAACTTTAAAGATGGTGTGGTTAAAATCTGGTACTAATTAGTCCATTAGTTTTCGCTGTTAGTGATCACAAACGAAAGATGGCTTTTCCTTTTATATAATAGTATAGATATAGATATAAATATGATGACAAAAATAGTACTGCACAGCTGCCGATTTAAATAAGCTTAAGAATTTGTTCTCCTTACTGTTCTCTTCAGTCACTTAGCTACATATACATAGCGACGGAAGAAAACATCGCTGTGTCTTTCTAAACATACACATTTAATAATAGTAACTGCCTGCTAAACTCTATCAAGGGACGAAGAGAAGTTAATGGACGCCATCTGGACTCATTCATAAAGCCAAACCAGAATAGCCAAAATAGGGACCACGGGCCAAGACGAACTAGCCACGTCCACGTCGACTAGCGAATCGACTGGAACGGGATGTTAAATCTAGAAGAAAAAACCACAGTCATCACTCACTCCTCTATTTATAAACATTTTTATTATATCCCTCGTGTTCACCTGGAGGAATATATCCCTATTCGCCTCCTATTTATAACTCTTCCTTATATAACTATATTATTATCGAAAGAAATTGATATCTTCATTAGAAAATTTAATGAGATTCTTGAATAATCCTTCTTATAATACCTTGAGAAAAATCAAATCGGTACAAAAAGAAGTAAATGTCAATGGCATTACCAAATCGTATAATTTGTGAATTGAAAGAGGTAGATTGTTGAAGTATGTAGTCATAGATTCAAAATAACTAAAAATAATATTTTAATTTATAATGCCGACGTTTCAAATGAGACTTGCATTGCAAGCTTTCATCAGGGTTTCAGAGGGAGTGGTAATCAGAAACTGATTCAATTTTGACCGTTAAGGGCTATGGAATGGTAAATTAATTAATAGACTTCGGTATTATACATTAAAATATTATTTTTAATTGGTGTGAATCTATGACTGCATACTCCAACATTCTACATCTTTAAATACTTCTCAGTCAACAAATATCATAAATTTATATAGTATCGTAAATTGATATGAATTGTTTCGGTTTTGTAACAAAGTTTGACAAATTCACTATTTTTGATCTCACTATAAATAGTCGGGAAGGGCAATCCATTTATGAAGTAACCACTGAACATGTTATTTAAGTAAGGAAATATGTAATATTTTTACTGATCTTGCGTTGAGTTATCTAGAAAAAACTAGAGAACTGTCACCTTGGTCAAAAAGATTTGTTTACTGAATACGAGTTGGTTCGTAATAACCAGTCAGTTAAATATTTTGTTTATCGCTAGGATAGATGATTTTATCCCACTGATTTTTTTAGGCGGTGATGTATATGTATGCACATGTATATATTTTTTCTCTTCTGTAGTAACCCTACGGAAGAGGGGTTTGTGAACACACCATGCAAAAATCATATTATATGTATCCAATGTTTCAAATGGCTTCACTTATAATATAAATCAATTTGTTTGAAATATTAATAACTTTCAACAAAAAAGATAAATAACAAAAACTGAATAAATTAATAAAATAATACCTGTCAATAGGTAGAAATACAATTGAATCTTCATAATTTTTCAATTAGTCTTTCTGTAGTTAAGAAATATTGCGGTATTCCACTATATACAAGGTAAGTCCTTCTTAGTGTAAAAAAAAAAAAAAAAAAAAAAAAAAAAAAAAATTGGAAGAACCTAGATCGAAAATGAAGAAAAATGCCGCAGAACTTACCTTTATTTTCCATTTCGTTGAATATACTATAATTCAAAGACTTTGGAGAAACCACGTTTTTTACCATAAAAGCTGTAATATCTCCATTTTTTAAAAATATTTTTCAAATTTTTACCGCATCTTTGGATTTAGCATTAAATTTCCTATAAGAGCAGAGTACTTTTAACTTTGAATTTTTCAAAATTGGGACCTAAAGAACAGCTTGATCTTCACCTTATTAAGGGAACTTACAATGTCTTATAATACTTCAACGCTCACGGTTTTTCTTAAAAAAAAAAAAAACTATCCACAAAACTGCAAATATCACAAAATTAGCAAAATGAACATGGTGTTTTTCATACATGATGGCATTCAAATCAGTTACTTGTGTAACCACCTCGTGAGCGATATAGCGATGAATAGCTGTGAAGAAGACCTGCGAGGCAGTATAGAATGGTTTTTAAAATTTGGATGTTTAATTTATCTACCTGACTGCTTCTCTGGCCATTTTCTCAACCATCATATCTTATTTACTATTTTAGATCCTTTCAAAGTTATAGGATTATCGGTAAATCACATATGAACATTTTTTATTTCTTTTGAAGAGATTATCTTAGGTTTCTGTTTACAAAATCAGCCTGACAGTGTGGTTATGTTAGTAAGAATAAGTGTTCAATAAATAAAGTTATAATTCTAAATTATATAATAGTTGGTGTTAAGATTATATACAGCGTGCTAGTTAAATAGCAGGCGGACAGTGTGAGGCTGGAGACGACGGGATAGGACAGCAAACCTGTTGGAGGAGATGGGGAGGATCCCGCCTCGCTCTATCTGATCCAAGGCGGGCATAAACTTGAAGAGGGCATAAACAGAAACTAGTTTATGCTCTTCGCTCTCCTACCGACAGGATAACATAGTTATCATCACTGTCTCCTAACAAACATCTCTTCCACAGTCATAATACAAGGTGACATCATCAAAGATGATTTCTCCAAAAATTTTAATATATTTTTCAAGGTGAAAATATAGATATCTTTTTATCATTAAATCTTCCTCTACGTAATAAAGGAGGCTCCAATGGTAATGCATCTCCAACACGTCTCTCATGTCATCGTTTATCATTTTCTATTTGTACAGCAGCACATTTACTGATAGTCATCATATTGAGACAAGAGTGAGCCAAATAAAAAAAAATAAATAAAAGAAAAGGAAGTTCAAGGTGATAGCCTATCACCGTCATTATTTAATTTGGTTCTAAAAAAGGTGATAAGACGGATAAGAAAATTAAACAAGAAAGAAGTGCTTAACCCTATTAGATTAGGAAGTAAAAACGTGGGAGTAGAAGTCATATGTCTGGCCTTTGCGGATGATCTGGCGATTCCTGCAAGAAATATAGAAACTGCACATACAGGTAGAAATTCTAAGGAGTCAGCAGCAAAAGTTGGACTGCAGAAATCTTTTGAGAACACAATATATTTCAAATAAAAAAATAGCACCTAATAACAAAATATGGAAAGGTCGAGAGAGTATATAAATTTAAATATCTTGGGTAGATCATGCTAGCTAATGGATTAGAACGAGAAGCAAATGAGTGGGGGAATTATAAGATGAAGAGAGCTCTATAGATAACTTGTAAAATCTACAGCAAAATTAGACACTACAACACTGTGGTGAAAAGCCGGAAAGCCTTTATGTGGCGGAAACATTGATTATAAATAGTAAAGGAGAAATGGAGGAAATAAGAAAGACTGAAGGAAAAATCATCAGAAAGATATTGGGGCCGAATAAGACGGACGAAGGATATAGGCTTAGAAGCAGACAGGAGACTGAAGAAATATCAAATTTAATTCATAACATGAAGAAGAAAAGGTTGAGATTCTTTGGTCACTTTAAGAGGATGGACAACTCACGTCTTACTAAGGATGACAAATGGGAATTCTGTCCGATAGAAAGGAAAATGAAAACGGGAACCAATGGTCGGAAGATGGGAAGAAAGCAAACAGCGAAAAAATGAAATAAATATGGAAGATCAAAAAGGCTCAAAAGAAGTGAATGCTTTGCGTAGTTTTCAGTGGCTCATTCGCATAAAGTAAAGTTTGTAAGAAAAGAAAGTTATAAAGCAGAATAAATAAGTTAATTTGGGCAACTATTAAGACCACTGTAGAGATAGACAATCATTTAGAAAATCATTAATATTCTAAAACTAAAGAAGAAGAAAATAAACAACATATTGATATTTATATATTTTATCAAATATAAAAAAAAACACTGGATACGCATGATGGTATAGAAGGATCAATAAATTAGGATTTATGAATTAATTGCCACTTCTATTGGAATTATTTTTATTAGAATACTAGTTTCGAATGCTAAACATTTATCTTGATTTCTGAGATTTACAAATATATCTGTGTAGGGATATTATATATTTCAGATATCTGTTAGATCTCCTGAAGATGAATGTTTAGCATTCTAAACTAGTATTCTAATAAAAATAATTTCAACAGAAGTGGCTATTAATTCATCAATCCTACTAAAAAGAGACAAATTAAAAAGCACAATATATTGGTAGAGTTTATGTTTACGTACATGTTTTAACTTTTCCTCTCTACTGGCGTAAGTAAAAGGATTTTTTAAAAATTAAAAGACATTCATATTAACCACAAAACAATATGGATGTCAACTAATAAACTTGATTCTGTTTTTTTTATTATTATTATTGCATCTTGGGAATACCATCCAGTCCTTTTAACTTAATTTTTCCTAGAAAATCCCCCATAACCTTTGCAACTGTTTTTCAAAATTTCCCCAGGTCAGTTGTGTAATAGAATTGTTAGAATTTAGTTAGTCGATACCAAATCCACCAGTAACAATGTAAGTAGTTTCATACTCCTCTACATTCTGTAATTATATATATTTTTATTATTCTAACACATGTTGTTATATACTGGTATTGTAGCTAATTATATGTTTCGAAATAACTTGTATAACTTATATAATTTTATGTTAACCTGTTTTTTCACTGAAGGGCATGATTATGAGAACGATATCATCTCGAAACGTCGCCAAAATAGTTGTTTTTATTTATTGATTGAACCTCAAGAACCTTACTAAACATCTATATATATGACATAGTTCTGTTTACAGTGAATGTAAAAAAAATAATAAAATTAAAATATTACATGACAAAATAGAGTTCTAATCTGAAGATGGAAACAATTTTTTTCCGGAAACATGTTGTATAATGTTAAAGTAATTAATACGGAGTAGAATGCAGAAATTTCATTATTAATAATTATACCTCCTTGAACATTATTGCAATAATTTTGCTTCTTTATTATCAGCATTCCCAGCTAAACGTCGTAACGACTATATCGAAAAATCCATTGAACAGGTAGCCAATAAAGATTGTTTTCCAATCTAATCCCATTGCCGTGTCAAAGGTAGAATGCTATAAACGGAAATCGTCAAGTACTTTATAAGGCCCTAATGGAACAGAACTTCCAATTAAAATAGACGCTATGAAATGGATTGTAAAGTAGGATCCTATATCCAACATTTTGTCATGGTGATGCTTTAAGTACCCATAAACATGGCAGCAAATTGATTTTGTGTTAACCGCAAGCGTTTGGGTAGTTCTATCATGTACGCGATGATTGATCTCCGTCCACGTTTCACAGCTCCTATACTTGACTCAGAGTACTGACCAGGCACAAACAATAATTTCATGGCTATGCAACGTTATGATGGAACGGAACCTACCTTATTACGCCTATTAGGTTCGTGCTTTACGGAAATAAAGGAAACGGCCGTCACTGATGTACTGCTAGATCATTTTGGTCCCTTGGATTCGTACGAATTCGAGTATTTTTGGTTACTGAAAAATAATAAACAATAATTTTCAAACCATTGTCTCAAGAAATTCTTTTTTTTCTTATACATAAGCAAAATCCCTCCACCTAGATTCGCATGCCAACTGCTAATGAACAATACGGATTATTTGCAATGTCACGAAAAATTACATGGACATTCCAACACACTCATAAATGACACGGCTAGAACTCAGATCCCAATCAAACACATCTAAGGCTGAAAAATAGCTGGATGAGGGATCTCTTGAGCTAAGCTAGAAACAAAATCAAATTAAGGGGGTGTGCCGCAAGGTTCTGCTCTCCCCCCCCCCCCCCCCCTCCCAATGCCTTTCACGCCAAGTTATTCAGTATTTCATTAAATTAATTGATTTTTAAAAACTTTGGCTTAGGTTTGAATAAAGATTTAAAGTAAAGGAATCATTTCTCTGGTGAACAATTTCTTCTACTTTAGGTAATTAATGAAAGTATCTTAATCTGTTTTTGAATTTATATCCTACTGCTTCTGATAACGGAAATATCTTTAATTTTTCGATTCGAGCAGCACAAACAGAGCGAATCAATAAAGCCCAACATTTTTCTGTAAATGGTTTTTGTAGGCAAAACGTGCCTTTTTTCATTGAAGCCAATATAGCTCCTAAACTGTAGATCTTAGAGACAAATGTTATATAATAAAAAATATTTTCCAGTAAATTTCTTTTCAGGTAGTTGTTAATTGTTGTTAAAATATTACATATTTTTAGTGCTAAAAAAGTAACACCTTTTGAGAGTGAAAAAAAGTTACACAAGAAAACTATGGACCCCTAGCCAAAAGACATATCCATGTCAAAATATCCTTATCGTATTGATCCTGAGGTACCACAATGCGTATCTCAAGTGACTTTGAAGTACTACCCTATTTACTCGAATACAGATTGAGTCCAAATTTAAGTCGATTCCCCATTTTGAAACTGGAAAAAAAAATTAAGTTAGAGGAAAGATAAAAAAAAAACATAACGGCTCACTATTCGCCTTGCACGCATAAATCACTTTGGCAATTATTATGTTTTAACTAAACATTTTTCAAAATACAATCAATTACATTATTGTTTGTTGTCAGATCTTTTATTGTTCAACAGATCCAATAATTATTGATGGCATAACAAATCCGCCATAAATTTGTGGAAACAAAAGCAAACATTGGTGAAGTAAATAATTAACCGAATCGATGGTAGTTGAAAGTTTAAAAAGCAATGGACGAAGACAGGACCAATTTATTTGGCCGTTTGAGGGACCTAGGAAGTTGTGAAACGAGAAACAATAAATATCAAAGGTTCGTTAACATCTGTTTGTGGCTATATTTACTGAAGAGGCTGGGAAACAATGTGTGACACTTCAAAGTAGTCAGAACAGAAATACCTTCAGCTGAGGAATCACACATGGTCCCTCCCAGTGCCTCTGCACCATCGAGGCTTCTCTCAGTGTCCTAATAACTACATCACAGTTGCTACAACAAGTTGTTAACAAGTATAATAAAAATATATATGATAAATTTATATTATTTGCCTGGCTATTCATATTTTATTCAATAGTGAATGAGTAAAATTTTGGCTTATAATTCAATAACGATAATTTATATTCTTAAAGGAGATGAGAAAAATATACAGACAGACAATAAACTGAAATGAGGTCCCTTAAAATTAAAACAATGAATGACAAATGAAAAAGAAAAATAGAAAATTTAAAAAAATATATGATATTTGTCTGTCCGAAGAATCCTTGTTAACAAAAAAAAAAAAATAGATGAATAAAACTAATTAGGATTGATGAATTAATGGCACTTCTATTTGAAAACTAACATTCATTATCAGTTCTCAAAATTTTCAAAATATAAGCATTTTTGTATACACATCGTATACGAGTAAAGCTTTTAAAAATGTAAGACAAGAAATCAATACTTACAAGATGACGTGTTTTGACTTACAATTCACAGAATGCCGATTTATATGTGGGTAGTAGGGTCCTATAATAGTGCAAAACTATATTTATAGTTGCCAATGAGCATTAGGAGCCGAAAAAAAAAGAAGTGAAAATCACATTTTATTTTTTTCTCAGCTCACAGTCAAGGAAAATGATTTTTTCCCGTAAAGTTGTAGTTTTTTAAGCTATTTGAAATAAGAATTTCGCAATGCTCAAAAAACGATCCGGCTTTAGAGTGTTTAAAAACTAAAAAAAATTGAAAACATTTTCAACGCTGTAAATCAGTGGGAAATATTATTCATGGAAAAATGACCTCAAATCTTAATTCAATGTACCAACAAATCCTTATATGGAAAATTTTATCAAAATAAAAAAAAATGAAAGTTTTACCCCTTTCGAGAACGTATGTGTTTTTATAGATTATATTATTTTCCAGATGAATAATCTAAAAATAATATCAGGTTTTGGTTTAAACATGAATTTCTGAAATAATTTCCAGGCAACGCAATATTTTCATCTCTTATCAGGTTTGCTGTAAACAATAGGTCCCTTAATATAGTATATAGTTTTTTTTTTTTTTTTTTTTTAACCAGAACCTGATATTATTTTTAGACCATTCATATGAGAAATATGAAAATAGTGAATTCCTTTTTTGTATTTTGAAGCTTTTTTTTTTTTTTTCAAAAATATAGGTGAGCAAAATTTTAAACCAAAAACTGATTTCATTTTCATATTCATCATCTCAAAAAACATGTAGAAACCAAATTTGGTTGAAATCAAAAATAAAATATTTTGTAGGCATTGCATAACGAACATATTTTTATTTCAAATAGCATAAAAAAAAAACAACTACAATTTTACGTAGAAACGTATTTCTATATCTTGACTGAGAGCTGAAAAATAAATAAATAAAACGTGACTTTCATATTTCATTTTTTTATCTCAGCTCCCAATCCTCATTGGTTGCTATAACTCTAGTTTTGCACTATTATAGGTCCCTACTACCCACACAAAAATCGGAATTAAAATCTACAAATTACAAGTCCTTGTTAGTAGAAAATAGCCGAAATTTAAATATTTATGATTCATTATAAATAGTAAAATCTATATTTTTGTTTAAATGACCAGATAAATATTTCTGATAGTTCCATGATGAGAAAAACCAATCAATTATAGGAGCAACCGTGATGATGATTGTTTAAGATTCGAAACTAGTTTTAAAATAAAACATTTCCAATAGAAGTGGCTATTAATTCATCAATCCTAATTGAGGAAAAACTGATTTTTAATTTTTAAGATTTCTAGGCAACAATTTAAAGCTCCAGATCAATTTCAACATTCTTGATAATTCTTAAAATTATTATCAATTTTTATAAGCATTTCTTGAGAATAAAATTACTTAATATTTTTTTTAATCATATATTAATCTAAACAACGCAAAATCATACTTAACGTCGCTCTTTTTACTCATTTTATCAAATCTTCACCTTTTCACCTATTTTCTAAACAAAACTTTGAGTTTGGAAGATCACCAGTTCCGAAAACTGATTGATAGGACGGCTGCACTGCGAAGTATTGGGCCCGATAATTGTGTTTGCTCAACTGAAGGAACAATCAGAGAGCGCGATGCTATGGCAACTGTTGGAGCAATTTTTCAGGTTTGTGCCCTGTAATCTCACCCCATCCATCTTGCTAAATCCACCAAGGGTCAGCTCTTGATGGCGGGGCTGACTTTCAAACATTCTCATCTCGAAAATCCAAAGGACACTGACCTCTCTGGTTATTCCTTAACCGTATACTTTTTTTTTTTTTATCAATATAATGGCTTTTTTTTCGTAATGTCATTTAATTTTATGGCTTAGGATAAAAAACGTGCGCAGACAATTTATATTTCAACAAATAATTCTTTATCCTTCTAAAATAATGTTTCCACGGCAAAAGAAGTTTTTCAGCCTTTATAAAGTGAGTACCTTATCCTTCAGTAGGGTTTTAGCAGTGTAAGCCTTACGATCTCACTCAATATCTACCCCGTAAATCTGTTGGTGTTAAACAGAATTGATAATTCTGTATATTATTCAATTATTCGCTGAGGTACATATATTCATTAAATTTATTCAATACCTAAATATTATTTATTGTTTTCTACTCTAAGAAAATTGTGACTAATTATAAAAAAATAAATATACCTTAAACGAGGGCTACTTTGAACATGCGGGACTACTTTACTACTAGACAAACGCACTTTTAAAACGAAAATCCTTTTGACAGGTTCAATTTACAAGCTAGCATCCTCAGGTTTATGCTACGCATTTAATGATTAAACATAAAATGCGATCCGATCGCGATAAGAGAACATGTTGGCCGTCTTTGGCCACTGAAAGCCTTTTTTTTAGTATCAGTGTAATCAGGTATTTTTGTAAACGTGCCCAAACCTCATCTGGTCTGGCGTATGTGGCAGCAGGATAGTTGCATACGAGTAATACATTGATCACCAATCTATTCAGCAACATTTTTTTTCTGCTTCATGTCACTAACTCATTTCTTGAATTTTATATATTTTATTAGACAAAACAAGGCTACATTGAACAAGGTTGTTGACACCTTCTAGGAAACGGTGTTATTTTAAATAGAAACTTTAGTGTTCCTACCCCAGTAATAGAACCTTTAGAGTTAATCATATTTTTCCTATACTCCCCTCTTTACCTAATCTCAGGGAATTCCTCAAGGTACTCTAGGTCCCATCCCCTACACGATGTATTCAGCTGGTATCCCGAATCAACCTAGCACCGTCCTATCCACGAAAGCTTATGAAACATGTTTTATATCAGTAAATAATAATCCTTTCATTACATCTCAATCACTCTAAGCTCAAATCACAAACCTTCATTAATGCAGTCAAAATAGGAGGTTTAAAATAAACCCAAAGAAATCCCATCATATAACTTTCGGCCTTCGTCGTAAAACTACTACTCCCAGTCCTACAGTTCCTTTAATAATATTTCCATGAAAGGTATCTGGCGTGGGCTAAATCAGAAGCAAATGAAGCATTAAGATCTTTATGGATAGTTTAGATAAGACAAAGTAAGGACCATTAGGCATTTTTCTTAATTAGTTTATTGGACCCCAAATCTCAACTCCCTACGTCCAAATAGTTCTAATTCCGGTCATTTAAATTAGTCTTTTGTAAATAGACGGAAGCATTAGACCTCTGTCTAGGAAATATTGAAGAAGTTAAAAAGGATGAGCAGTTTCTTGTCGTTTTTGTCTTGTATGTGGATTTCAAATAAGGCGTTAGTCCAGATGGAGTCCCAGATAGCGTATCTTTTCAATAGGGATCATGGAAATATTATTAAAGGAACTGTAGGACTGGGAGTAGTAGTTTTACGACGAAGGCCGAAAGTTATCTGATGGGATTTCTTTGGGTTTATTTTAAACCTCCTATTTTGACTGCATTAATGAAGGTTTGTGATTTGAGCTTAGAGTGATTGAGATGTAATGAAAGGATTATTATTTACTGATATAAAACATGTTTCATAAGCTTTCGTGGATAGGACGGTGCTAGGTTGATTCGGGATACCAGCTGAATACATCGTGTAGGGGATGGGACCTAGAGTACCTTGAGGAATTCCCTGAGATTGGGTAAAGAGGGGAGTATAGGAAAAATATGATTAACTCTAAAGGTTCTATTACTGGGGTAGGAACACTAAAGTTTCTATTTAAAATAACACCGTTTCCTTGAAGGTGTCAACAACCTTGTTCAATGTAGCCTTGTTTTGTCTAATAAAATATATAAAATTCAAGAAATGAGTTAGTGACATGAAGCAGAAAAAAATATGTTGCTGAATAGATTGGTGATCATACATTGATCGCCAATATATTTGGACGTACGGAGTTGAGATTTGGGGTCCAATAAACTAATTAAGAAAAATGCCTAATGCTCCTTACTTTGTCTTATCTAAACTATCTATAAAGATCTTAATGCTCCATTTGCTTCTGATTTAGCCCACACCAGATACCTTTCTTTTTATAATAAACTCCATAACTACTCAAATTCACTAGTTTCTCGACTTGCCTCCCACTCCATTCCCGTCTGGCGTCTGAAAGAGAGATTCTAATTTATAAAACTTTTAATTGAATTTCTTCTAATAAGAAGTTATTTACATAAAATAACTTTAATTAAGTTATTTATATTACATGTCATTGTAATCATTCTGCACTTTTACTTGATTTACTTGATGTGCATATTGTACACAGTTGTAAATATCAATAAATAATTAAATAAAAAAAACTGTTGATTCAGTTATTCAGTTACGAGTTGCCTACTGTTGCAGTTGCTATGTTTCACTAATTTAATCATTACAAATTGAAGATCACAGTAAATATAACCTCACAATTTTAAATCACCAAAGACCTACCATCTAAGAACACATACAGACCTACCACAAACGATTTCACAATAGACTTCAAGGTTATCCCAATAAACTCATACATGACATGTCCACAACCGCGATGCCCAACAATGTCCGTAGAAGGTTGAAAATTAGCTGGATGAGAGATTTTCATGAATAAAATGAAATGATTAACGAGTGAGATGAAGGTGCCACTGGGTAATGCTCCTTATCATGCCTCTCATGCCAGAAGTTTCTCATTGTTTTATAGACATCATATTCGCTGGTTGTCATTTTATGTATTTGACAGTTGTAAATAAAGATAAGTAAATTATCAAACAGTTGGTATTGACGCTGATCTCTCTGTATACTAACATCTGGAACAATATTAAACTACATATCCGTCCCATCTTGAACGGGATTGAGAACGAGCCTGTTAGGATGATGTTATAAAATATACGTGAATATATCTGAGATGTCATCGGAACTTGAATCGGATGGAAGGAGATAGCCGAGCCAGGACCAGGTTGTAATCCCATTTAGGAGAGAACGGGAGGGGGCCGGGAAGACCTCTTGTCCGTCAGGATGAAGACAACTGCCCTCTTTGATTTATCGCGTAAAAAGCCCCGCTCTGCCGGGACCGGTTCTAGATGATTGAGAGGCTATAAAGAGACAGCACAACTGTCCGCTTCCACTCTTAATATCTCTTTACCCGCTGCCGGCTCCTCTCTCCTTCCTTTCGTCGCTCTTCTCCCCCCCTCTATGCTAGGAATGAGATTGTTAGGTTCGCGTATCGTTTATAGCCTAAAAACCACTGTTATCAAAAAGCGGATCCAAAAAAAAAACAATCTTATTACGTACCTCACCACAACCACTTATCGTTACGACCCCAAAGGTGATTCAGTAAAGATTAGAAGGTTCCGTTAAAAAAGTAATAAAAAATAACTATATTTATAACATTACTTCAGTATTCAGCGTTCGCTATAAACAGACCGAAACTGGGTAATGATTCTTAATCGGAAAGATTAGTCAAACTAATATACAGTGTGTTTCAGGAATAAGTAGCCAAACTGAAAATTCGAACTAAGAGCCACACAAAAAAAAAAAAAAAAAAAAAAAAAAAAAAATACTATAGAGATAGATCTGCAAACACTTTGTTTGGAGTTATTCGCACCTTAAGATTATCATTGTTTTGAATTATTTAGGAATAGTAACTAAATATTGTTTCATATATTTTTATTTTTTCACAAGATTCGATTATTCTTCTTCCTAAAGAATTAAAGTCATTGACCGGCCTTGCATAGACCTTTTGTTTAATATCACCCCAAACGAAAAATTCCAATGGTGTCATGTCTGGAGAGAGAGCAGACCAAGCCACTGGTCCTGCACGAGCAATTCATTGAGTGAGATAATTAACATTTAGCCATTGTCGTGAACCTCTTCCGTAATCTGCAGGACAACCCCGAATGGAAACCACGCGATTCCTTCTCAATTGTAGTGGAATATCTTCCTCTAAATCATTGTAATAATTATTAAGAAAATTCATAAATGTGTACGCATTGAATCAATTGTATTGACCCTTGTGAATAGTTTATGTACAGTTAGGGAGACAAGGTCATATTATCTAAACCCATCTCCTAAGGTAGGTATTTGCGGACATTGCTCCAGAGGAAATTGTTTTCTTGTTTTGAGGTCCTTAGTTCAAATTTTCAGTTTGGCTATTTAACCCTGAAACACCCTGCATATATCTATGTCAGGTATTTAAAAATCACGAAGATCAAGTCGCAACAACCACAGAGAGCGTTCTGGTGTTGGTTTCAGAATTTCTTTTATAAAGGTAAGCTCTAGAAAAGAAAGAAGGGCGTTTTTTGATTGTGAAGGAGTAACTCATTATAAATTTGTTCTCGATTGAGGTAAAATAAAATCTGATTCCCATGGCGACAGATAGATAGAATGTACTGGAAATCGTTTCAGCATTTTTCTTCGCCGCTTTGGTAAACCGCAAAGTAGTTCTCTTCCAGCAAGAAAATATCGAGCATACTTCAAAGCAGACAAAGCAAAAGTTTAAAAACCCTCACCGTTAGGACCTTATCTGGTTTGTATTTGTTTCAATCGGTGGCCCTTTTCTTGAATGGGAAAACATTTAACACATTTCAGGAAGCAGAGACAACGGATCAAGAACATTTCAATAAGCAACTCAACTTGTGGTAACTGCATGGGGTCAAGCAACCGGTTGATAGATAGGGAATGCCCCACTAATGGTTATATTTATATTTGTTTAATTATTTCATGTAAAATTTTAAAAAAACGGACATATTTTTCCATAAAAAAGGCATTTTATATTATTCACCTTATTAAGATTTCAAAACTACATAAAAGTCGTTGAATTATAACTTCTATGTTTACATGCATAGAAAAAAAAACAAACTATATACAACTAATAGTGAAGGCCGTCAAATGGAGTAATAAAGAATCCAAAACATGTGATAAGCAAAGATAAAGGAGTATTATAATCTCCCCACATCATCTGAACAATGTCTGCCGGCTACACGTAGTTCTGAGGCGGCTGGCCGAGATGAGTGGTAAAAAAGCGCCTTCATACCTGCCTCCTGGATTTTATTCATCCAACCAGTTTTTATCTTTCAATGGATTTTGACGTGACACGGAACACCTGCTGGGAAAAGCTACACGCGATTGAAATTTCTAACCTTTTTTGTCAAGATGAAGGATTTTTATGCGTTTCACTAGAGAGATCCTTAATAGAGAACCCTACAAGTTTAGAGATAAAACAATAAGGAAAAATGAAATATGAGATAAATAAATAACTCGATTTGGGATGAAGTTTATGATTTTGTTATTTTAGAATAGAAACCTGAAACATAAAAATACTCAATATATTTTTGTGCTTGATCGACTCGTATAATATACCTACATAGGTTATAATGAATAATTGAAAACCAATGAATAGGTGTAATTGAAACCAGAAATTGCAAGAAGAATTTGAGTATTTACTTGAGGGAACAAATCATTAGTTTAGTGCAAAAAAAACAACAAGATAATGATTATTATAGTTTTAAGCTCAATTGGTGTTCGGTCAGTGATTTTTCAAAATAAAAAAGGTAATACATTAGGTGTTTTTGGAAAGCCTAACCCTTGATGGTAGGATTATTTACAAAACTCTGTATATTATTTTAGATACTTATAGATCATTTTAGACATGGATGTTTTCGATTTAATTGTGTTTAAATCGGAAACATCCTTCATGCCATTGTAACCATAAAATTTAAGTTGTTTAGTCAACTAATAAATCCTTCGGAAGAAAACTGTTTACGTATATGAGAATCTTACAGATAAAACCAGGAATAAAAAAAATAAACAAATTGACACTAGAGGAAAGTTTTCGAGAGCGTGATTTATAAGATGGGAAACAGAGGATGCAGGAAGGACGAGAAAGTAAATAAAACTTGTTAATTATGGGTAGAGTAAGAATTGGAGAGTTTACATTTCTTACGAAAATGCAGTAATTACAAAAAGTTTGTGCAATGATAATATAAGATGACTCAGAACCTAATGCAGCAAGGATTTTAGATAATAAAACTTTGAAAAATAAAAAATTATTATTATTTTCTTCTTTTTTTTTTTTTTTCGATTTTTTATAAATATTTTGTCAACAAGGGAGCGGGGTAGCTCAATTGGTAAGACTCTAAACTCCATGCTATAGGGCGCGAGTTCGGGTCAGTCTCAAGACATGAACTTAATTTGATATTTCAGCGGTTGATTTCGGCCAAATTTTCTTTCACAATTGTAGGTATTGTAATAGTAGTACATCCTTACTTAAGTACTAATCCCAAGACCCTTCCTTGGTCGTAGTGGTATAGGAAAGAAAATCTATTAATACAATATTGTTTTTACTGGCAATTATTTCAATACTATAGATTTAAGGTTGAATATTTTATTTCATTTTTTCACTCGAATCAACTAGTCTTCTAACTTGCTTCACACTCAATTCCCTAAAATCCTCCGAGGCGTCTAAAAAGAAGAGAGACATTCTAATGTACGTAGTAAGGTCCATAAGTTTCCGGCCTGTCCTGCTTCCCCTCCTTTAAACGTACCGGGACCTGCACGCCAATGCAGGTCCATGCCTGCTCACTCCATACCCATCGCCCACTCTACCTCAGTCCTGACTGTCAGTGTCCAGCCTTGAAGGAAACTCCCCATTTTTACAATGTTCAAACTCGAGTACCGTGTGGTTATTAAATTCTTTTGTAAAAAGGGTCTTACTCCTGCGCAAATGAAATAGCACTTGGGTTGTGTTTACGGGCAGTCCTCCCCCTCGTATTCCACAGTGAAAGAATGGGCAAAACTATGGAAGTTAGGGAGAGAACGTCTAGCAGATGACCGCGTCCCGGTCGTCCATTGGAAGTTGTCACTTCTGAAACAATCCAACTTGTGGAATCTGAATTGCTGTCTCACTGCTGCGACTGAAAACCAAGGAAATAGCGCGAGGTTGGGGCTTTCAAAAACAAGTGTTTTGAGGATCATCAAAGAAAATTTGAATATGAACATGAACGAGTTTCCTGCTGCAATGAATTTTTAGGCGTTTTCCAAGCAGCAGTGGAATATTTTTTTACCAAAGAAGAAAATTATTTTTTCATGTTGCCATATTTTTTTGAAATGTTGCCAAAGCGTTGTATTACGTGTATTGACCTTAGAGGAGAATATATTGAAAAACAGTAAGACCAGTTTTTTTTTCTTTCACCTTTCCTTCTATTCCAGGCCGGAAACTTTTGGACCTTACTACACAGAACTTCTATTGTAGTGCTACTAGTGAGTGATTCTTTATATGTTATTGAGAAATTATTGTAATAAATTCCTCGAATTTACTTATTGTATTAATGTATACAGTTGTAAATATCAATAAATAGTTTTGAAAAAATTTCATTGTTTCGATTTGGTTTATTAAAATAACAGTTGTTATTTAAAATGAAAATAAGTATCCTCTGACTGATTGAACCAAGGAAAAGATAATTATTTTCTGCACAGATCAAGGAAACTTTACTGAATCCTTGTGTTAGAATATAATCATGTGAGAATATTATCTCAATGCAAGGACCACTTACAACTGCTCATCTGTAGGATTTCAATCGTATGCATCAAAAGTAATATACACGAGAAATGTAACCGAAAGTTAGCAAAGCTAAAATATCTATTTATTTTTGTCAATCCTATCACAAAAATGAATCGTGGAATCCCAAAATCTATAATATTCTTATATGTTTATTTTTCGAATTGTTTCTCAGCTGGTCGATAAAGGTGAATATTTCACTGAAATAGGAAGATAATCTAGTAGAAAAACTATTAGAAAGAAAAATATTCTAGAAATTGGACTTATCTGGTTTTGGAATTCGAAACCTCAGATAGTTCCTTATTTTTTTTCTGGATATAATGTTAAACAGTAACAAGTGTTTGCCGGCAGGAGGACGGTGCCGAGCAGGTACCGATGACGTGTGGAGCTGTGAAGAGGGCACCCCTCGCCTCTGATGTTATCTCAACTGGCGTAAAAGTCGACCCCTAGTTAGTCTCCTCTATAAATCAGCGACTCAGCCCCAATTTCACGGATTGGCATAAAAGTTTTCTCAAGTTATCACCGTATCCCTTTTATCTTCAGAAAACCAAAAAACTACTTTGCTCCCACCAGAAAATTGCCGATATTAATGTTAACATTTTTCGTTCTGTAATGCAAACAAAGAACCGAATTTCTTTACGAAAAAAAATAATGTATAAAAAAAGATAAAAATTATGTGAAGCTGATATTGGAGCTCAAAAAAAACAAACTATCTTTGGTCAATAGAATCTGTGTTCTCTCCTGATCACTTCAAGGCATACCTTAATGTACAAACCAACTTTTGATAAGATTTATCGTTATTATCTATTTTTTTATTTCCTTCGTTATTATTTATTTACGAGATATATTTCTTTATCATGTAATTACCAATCATCATCCGTCCTACATTTACAACCTCCTGAAATTCAAGAGCTCTACCCAATCCTAACTTGTGGGTTAGTGATCTTATTCTGGCTTTTCCATATCTTCAGATCGTATTCTTTTCTATAACAGCTTCCATCCAGCATTCCTTCCTTGCCGTTCCATAATCGTCTGGATATCCTTCTCTTTTTACTTGAGCTAACCCTTTATATGTACATCTTCTTCTTCTTTGAACAGTGTTTCCATTCGTCGAGTTTCCTTCAAGTCAAAATTTCCTTCCACTGTCCCCTGTCCCACCAATCCCGTTCCTCTATCTCATCCTCCCGTCATCTTGGTCTTCCTCTTCTTCTATTCCTCGGAGGATTCCATCTTCTCACCATTTCAGGCAATCTTCCAGGAGGCATGCGACGCACATGTCCATACTATGATAACTTCTTTGTCATGACATGTTCCATCACGCTCTCTGTAATTTTCATTTTCTTCCTTATGTCCTTATTTCTTACCCGATTTTCTCTAGTTTTGTGAATTCACCTTCTCTAGTAGTACATCCCAACCACATCGAACCGGATGCAAGATGCGTATTGCCGTCCAAATCTACTTTGCGTTTCCCTTTCACATCCTACTCCCTCCTAAATCGAGCCCAAATATTTAAATTTTCCTACTTTTTTTTATATGTACTAAAACACTTTATTCCGAAACAGGTACGTAATTAAAGATAAGGCAACCGGCTATATTAAATCTCATTTCCTTAATTTTTAACCTAGAATAAAACTTTTATTCTACCCTTAACTACAAGAAATACATTAACGTAAACCTTATCAGCAATAATTAGGAAGCCGTTCAATAATTTCGTAACTTGGTTAATAGGAAAGGTGGGAATTATCGTGGCTGCTAACGATAATGGTCGGGGAGAAGATAGAGACATCCGGCTGTGAAATTACGAGGTGTCCCCTGGCGGTATAAATTCGGCCCCAATCAGTGAACTTACCTGAGCCCCCAGTCGACCTCAATCAGCGGCCCAACTAATCGACTCAACCCATAATATCCACATTTTTTTGGAAGCTTTTTGTACCTTCGGCCACAAAGATATTTCCCAACTATTCATTTTACCTGCCTCTAGCAGAGTTGTATATTTACACTTGTTTCCGCCTACTATAATGTCTTCATAAAGCTAAGAACCATAGCTAAAGAAGGTGTAGGCCACAATATAATGAAAGAAAAATCTACGTCATATGATGATGAATAGTAATAAATTAAGGATTTACTGAATTTAATAATTGAAATTTTATGAAAATTACTTTTTTTTTCGAATTGCTGATTACCCCATTCATCAAATAGAAAGGATCAGTGAATTAATACTTAGCCAAAAAAGAGACATTTTCAGATATTTTCACCACAATCGGTCAAAGATTTTTAAGTGCACTCATTATTACCAATAGGTTGAGGAGGGAAAATGTTATTATAATGAGATTCATGAATCACTTACCATTTCAATTTAAGTTTTCGAAGGTTAGTTTCGAATGTTAAACATTCATCATCACTTCTGAAGTGAAAAACAAAGGAGCTTCTCAAAGCAGATCCTAAAGTAAAGTTTACCCTTGCTAACTTTACTTTAGGGTCTACTTTAACAAACTCGAAAATTCGAACCTGAGGTTTTCAGGTTGCAACTAAGTAAGTTTGCTTTTACAGAACTTGTAGAATATCAATTAGAAGGATAATTACATCTATGGATTAAAGCAATAATAATAAATAATAAAAAAATAGAATCTACGGCAATGATGTTTTGATTAGGCCGTTCAAATTCCTATTTTAATTTTTAAGAAATAAAAGAGCACTAACATACCAATTAAATTGTTCTTATATGACTTATACCTTTCATAATATAATTTGGGTAACCTTGACTTAAACCAATCACTAGAATTAGAAAATGCGATCTCAGTCGAACGCTCAACGAAATTTAACTATCATAAATCCAATGTTAATGCGGTATCATAAAAAATATCTAATTTTAGACATTTATTTTTAATTATAAATATTTGTTATGGGTAAACAAGACTAAAACGACGAGAAACTGCGCGTCTTTACCGACTAATTCAACATTTACTAGACAAACGTTCAAAGCTCGAAATTAATTACAAAAGACTCATATACATGACTGTGATTAGACCTATTTTGACGTACGGAGTTGAGCTTTGGGGCTCAACTAAACCATCCAATTCATCTGGTATTCAATCCTTACAATCCAAACTTCTTCGAAAAATCCTCAATGCTCCTTACTTCGTCACCAATAAACTTATCCATAAAGATCATAATGTTCCAAATGTTGGTGATTTAGCCCACACCAGATACCTGTTCTTTCATAATAATATCCATAACCACTCAAATCCGTTAGTTTCTCAACTTGCTTCCCACTCCATTCCTGATAATCCTCCGAGGCGTCTGAAATGGAGATGTCCTAGAGACCTTCTAGTGTATGATTTTTTTTTTTTTTAAACTTTTATTGAGTAATTATTACAATCTACCACAAATATGGGCAATAAGTAATATAGATGGCATATGATTACATTCACACATTATGTACAAAGAAAGAGAAAAAGAAAAGAAAAAAAAAAAAACAAAAAAATTTATATACATAAAATAAATTAAAAGAAAACAGAAAGAATATCCTATATATAAGCAATATACATATAAATAAAATGAAATATAAATTAAATTAAAAGTTAAAACTACATTCATACTTATTTACAATACACATTCATCCTAGGGATCTCCCAACCAACCCTGTCCCTCCACTCATGGAAGGACAGGCCCGGCCAAGAGAGGTCCCAGCTCTTCTCTCTCAGCTGCGTCACTGGTGTTAAAGAAAACCCAGTGGAGGCTGAGTGAGAGCGCAGTGTACAGTCATTCAGGGCATGAGTGTAGAAGCTGGCCAGTGCCAGAACTCCAACATAAATATATTTTTACAATAGATCTCGGGGCCACTGCCTTTTTAATCTGCGAGGGGGGTTATCAGGGTGTGTTGAAGTGGATAGTGATTGAGCCAAAGGGTTAGGATGGAAAGAAAGGTTGTGATGGAATTTTAAAAATTTAAGAGGTATGAGGTCGAGGACGTATGGTATGTTGAGATCATTGTGGAGGGTTTTATTGGATACATAGTAAGGAGCATTAACTATAGTTCGGAGGACTTTGGATTGGAAGGACTGAATGCGTTTGATATTCGACTTTTTAGCTGTGCCCCACAGTTCAAGTCTTCTTCTTCTTCTTTTGCATTTCCCCTTGTGTGCCTTTCAGCGTCGGGGTGCGTTCAGCCAGGAATGCCATTCTTCTCTATTCCTTGCTAGGTTCCTTGTCTGGCGGATATCTTTGCCTCTCTTTCGGCACAACCTGTCCATGTATTCGAGGTATGGTAATCTTGGGCGGCCTCGAGGTCTTCTTCCCTCCGGGGCATAATCCATCGTCTTTAGTGGATCTCTGTGGTCTTCCATCCGTACCACATGTCCGAACCACTTCAGCTGTCTGGTCTCAATGGCTTCCATGACTGGGGCGACCTCCAATTCTTCCCTAATCCTCTCGTTTCGGATTCGGTCCCTCCTAGTCCTCCCAACAATCCTACGAAGAAATCTCATCTCTGCCGCTGTGATTCTGCTCTTCTGCCTGTCCATGAGGATCCAGCTCTCAGAACCATATAAGAGTATCGGCAGGTATATCGATTTGAAGATATGGAGCTTAACGTTCTTGCTCACTTCTCTTTTACCAACAACAGTGTTGCAGATCTGGTAGTATACTGCGTTTGCTTTGCTTATTCTACTTGATATTTCCGCGTCAACTTTCCCAGATCTGTCCAAAACTGCTCCCAGATAGGTAAAATCGGTGACCACCTCCAACTCTTCTCCATTGCAGTAAACCAATACCTCTTCCTCTTGCCTTCCAACTTGTAGGACCTTACTTTTACTGGCGTTTATGTCCATGCCTTTTCTTCACAGCTCTTCAAACCACTCTGTGACAGCCTGCTGGAGCTTCTCCACTGAGTCAGCGATCAGCACTATGTCGTCTGCATATATTAGGAGCTGAGTTACCACTGGCATGAGATTTCTTCGACCTAAAAATGTCCTTTCAGTCCTTCTTTTACATATGGACGCTATTTCGTCCATAAACAGTACGAATAGCAAGGGGCTTAGACTGTCACCTTGCTTTACCCCTCTGGCTATATTAAAATGCCTAGATTCCTGACCGTTTAATCTTATAATTCCTTTTGGATCTTGGTAAATGGACCGGATTGCTTCCACTAGTCCCACTGCAATACCCTTCACTCTCAGCGCTTCCCATATTTCATTTCGTGGAACTGAGTCAAAGGCGGATTTGAGGTCCAGAAAGGCGAGGTACATATTTTTATCTCTGTCCCAGGACTTTTGTAAAATATTTCTGAGGGTGAAAATATGGTCCTGGGTTTGTCGCCTGGGTCTGAAACCGGCCTGCTCCTCTCCAATAAGAGGTTCCACGAGTGGTCTCAATCGGTTCTCTAAAATGGATGTATATAATTTATAGACAACTGGTGAAAGGCATATTGGTCTGTAGTTGGAGCAGTCCGCCTGGCATCCTTTCTTATGTATGGGGACTTTAATGTTATATTCCCAGTCTTTTGGTATTTTCTTTGCATCCCACGCTTTTTGAAAGATCAATTGGAGAGCCTTTAGCAGCTCCATACCTCCGTATTTAACAAATTCTGCCACTATACCATCTCGGCCTGGAGCTTTCCCTGTTTTCATTCTCATTACCGCTCTTTCAACCTCATCCTCCTCTATCATCTCATCCACGTCCGACTCATTCCATTGTCGATCCTGGTATTCGTGGTTCAGCCTGTCTTCGCCAAATTGTGCCTCAAAAAACTTTCTCCACACTTCCAAAATTTCATTATCTTCTGTAACCAGTTTCCCTCGTTCGTTCTTGATATTTCTTACCGGTTTACTTTTCCTGCCTCTAAGAGTCTTTATTTTCCTCCAGAAGAGTTTAATATTCTCTTGGTGGTCCTTGTCCAGTTCCTCACCAAACTCTTCCCAAGACTTTTGTTTAGCTTTTCTGACTGCTTCTTTGGCTCTGTTTCGTTTCGTAACATAGGCCTGCCAATTATCTGGGGTTTTGGTCCGGTAGTAGTTCTTCCACGCTATTTTTTTCTCTCTAACGATGACTCTCAGTTCTTCATTCCACCAAGAAGTACGCTTGTCCTTTGTCGATATTCGTTTCAATCCGCACACCATAGATGCCGACTCCAGGATGCTATTCTTGATATTCTTCCATACATTGTCTAGGCTTGAGTCTGCATCCAGTTCTTGGAGCTTCATACGTAGTAATTCTTCATATTGGGCTCTTTTCTCGGGATCCTGTAACTTTTTTACTTCTATCCTCTCATACGCTTTTTTCTGTACCTTGCGCTCCTTAATTACCTTTGTGTCCGCTACAAGTAGCATGTGATCACTCCCAATCTCTGCCCCTCTGATAACCTTCACATCTGTGAAACATCGCCTTATATCGCGACTATAAAGAAAGTAGTCAATGATGCTGTTGGCATTCTTTCTACCTCAGAGAAGGTTATCTTATGGCATGCCTTGTGGGGAAAAAATGAATTACCAATAAGCAAGTCATTATCGACACAGAATTCAATCAAGCGTTGTCCATTTTCATTCCTGATAGTCTCTCCCCCATGAAGTCCCATCACTCCATGCGTTCTCAGGTACTCATTGCCAGTCCTTGCATTGAGATCACCCATAATTACCACACTTTTGTTCTTGTTTCTGGCTTTGTTAATAGCTCGCTCCATATCACTATAGAACTGTTCCTTATCTAAGATATTTGCATCATTCGTGGGGGCATAAACCTGAATAATACTCCAGTTTCCGATCCGCATCTCTATATTGATCACAATTATGCGTGAGCTTACTGGCTCCCAATCCTCTACCTTCTTGAGGATTTCATCCTTCAATATGATGCCGACTCCTTCCGCTGCTCTGTTTCCTAGTGGGACCCCCGAATATAATAATGTATGTCCTCTATCCATCCTCATCTCGCCAGCCCCTTTCTTCTTTACCTCGCTTATTCCCAGGATATCCAATTTATATGTGATCATTTCATCAATGATCTCCACCTCCTTACCGTTCAATGTTCTAATATTCCAGCTTCCTAGTCGTATGTCCTTATCCATGCCGAGTCGTATCCTTTTGATCTGTCCAAATCCGAGGCTGTTCGCAAAATTTCTATGAATCATTAGTACTCCCCAACGAGTGATTAGCCCAGTAGGAGAGGCCCCGTATCCTCGGAACAACTGGCCCCCTGAATATTTATGTCCCCTCAGGAGGAAGGGTGGCCGGGCTATACCCCCCGACACTGGGTTTCCCCCAACCTGGAGGGCCGGTGGCTGATTGCAGTCTAGAAGAAGACTGGGCGATGGGGTCGCCACTTCCCTACGCCGCAGTTCAAGTCCATAAGTCTAAATAGGTTTAATAATGGTTTTGTATATGTGAAGTTTGTTTTCAATGGAAAGATGAGATGTCCTGTTTAATAGTCTATACAGTTGACTGAAGCGTCTGTTGAGTTCTTGCCTTTTGAGTCGAGTATGAGGGTTCCATGTAAGTCTTTTGTCTAGGTAGAAACCAAGATACCGAACTGTGTCAGCTTTAGGTAGTGGAATACCATTGAAATCGATAGGAGGACAGGATTTTCGGCGGAGGGTAAAGGTTACGTTGGTGCATTTAGTTTCATTTACTTTGATCCGCCAATTATCGCACCAGTCTTCAATCAAGGAAAGGTGGTTTTGGAGATAATAGGAAGCTATTAAAGGATCTGAATGGGACGAAAGGATAGCAGTGTCATTAGCAAATGTTGCAAGGAAAGTATCAGGAGTGGTAGGGATATCTGCAGCATAGAGGATATACAGGACTGGGCCAAGAACGCTACCTTGTGGAACACCTGCCCCTATTGGGTAGCAGTTTGAGTATTCCATTCCGCAGCGAACTCGAAAGGAACGGTTGGAGAGGTAGGATTGGAGATCAAGGAATAGGGATTGCGGTAACTGGGCTTTAAGCTTGAAGAGCAAACCGTCATGCCATACCCGGTCAAAAGCTTGCGCTATGTCCAGAAATGCGCCGGAGCAATATTGCTTGCTTTCAAGTGCTGAGGATATATGGTCAACAACTCTCAGGCCCTGTTGGATAGTGGAATGTCTAGAGCGGAATCCAAACTGGTGTGAGGGAATATTTTGCGATTCAAGGATGGGCAGGATTCTTTTAAGAAGGAGCTTTTCAAACATTTTTGAAAGGACTGGGAGAAGACTAATTGGTCTATATGATGAAGGGTTGTTAGGAGGTTTGCCTGGTTTCAGAAAAAGGATAATGATGGAGTGCTTCCATAGCAAAGGGAAATGGGTTGTCCGGAGGATGCAATTGTATAGGTAGGTAAGGAATATGATTGCTTTATGAGGAAGTTGCCTGAGAATCTGTGAGCTTAGAAGATCATATCCAGGGGATTTTCGGGATTTTAATTTTTTTAGAAGGAATTTGACCTCAGAGGGGTTTATGGCTTTAGGAGGTAAGGAGAGAGGTATCGGTGAATCAAGGAATTTATGAACCATTCTTGTGTGGGTGGGATTGGATTCAGGATGGGGAAGAAAATATGCTGGATAGGTGCTGGGCGAATTCTTGTATGATTTTTAATAAAGTTTTTTTCAAGTTTTAACATGTTATTATAATCGTTGTCAGTACATTTACTTGATGAATATAGTTTGTACAGTTGTAAATTTCAACGAATGTATATAAAAAACAAAAAACAATAATGGATAAACGTAAGATAAAAAGTGGAATCAAAAGCATCAAGTCTTTAAATCAAATAGTACTTTCTTCTCCCTCTCTTCGCTGTTTCGACAGGCCCGGAACTAGGGAGGGGCAGGGGGGGCACGTGCCCCGGGCGGCAAAATTTGAGAAGTAGAAAAAAAATAATAAGTTATTAAAAACGTTCTTAAAATTATAATATCACAATCAATATCGTTTAATTTAATTTTGATTTTTTGCATAATTTATAAGCCCTATTAAATTGGATATCAAGTTTATTCTTTTGTCTTATAAGAATTAACTGATTAATATAAATTAGTAGCCTGAGCGCTTGTAAGCGCTAGTAGCGGGCTCGGGGGCGCGAAAACTGGTGCCTCCCTCTACCCCTTAAAATGACATTGGACTATCTGTTGTCAGTGTTAACAGTTGTGTAGTCTGCGTTTATTGTAAAAACAGTTGTTATATTTTATTTACATTTAGTTTTTGGTGTATAGTGTTTGTTATTAGTGTTACCGTTTATCAGTGTTTTGTACATTTTAAACTGCGTTTTTTAAATAAATTTCCGAATTATGGATGGCCGAAAACGATTCAGTGGAGCCGAGTATAGAAAACTTGCTAAAGAAAAAAGGAGAAAAGAAAGCAACGTGCTGTCACAAACACCAAAATTAGAAGCTTTTTTTAAAACCCCTAATGTTAATGAAGAGGAAGGCACAACAGAAAAGTCAGGTAAGCAAATATTTATTCTTATTTAAGCCTTTTCAGTGCAAGCAAACATATTTAAGATCATTTGAATTCACTGTTTGTTTTTTTGACCAATAGTAATATTAAATACATCATTAGAAAAAAAAAATTACTTTCATTTATTATAATTTGTTTTTGTTTTTTAATATCAATTAATGTTTCTGAATGATGGGGCCCCTTCCATCGATTTATTGAAATCATATCCATCCATTCCATCGAATTATTGTGTACTGTAGAACACTGTGCCCGGAAAATGTTTAATAATTAAATTATAACACATAAGGGAAGAGAAGGAATTAATTGCGGCTTTATAGTGTAGGACTATATTCCTATTATATAAGTTCTAAATATTCCTGGAACCCCGGCGACTGAGTCGGCGAGTTCACAATGAAAACTTCTTATAAAACGTTATTTTGAATGAAACCCAGTAATACGTTTTCACTCCTAATCCTTTTGATTCCTTTCGAACTTGGTCTGTTGAAGTGACAATGTTTTATATTTTATATACAGATTACATATGAATTTATTGTTTTCAAAATGAAAAAAAAACGAGGTGGTTAAATAAAATACAAGACGATAACACTGGATGTGATTGCTCTAATTGAGTGACTTGACAAATGTGTTTTTTTGTTTTAAAATTGTATTTATTAACCCTTGCCCAAATTATTATAAGTTACGGTAACGGTTCGGATCGGCGACACCACCAAACTAGGTTGACCCGCGCTACACCGACCAGTTCGATCCTTACCACTTCATGTTTACATTTTTCGATAGTTCATTCCTATAACCTCACATGTAAACAATCACTTCTACAGTTTCAACTTGGATTGTGTTGTTTAGTTTGTTATATTGATATTTAGACTCCTTAAATGTAAATAAGTGAAACAGAAGTTAATAAAATGAGTTTCATAAAGGATTAAGTGTTTTATGAATTCATGTTTTCTTATTTCATCTAATCTTATGTGTAAAAGTGTTATAAAACTTAACAAGATTTATTTGTACATGGATTTGGTGTTTTACATATTTATATTTGTTCTATCAATTTAGGTGATAAAATTTAAAAATTGTAAAAGTGTTATGAAACTTAACAAGATTTATTTGTACATGGATTTGGTGTTTTATATATTTGTATTTGTTGTTTCAATTTCAGTGATAAAATTTCAATATACATATTTTGTGAATGGATTCATTGTCATCCATATTACTTTTTGTCCTAATGTGAGAGAGATTGTATAATTAATTCAATAAAACATATCAGTTTATAAATAAATGTTAGAAAGTATATCACAGGTTTTTTATGTTTTCTTATTTCCACTTCCCATGAGAAAATATAGCAGAAATTAACATCATCACTTTCAACTAGGATTCTGTCTTATATTATATAATGGCTTATAACATGGAGAATTGACAATGTGAAAATAATCACAGATTAAGAGGTAAATGACACATTACTATATAATTGTAGAACTATTGGTATAATGTTATAGATTAATGTGTTTTTTAAAAAAAATTAGAAGCCTGATGATGGAACATTATCTCTGAAACATGTAGCTACAAATTTTAAATAAATAGGAGTTATGCCAAATAAATACTTAAGGATTCTGTCTTTTTTATTTTTATAATTTGTTATTTTCACTTCTCTGACAGAAAGTTCATCAGGAATTAACTTTACTGGTGGTTCAGTAGTATATTAATTGTTGATTAAATTAATATTAATTCAAAATTGATTTAGTGTCTTATATTTCGATATTTCCTTATTTCTCATTTTAATATTAGAATGTAACCAGAAGTTAATATTACTTTGAACAGGGATTTAGAGTTTCACAGTAAATGTAGGAGAATAACCTTTCCCTTCTAAAAGCATCGACTAGTACATCGAAATAAATCGGTACAAGGTTAGAATCGATAAAAGGTATTCTGAGCGGGTTTAGGGGTTGGTGTCGCCGATCCGAACCATTACCTAAGTTACGTATGTAAAAAGAAAACTAAACAGCTATTTTTGTTGTCTCCGGTTAATCCGACTTTTGACTATTCATTCTCACCCCCCCCCCTCTCCACGGTTGGATTAATGAAGTTATACTGTAATGATTGAATTAAGTCAAGATATACAGCTTGATAAATGTATGTTTCCGTCGGATTCTTTTGGCGAATGCATTTAAGAAAAAAAAAAAAAAAAAAAAAATGAAATAAGTTTACAATTGAAAGTTTTTGTTTTTTTATTATTTTTTTTATTAATGTTAAAATCTTATTAATAGAATTTTTTAAAAGAATCTTTTGGTATTAAAGATGTAACTGCAGTCCAAGAAGAAGCCAAGCAGCCTGACACCTTTAGCGAGAAAATTACCACTACTGGTACTAAACTAAAAGTTGAATTTTAAAGTTAAACTTATTTTTAAGTTTTTAAATGCGTCTGTTTATATTTTAGATGAATATGAAGTTAAAAAGGAATGTCTGAGTCCTATTGAGGTCGCGAATGAAGATGAATTATTATCTCGTCCAGGCCCTTCAACTGGTCTTCACGAATCCGAGTTTTCCTTTGATTTTAGAGATCCTGGTTCATGGCCACAGAGTTTTTTTTCCGATTCAGAAAGGAGTTTCATAACAAAAATGAGATTCGAAAATATTATTGAGCCAAATTTAAGTAATAGCAGCAGAGAAGGACGTCACTTAACCAAAGATTGGTTTTATAAAGAACTAAAAAATGGGTTAAAAATAAAGAGATCGTGGCTATGCTATAGTGAAACTAATAAAGCACTATATTGTGTTCCCTGCAGGCTGTTTTCACAATTTGCGTCACATCAAGTGTCTTCCTTAGCTAAAGAAAAAGGATTTACTAATTGGAAAAAAATAGGTGAAAAATTGATGGAACATGAAAATTCAACAAACCACAAAATTTGCTTTTGTTCGTGGAAGGCTTTAGAATCTTGTTTACTAAAGGGAGGTATTGATGCAGAATTTCAAAAGCAGATCCATCAAGAAGAGTCTCACTGGAAGGCAGTGTTGCGCTGCATCGTTGATGCTATTCTATTCCTGGCAAAGCAAGGGAGTCCATTCCGAGGAACAAAAGAAGACTGTGATTTCAGCGACCCGTCCAGTGGAAAATTCTTAAACACAATTGAACTCATCTCGCATTACAGTGTCCCTCTTCAACAACATATTGAACGGCACAAGAAAGGGCAAATATCCTATTTTTCACATAAAATACAAGATGAGTTTCTTGAAATTATTGCCAATAACATAAGGCAAAAGATAGTGCAGGACATAATGGATGCGAAATATTTTTCTTTAATATTTGACTGCACTCCGGATATCAGCCACACCGAACAAATGACTCAAATAGTTCGCTACGTTGAAGCTAATACATCAGAGGTTGAAGAAAGCTTTATTGATTTTTTCCCTGTTAGTGACAAAACAGGTGAAGGTCTCAGCCAAGAGATCCTTAAGAAATTACTCAAAGATGGACTTAACATAAAGGACTGTAGAGGCCAATCCTACGACAACGGGGCAAATATGGCGGGGAAATATAAAGGTGTTCAGTCCAGATTACTTCAGGAGAACGATTTTGCATATTTTGTCCCATGTGCTGCTCACTCCCTCAATTTAGTTGGTGCTAAAGCGGCCAGTGCTACTATTCAGGCACAGACTTTTTTCGGAACTTTGAATAGTATGTATTCTTTCTTTGTGGCTTCAACTTCACGCTGGGAAATTCTCCGAAAATATGTGCCACTGACATTGAAACCTGAGAGCAAGACAAGATGGTCTGCAAGATTAGAAGCTGTCGAAGCTGATATAAACATTACGGCAAAGTTTTGGAGGCTCTAGAGGATCTTAAAAAACCATGATCTGTCAACGCCTCAAACTAAGAGTGAGGCCAGATCCCTTTTGAAAAATATAGGGAAACTTGAATTCATCGTTTTGGCGTGTTTTTGGCATGGTTGTTTGAAAAAAATCAATCATGTCAATGAGTTTTTGCAAAGAAAAGATATTACAGTAGATTTGGCTGCCCGGAACCTTCAAGGTCTTTTAAAGTTGTTGAAGTCCTGTAGAGAGTTTGCTCCATCTGAGGCCATTATTGAGGGTAAATTCTTAGCAAGTATGAATGATCTACCCTCTGAGTTTTCAGAAAAAGTACAAAGGAAAAAGAAAAAAATGCCTGATGAGCTGAGTGGTGATGAAGCTCCAACAAGTGCTCAGAATGTGTGTCAAGTAGCTATGTTAGAGGTTATTGACCGGATGATTATGGAACTTAATGACAGGTTTAAGGCTTTAGACAATATAAACAGCAAGTTTGGATTTTTAAATGGAGTTCGGATTAGAGAATTACAAGTAAAAGATTTAAAAATTAAAGCAGAAGAATTGGCAAACATTTACACTGCGGATCTCAACAAGGAGGAATTTAAATTTGAAATGGAAAGTTTCAAACACCACGCTTTGTCAGTTGACGAGAAATTAAAAGAAGCCACATCAAGAGAAATGTTAAGTCTCATTTATAAAAAAAAAACTGGAGGAAGGCTACCCGAACATCACTACCGCACTAAGAATGTTTCTCACGCTACCAGTCACAGTGTCATCTGGAGAACGAAGTTTTAGCAAACTGAAACTCATCAAGAACTACATGAGAAGTACAATGGGACAGGAGAGGCTCTCTAATCTAAGCATTATATCAATTGAACACCAACGAGCTTCCCTCATCAACTTTGACGACATCATCAGAACATTTGCAGCTAAAAAGGCTAGAAGAATTCAAGTTTAGGTACAATATAAAACGAACTTGTTTTTTTTTTTTTTTTTTTTAATTCTTAACTATATCTAAATCATTTTTTGTTTGTTTTGTTACTGTTAGTTAATTTTAATTAACAATACGGAGGTGTTGTATTTTAATAGTGGGGGGGGGGGTGAGGAGAGGGGGGGGGGTAGGGGGCGGCAAACTGATCTTTGCCCCCCCCTGACAAATCTCCTAGTTCCGGCCCTGTGTTTCGATAACACGGTGTACTATCTGGCCTTGGGGAGAACGAAGGATTAAATATTTAGAATTAATTCCATTCTAGGCAGATCTCGTTGGTGCAGACCAAAGGGAGAGGGGTGGTCAGTATTCTGGGGTATCTGGGGGCGATGGAGGCATAGCTGATTCCTAAGAGCGTGTTAGCTCCGAGGATTCGGAAGGATGCGGACTTTTCCATAAATGAAACTGTAAACATCAGCGGATTTTACTAATGTAACGATGGTAAATGATTCTTATCCACATCCTACGATGCATTCTTGTGTCATATTAGCGAAAATAATCACTATTCTAGGATTGGGATGCCTCCTACTCTTCTGACCGCCTCTTCTGGACCACAGGCTTTGGAAATGTTCCCTTAATATTCACTTATTTAATTACTTTTATTCATTCGATTTTTTATCCTCCACAAAAAATTGAGCGTTAAGCACCAAGAGCTTCTATACTCTAAAACCCGATCAAACGAAATTCTATCATACAACGAAAGATCTTAAGTTCTAATCTGCGTTATTCAAACTTATGATCTTTTTAAGTTGCTAGGAAAACGTACTTTTTTTGTCAAGTGATCCACTAAGCCCCGATCTTGCAGCATTAGATAATGAATGAAAAATATTATAGACGGAAAGGGTAATCGTTAGTAATTGGTAATTGTTTTTTCTGTTTTGAAAGGATATACCCTACAAATTGGACTATAAGAAATATTCATTAGGTCGTTTAAACAAAAATTAGAAGTGGATTTAAATGATTGGTACTTGTATCGACCTGATTGTACTTAATCGGCCTGACCTGCAATGCACCTGCAAGATCGATTTCCACGCTTCACTTCAAGAAAACATTTATCGATAGCTCTTTCCTATAGCCTCACCTGTAAACATCAACTTCTCCAGTTTCAACTTTAACTGTGTTGTTTAGTATGTCATATTGATATTTAGCTCTCTTAAATGTAAAAAGGTTGAACAGATTTGAATAACATAAGTTTCAACATGGATTTGTTGTTTTATGTATTGATGTTTTCTTATTTCCTATTCCCTGATTTGTGGAAGTGTAACACAAGTTGACATAATAGTTTCTACATAGATTAGGTGTTTATATATTTATATTTTGTTTTTTCCATTTCCCTTATGTGAGAAATGTTCAGTTTACGCATTTTGTAATTGGATTCTTTGTCCTCAACATTACTTATTTTTGTAATGTGAGACTATAATGAGATTTTAATATTGATTCAATAAAACACATCGATCTAAAATGACATGTGAAAAAAATCTGATTTATGGCAACTATCATCTGGTGGTGTTAATGTGTTTGATGTTCATATGGCGTTTATGGTTGCAAAAAATTACTTTTATTTTGTTTCCACTTTTGCTTCTCTCAAATGAATATGAGAAAATAAATCATTTTCTTATTTCCAAATTAACATCCTGGATTTTGTATTATGCATTTATAATTTGTTATTTTCACTTACCTAATGTGAAAAAGTTTATCAGAAGTTAACATTACTTGTGATTTAGTACTATATTAATTATAATTCACTATAATATTAATTCAACACTGATTTACTATTTTATATTTTGATTTTTTTTTTTTTATTTCCCACTTTAATATGGAAAGGTATAAAACCTTCAGCCTCGAAAAGTAACGGCTAAAACATCGAAAAAAATCGTTACAAGCTTAAAATCGATAATAGGTCTTTTGTGCGAGTGGAGGGGCTGTAGCGCCTCGCCGATGCAAGTACTGAATGATTTTAATTATTTCTAATGATTAGTAAATAATCTTTAATTTTATAATGCTGTCTAAGTGATATGTTTCACCAGTGAGAGCCTTTGTTGGATTAGCGATTTTTTCATGTAATTCATGCAGAAAAGAATAAATTAACTCGGGAGATGCTAAAACTACAGGGATGGGGGAAATGACTTTATAAGAAGGAAATAATTACAAAGAATGGGGATAAAGCAAAAGGGGCCGGAGCAATCCACGTTTCTTTGTACAACGATTGCCGGCTTTCATTACGACTCCCAACGTCCTCCATTATATTTTTTTTCTAAAGCAATAAAATCTTTTAAACCTAGACATTTTTCCTTCTCTTATTACAGCTTTTTATTATTATTTTTTTAATTGTCATTATACGCTAGCATTAATGGTCTATTCAACTGCCACTATTTGTACTTAATCCTAAAGAAAATCTTTTGTTGTTTTTTATTCCTTTGTTGCATTTTTATGTGCACAGACTAATTAACTTCTACAGGTTTACTTCAACAAATGAAAAAGTCCTAGTCGTAGACTCCATTATCCTTTGTGCACAAATGAAGACTCTAAATAGAATATTTCCTTTGGACATGAGTAACAAGCTATTTTTTGTTTTATAATTGCAGTAGAAACACACTAATCCGCCTCCCGCTAGTCCAACTCTCCGGGTAATTCGATCCTCCAGCCGCAACAGGCGGGGGGGGGGGGGGGGGGGCAATATTTCAAAGAATCCCTAATAGTCTAGTATAATTGTATATTTTGTGTGTGAAAGGTCGGGTAGTTTTTATTAATTTATATATTCTTAGTGTTGTGCTTGTCTACTAAAATCCATGCTTTAGACCTTGAAGCGTCGCCGTTCTCTAATTGTTAGCGTAACGTTAAAACTTTCGACAATTTCTACGTTTCACCAAAATATCTGTTGCAAGGTTGTTTCCAAAGGTAAGCTTTTTATATTCAATGAACCAAACCAAATTTTCTACAATTTTAGCGGGGAATATGGTAGGCTTTGTAGCTTAAACGTGGACTAAGATACAACCTTTCAAATTATATAATTACTAGCATCCCCAGTAAAGAATTTAGATAGGTTCAACTAATAATTGAAGTTTTAGTTTTTAACAATAAAAATCTTGTACTGTATCATGAGTTGAGAATTATTTTCTCAAAATGTTTCTAGATATTTTTACGTAAAGCTGTAATTTTTAACCCGGTACTATTATTGCATTGGTTAGGTGATTCAAATTTACGTAAAAACATCATTGGATATTCAATCATTAATTCTAATCTATGAGTTGGTAATTCAGATGGTCAGAAACTTTTCAGGAAGAAACTTTGCGGATAATGGACTGCATTATCAGTGCTTACAACCCTATCAATAAAGATATTCTCTATGTCACAATTTACTTTTTCAATAAAAATGTTATTTATTTTCACTGATATAGTATGTGTAAGTAAATTTAGTTCTCTTTCACACAATTTATTAAGTACACCTGAAACATCAAAATAATTTCAAATCATTGAAATTTTAGAAACCTTCAGGAAAAACTAAGGTTAGTTCGCCCATTTTGTACACACAAGTCGATATTTTGATAAGGCAATAATTTTTAGTGCGGCAGAAACAATTTTAACGATTTCGTCTGGTTAGATTTTAATTTCTAACTCTAAAATTTAATGAAAGTGTGGCAAACCTCTGTCACATTACACTGTAAATTTAATTTTTTATTATAGTAAACTATACTATTTTAAACCTTCCTAGAACTAAGAAGATTTAGTTAAAATTTGGTAGAGTTGAGTTTAATAGTTTTACCATTGCAAACTCTGTTGCAGAATGGCGCTAACCACATATCGTTCGATTATTAAACATCCCTGGGATCCAAACGTCACACTAAATATTTGTTTTTTATAACAATTTATTTAAATTAAGCAAAATTTATTATCAATTTTTAGCCCTATATAACACTGTATCATTATAACCTCTCTTAAATGGCAATCGCCCCCATCGGTCAATTTTCAACTTCACTGCGCACCACATATTTATCCCTTTTGTTAACAACAATTTAATTTTAAAATGTAAATTGTATTATTGCTAAACCTTCTTCGAACTATGAAGATGATGTGCTTAAAATTTGGTATGGATTGGTTCAGTATTTTTTGCGGTTAGTGATCACAAACGAAAAATGGCTTGTCCTTTCATATAATAGTATAGATATACATAGATAATACGCTTTTAACTATGAAAAACTTGTGTTTCAGAGGAATCTCCGATTAATCCGACCATTGAGCCTTAAGGGTTGAATTAGTTAGGTTCTGCTGTAATTCCAACTGATTTTAATTAGGAATAAAATTGAACCGAGAACTATACAATTTATGGTGACTTGCAATTGGCGGTCATTGTTAAAGTGCAACGGCTCAAATGGATGGGGCGCGTCAACCGCGGTAAGAGCAGAACATCCCGAAAATGGTTCTGGGATAGACCGGATGGAGTGAACCTCGTGGAAGACCAAAGAGAAGATAGTACGATGGCGTCACAGAGGACATGAAACCATCTAAAATATATTTTAAGCGAGCTGCTGATCGTGACGATTAGAGGAAGGCTATAGAGCAGGCTAAGGACAGCTTCATTCGTAGGTCTCGCTAATAAATAAGTAATAATATTGAACTTAGCAACTGCTAGAAACGCAAACTTGTGATTTTATGGATCCTAGTATGATTTACTGACCGGCTTCACGATCGTCCATTGTAAAATTTGTTTTTAATAAAAGACAAAAATTTCCCATGACATAGAAAAGATATAGCTGGTACAGACTAACGATGTGTCGATTACAATAATCGATATTCGATTCTGGAAAAAAGTATCGGTATCTAGAATAGAGAATCGATTTCCAAAAACTGTTACCAACAAATCACGAGTACAGACAAATTAAAATAAATAAGGACAGTTTAAGTTTAGTTGTAAAGACAATCAACAATCCAAAGTAGTTAATTTCAGAAAAATAGTGTGATTTATTTATTTAGTTCAGGTCAGTTGCCAGATGCAATATATTCCCGTCAAAATCTTATTCGAACATTATTTTAAAAAACATTAAAATCTTGATCATGTACTTAGTATTTTAGATCATTGCTTATTATTTTTTTGGTATTAATTTACAAGTATCCATTTCTTTTATAATTTTTTTTTCTTCGAAACATTTAGTCATTCTTTCTTTTGACATAGATATGTATTTTGGCTGGGATCTGTACTTTATTTTAGGAACATTTCTTTTATCCTCGAAAATGTAACATTTTGACAAACTGTAGCTCTGCTGGTGTTTGATTTGACGACAGTTTTCTGAACAGAGATTTAAGGGAAAATATTTTTTGTTATATAACATTCGTGACAAATGTTATATACAAAAAATACTAACCTGACCTACCGTTTAATAGCTGTATTGGTTTGAATGAAAAAAGTCACGTTTAAAACCCTTATTTTCTTTTAATTTTATTTATTTCGAATAATAATTAATTGTTAATTTAATTTAATTATTAATTTATGTAATTCGATCCTTTTAATTCTAATATGTAAATAGGAAAAATCATTAGATTTACATGGGTAGACATACCCATGATATATTATTTTCCCAGTCAAGGAGAAATCGGGTTCTGACGTGAATACGTCTTTAAATTTGCTACCACATGGGGGCAATCCAACAACCTAATGATAACAAAATCGGGGGATACAGTTCGGCGTTGTAGCTTTGAATCTAACCTCTCCATCCAAAATTAAATTATACCACTGGGTAGCTAAAGGATCGAAGAATTCATTACGATAAGCGAAAACAGTGTCGCATCGCGCGTGGTGGAGGGGGAAGCCCCGCAATTTTGAGATTATTTTGGTGCGTATTGAGATTTGCAATTAGCATAACTTTGGACTCGGTGAAGCTACGATGTTCGTTTATGTTTTAACCGTCAGCTGTTGTCAAAATCTATCCATTCTATATAAAACATTAGTTTAAAGTTGTGAGAGTAAATATAATAAAGTGTTAGAAAAAAATATTTAAAAAATATATAAATTCGGCCTTTACGCGTTGAAAAGCCAAAACCAAACACAGACATCGTATACGGTTGGAAAAGGCTTCTCAAGAACAATAGAATGGTAATAATAAAACACCATATGACCGAGTCAATGAGTTTTATACTTATTACAGCCATTAATGCACAAAGCTTGGTCGCGCACTCATAAGACATATCTACCGATACAATCATCAACCGATCTGATTATTTGGCAATCAGCGAAACGTGGATGGAAAATTCCTTTGAATTGCGATCATATTGTAGTATCACTAAGAAAGTACAAATTACAAGAACATCATCGGTAGAGGTATCATCATCATCAAGTTGCAAAGCTACCCTTATTCAATTTTTTACAGTCCATAAGATTTCCTAAAAAATCGATCGAGACATAGGCAGACGTAATTAAAAATCTTAATTTTTTTTTCTTATTTAAATAATAAGAATATTATTTAATACATATAATTTACTTCTATAACCGATACAGAGTCACAATTTTGGTATTTTAAATTATACAAATAGTGGTTAGTACAATTTTATCTTTTCATGGATTTTTTTTATCAGTTAAATTATTTTTTTTTATAGTCCTTTAGCTTGAAGAGGAAAAACTTTTTTTTAACATCCTAATAATAATAAAATAAAATAAAATTATAATAGGAATATAGGATAAATAAATAGACTATAATAAATTAAAATGATCCAAATATTTCTAAAGAATTCTGTAGTAAATAAAAAAAAAATTCTTTAACGGTAGACTAAATTACAAATTTCAACTAGGTTGAATAATTTAGGAACTGGAAAAGAGGCAGACAAGAGTGGTGATGTGTCTACTGGAGCCCAATCAGAGAGCAGCTGGAGGAGGAAGGACCGAGCTGAAGAACCAGGAGCACGTTTTCAACATCTGGAATGGTGTCAGCTAGCCTCAGTCGCTTTACGCTTTTCTTCTGCTCATCCATAGGCGACTTTTTTCTATTTAATGTTTCCTTCTTATTTCGACTTTTTAAGAGAATTCCTCAAAGAAATCTTTCAACGGGTTTCAATTTTTAAGGAAAGGCTCTAAGGCTTTCTTCTTCGTCTGTGGAAACAGCTTGCTCTCTTGTCGAAGTCTAATTGATTTTTACGTACGTGATCGGGGTTCGAACTTGGTCCTATGTGTTCTCTTGTACGTCATGTGTAATCTTGTACGTCGTTGTGGCTTTTTTATAAGTTCTCAATATCCTTTAATGAAATCGCCCTAATTTAGAGTCACTCGTTAGAGAAGTTTTCTATGTTTGGAACACATACCAAGGCTTCGTCAAGACCATTTTCAGAACACGTTTCTTCTTTTATTTTGAAGAAGCTCCATTTCTTTTTTACATATTCAGGATGGACTTAATAAAGATATAGAAAAATCAGTTGAATGAAGAAAATATAAGGGAACTTGTCTTTAAACCTAACTTAGCCAATTTATTACCTTGATTATTTTAATATCTTACAACAGTTTTGATAGCAGAAAACAAAAAAATCTAGAAATTCAAATATAACTAATCACATTTTGATAACTTGACTTTTTTAGTAACAGTTATGAATTCTACGGTCAAAAAAAGTTTGTTTTTTTGTTTTGTTTTTTATTAAAGACAAAAACTGTAAACAATTATTCAATATTTACCGTTGATATAAAAATAAAATAAGACAGTGTCTTACTTTGCTAACATATTCGAATATTTGTACATATTATTGGGTCGTTATAATACATAGTTTTGGATCTTTACAGTTTTCTTTTCATTAGGTATTAGGTCACCTGTTAAAAAACAATAATGTCAGGCATGCCGTATTAATGAGTATTAAATTATTTTTGATATGCCGTCATTCGGAAGGGACGTAAAATGGGGGTCCCGAGCCTGTGCGATGTCAGGTACTCGTTAAAGATCCCTATCTTAATTATACCTGGATAAGCAAAATTTAGGACTCCCACCGTAGCATCGTACGATTAGCCTTAGCAGCATAAAGTGACGTTAAACGAAATAAACAACAAATTATTTTTGATTACCAGTCATAGTTTCTAACCAGAAGGTAGAACAACATATAGAAAAAATAATTAAAAAAAACTATGACTACCGCGGAAATTCATATAATTTAAACGAACATATCTTCACTAGAAGAAATAAAAACATAAATATTCCATTTGGTAAAGATACAATAAACGAAAATAACAATAGATTGTTGGTTCGAACAATTTCGGTCAAGGGATGATGACTTAACCAACAGAGAACTTGAGGAAGGGTGAAAAATGGGCCCTTCCTAAACTACTCCTGAATTAAATCGAAACTTTTAACAAGTGCCATGAATGTATCCAGGGCTCCTCATTCTGTTACTTAACAGAAATGAGCCTTTATTGGTTTACGATGAGAAATGTTTTATACGGTAACCGCAGGAGATTTGGACAGTGGTTGGAGAGGTATGAAAAACCCCCAAACATCTGCCTAAACCGAACCACAAAAAATTATTTATTACAGTTTAGTGGAGTATGGTTGATTTAATCCATTATTCCTATTTGACAGCTGGTAAAGACATTGCTAACACCAGTCACAGACTGGAATTTCAAAATTTTCAAGAAACATTGAGACAAAAAAACAAACTACTTTGGTAAACTGAAAAACTACTATTCTTCTTCAAGACAACGCACATCCACACATATCATGATTAACCGCACTAAAGCTGGATATAGAGGCCTCTCACTTCTAAACTATTCAACGGATATTTATTTTTCTGTTGTTTGGATAAAATTTTAAGAATAAAATATTTGACAACGAAAACGGGCTTAATTCAGCCTTCGAAGAATTAGCATCTTCCTTGACACCAATGTTTTACAGAATAGTTAAAGAAATGTACGGACAGCGACGGAGCATATTTTCATTAACAAAGTTATTTTAAAAGACAGGTATTTTGTACTGGCATTTCTAATGTTACAGTCTAAAAATAAACCCACAATTATTGTAAATTGTAACGTGAAAAAAGTAATTAATTAAACTACTGAATAGATAAATATTCTTAAAGCCTGATCTCAATTTTTTTTCCATCGAAAAAAGTTTAATTTTCCACGCTTCAACAGAATCATTGAGTGGTTTAAGAATCCAAATCACAAACAAAAAATACTATCGTAAGATGGAAAAAAATATTATTGTTCAACTTCATTTAAAGATTAATTTTACAATAAAAAGTATGAATAGGTTAATATCGATTTCGAAGATCATTCGTGCGTTGAACTATCCTTGACGGATTATTCGAACTACATATTTTTTTAAAGTTTTGTTTTGTTGTTTTTTTTTTTTTTTTTTAGTTATCGATTGAATTCCTACAAAATATTTTTATCACTGACATAAATTAAAATATAGCTAGAGGGTCAATCCATTTCAAATCGCCCAGGCAGTGTTGCTCAACATTTTTAATTTTCCTGATTCTTTTATCATGGGTTCCCTATGGGTATACATTAACAAAACTTCAATTAAAAAAAATTTGCAAGCCATAGTTTTTATTTGGCAGCCATTTTAAAATGATGATTTAATGAATTTTATGAAATAACGGGGTTTGCGGAAAATTTAATTGCGAAGTCATTTTTAAAGATATCAGAATAATTTAAAAACTAGTGTATTCAGCGTGGAGTAGCCTTCAAAAAGACATTAATTTAATTCCGCTATCATGCTAGAAAGTGGCTCAAACCCATTCTCTAAAAACCTTAAAAAAAATTTAAAATCGTTACTTTTTAAGACCATAAATTTTTAGGAAGGAGAAGAGACTCACAAATAATATTTTATTTCTGTGTTGAGTACTCATGATACTACCAGCAGCATAAGTTTTAGTCTTGAGAATGAACTCCTTTTTCTTCTACGGCTATTCAAAAATGGCTAAAATCACGTTAATGCCAATTTCCGTTGGCCAATATCTGAAAAGGGACTGAATGAAAACAAGTGAAAATTTCATGAAATGTTCTTCATACTAATAAGAATACTCCACAAAAAAGTTATGACTGAGACTCAACTACGTTTAGAGTTATAGATCTATGAATTTCAATAAAAGCGCTACCTTTTTAATACACTCGTGCCATGCTAAATTAACAACTATTGGCTTAAAATTATCTTAAATTTATCAATTATTATTTAGAGTATTAAAATAATCAACTTAGTCTGTATTAATATGTAATACTTGAGTTAAAAATGTCCATTTATTAAAAAAAAAAATTGTGATCTGTGATTTTGCTGAAAACTTCACATTTACAGTGCAGGATGAAATACAAAGTTTTCATTGGACTAATACACAAGCAACTCTGCATCCGTTTGTAATATACTACAAAAAAGAAGAAAAAGTTTGTTGCAAATCTATTTGTGTTATTAGTGACCACCTAAATCATAACACAACAACTGTGTACACATTTCAACAACACCTGATCAGGGAAATTAAGAATATTATACGAAATATTGAAATGGTTGTATACTTCAGCGATGGCGCAAGCAGCCAATACAAAAATTAGAAAAAATGTTGTCAATGTCAGCGAACACAGAAACGATTATGGTGTGCAAGCCGAGTGGAATTTTTTTGCCTCATCGCATGGAAAGAATTCTTGCGATGGGATTGGCGGAACAACAAAGCGAGAAGTAACACGAGCATCCCTCCAAAGTCCTTATACAGATCAAATCTTGACTCCACAAGACATGTTAAAATACTGTCGGGACAACATCACTGGAATCAAATATATTTTTGTTCCTTCAGCTGAAATTGAGGAAATGGAAACAAAACTTACCGAGAGATTTAAATACTGTTTACCAGTGAAAGGTACAAGAGGCTATCACAGATACGTTCCCTTAAGTAACAATCAAATAAGGTGTTTTGTTACTTCCAAAGGCTCGAGCTTTGATGATCATCAGACTTCAATATTATTTACAAATGTATCATCTCTCACGAATAATGAGTTTGCTGCCTGTATATACGATGAGGAGTTAAGGCTTGAAAAGTTGAAAATAAATGTGAAGATAATAATGAAATTTGGGTGCATTTCTTTCATCCTTCTTGACCGAAAACTGCCTTTCAACTGTCAAAGAATGATACTGCGTGGGTACCTGCAAAGAATATAGTACGTAAAGTGACTCCATTGGAACTCACTACAGTGTCTGGAAGAACACACAACATAACTGATAAACTGTGCAATGAAATATCATGTTTGTTCAACTCCTTAATCAAAATTACAGCTGGCCAGTAGGTACAAACAGAGTTTAACACAAAAATCTAGAGAAAAACATAAGTGTATGTGTATTACGCCAGTGTAGTACATGAGACATATGAGTTAGTTAAGTTCAAGTATTCTACCTGGGGTTTTATTATTACTGTCCTTTCTATTTAAAAATAAGAGGTAATTAAAAGTGTATTGATAATTTAGTGATTTAAGCATCATTTAACTAGTCAGTTAAGATAATTTTAATGTTTCAAATTAAATAAAAATAATGGTAAAATAAAATGTTATGCAAAAGTATTGCATATTAATACAGACTAAGTTGATTATTTTAATTCTTTAAATAATAATTGATAAATTTAAGATAATTTTAAGCCAATAGTTGCTAATTTAGCATGGCACGAGAGTATTAATAAGGTAGCGCTTTTATTGAAATTCATAGATCTATAACTCAAAACGTAGTTGAGTCTCAGTCATATTTTTTTTGTGGAGTATTCTTATTAGTATGAAGAACATTTCATGAAATTTTCACTTGTTTTCATTCAGTCCCTTTTCAGATATTGACCAACGGAAATTGGCATTAACGTGATTTTAGCCATTTTTGAATAGCCGTGGAAGAAAAAGGAGTTCATTCTCAAGACTAAAACTTATGCTGCTGGTAGTATCATGAGTACTCAACACAGAAATAAAATATTATTTGTGAGTCTCTTCTCCTTCCTAAAAATTTATGGTCTTAAAAAGTAACGATTTTTAATTCTTTTAAGGGTTTTTAGAGAATGGGTTTGACCCACTTTCTAGCATGATAGCGGAATTAAATTAATGTTTTTTTGAAGGCTACTCCACGCTGAATACACTAGTTTTTAAATTATTCTGATATCTTTAAAAATGACTTCGCAATTAAATTTTCCGCAAACTTATTTTTTTCATAAAATTCACTAAATCATCATTTTATAATGGTTGCCAAATAAAAACTATGGCTTGCAAATTTTTTTCAATTGAAGTTTTGTTAATGTATACCCATAGGGAACCCATGATAAAAGAATCAGGAAAATTAAAAATGTTGAGCAACAAATAATATTTATATTGGGCGATTTGAAATGGATTGACCCTAGAATGATAATATAGAGTAACAATTAAAAACGCAATTTTCAATCATTAATAAGTCAGTTTATTAATATATGTTAGTTTAAAAACTTTGTTTTATATAATCGAAAATAAATTCATAGATTTTTCTTTAAACTAAAATTTTTATATTATGAAATTGCCTTGTTCATTGGCAACTTTAAGCTTTGCATCGAACCTACGTACGATTCCATGAAAACTTTCCAGCAAATTCATAATAGAAATATACACTTCACAAATAGCATACAACGCCCATTAAAAGTTGAAAAAGAGCTGGGTGAGGGACCACACAGAGTAAATTAGAAATGTTAACTATTGACGGTTGCGAATAAAAAGTAACTTAAAGAAAAATAACAATGCATAATAATGATAAATGAAGTATATTCATATAGAGTTAATAAATAGTCCGTTCATCTCTATTAAAATTTTATTGGAGGGATTACAAGTTACCGGCTGTATTTTAAGTATAAATTTAGTTTCTGGAGTGAAATACTCTACTTATAATTAAAAATTTAAAAAAAGTTTTAATTGAATTATTACTAAATGAGTTATATTATTATAATTATATGAGTTGAAGGAGAAGGCGTAAAATTTAAAAACATTGAGCTCTTATTTCTTTTTTATTCAAAGATCCATACAAATAAGATAATCTATATATATATATATATATATATATATATATATATATTTTTTTTTTTTTTTTTCTCTTTTCCTCTTATGGTAACCCCATAAGAGGAGAATTTATTTAGCGTATTTACATGCGCCATGCCTGTTTTTAGGCATACTACACGTATATATATATTGATAAACATATAGCTTGGAAAGAGATTGTAATATGCTAATTGTCAGTATAAGGATTGAAATGAATACCCTGATGATACCCACTTGTTCTACAGCCGAATCCAACACAGTTCTTTTATTAGACATGTTCCATCCGGACATCTGAATGGGACTTGTCCCCTCAACATGGGGATCCCGATCTGTATCCAGCCATTTGGGCCTATTAATTCAACACTTGTCCCAACAAACGCCTTGTTAGGATTCTATTATCGCTTCGGAAATAATAGCCTACTGGAAAGGAATGTTCTTATAGAAGAGCTGCCAGAAGCGTTATCAATCGATAACAATAATAAATAATATATAAATAAAGGTACAAACAACCGTGATCATTTAAAATTACAAAGGAATAAAAAAAATTTAAAAAAAAAGTTTGTCATTTGTAAATACTAGACATCAAATTTAGAAGGCGGAATAGATCATTGTGTATGGATCATCACTTAACTACCAGGCACCCAGCCCCGGGTTCGAGTTCGGCTGAAGGAAGAAAATATATTTTCTGTTATTTTAGCAGTGGATCGACTTCGATGTCTGGATACTTTTTTGTGGCTTACCCAGCATGTATAAAATGGGTTCACCTAATTATGAAGAAACATGGCGGGCCACATCTCCTTTCGAAAGAATCGGCCAAGTAACTGATCCTTAGATGTGTTTCGAGTGGCCGTCATTAAAACACAAATAGTCATTTGGATCGCCAATCTTCGTAAGGAGGATGCGTACTAAGAATTATTTGATTTTATACATACTTTCATACAAATCGGCGCTACAACTCGTAGTAAGACCTCCCGTAGCATCAATGCCAGTGTGTTGCTGCTGCTCTCCAGCTCCTCACCTCCAAGATGAACAACGCATCCTTTGCCACTAAATGGTCTGCTACTCTTCTCTGGGGATCTATCTTTTCCTCTAGGACCTTTTAGGGAACTCATCTGGATTCATTTTCTCTACATACCTCGCCTATCGGAGCTTTCCAATCTTAATATCTCTTACATTTGGATTTCGATACAGTTGTGCGAGCCCTGGTGGGTTCTCCGTTTACAAGATTTGTATCTTGAAAACCGGCCTACAAATACATCTTAGAATAGTCGAAGAAAGGACATTATTTTGTAAATATTCGGTAATTAAGAAAGAAAAGACTGAACTGAGTTTGGACCATCTAAAATTAATCTTAGATACAGCCTATTTATATCAGGTTCTCAACACTAAACAACAATATATGTAGAGATAAGCAATTTGTTGGTATTCAACTTTTGGCCATCTCTATAATGCTGATAAGAAGGTCCCTTTTTAAATCTCAATCTTGTGCATCAGCTCCAAACTGCTTTATCTGCCCAATAAAAAACCTGTCGTTTTGAATAAGAACGACTCATTTTCCAACGATGAAATTAGGACTGAGTCCGAGTTTTAAATATTTTATCCTTTTCATATGTTTTACGATGGGAATTAAATTTTAACCCGGACTGGGAAGTTTAAGCCTAGAGAGAGGATGGCCCGAAGACTGTATAAAACATTTAATGGCCGGCAGAGCGAGGGCACGCCGTAAACATGTGACGTGTCAAATATGGTCGTATACTTTATTAGGATCCTCTACGGCTTTTTGGGATCCTTTTTACTGTGGCATTAACTCTAGTGGAAGGATCCTCTAAATAGCTACAACTTAATAGATTCGGTCACACCGCGTATGGGGGAAGCCAATACAATACAATAATCTGACACGGCTAATATCATGATATTATTTCCGTCAGAGAAAACTATATACATATATATACTTTTATATAAAAGGACAAACCGCTTTTCGTTTCTGATCACTAACCACGAAAACTCGAGAACCATAATATTATTTCTGCAGGATAAAAATTATAACCAAATCAAAATGTCTATCCTTTGCTTTTTAATATTGTGTATAAAATACGATTTATGGGACTTTTGCTGTAAACACTGATAATGCAGTCTATTATCCGCAAGAGTTTCTTAATAGTGTCTGTCCACTTGGACTACCAATTCATAGATTAAAATTAAAAAATTGATGTTTAGTCATGTTTTTACTCATTCTTCATCCACTTTATCAGTGTAATTATAACCGGGTTTAAAATTTCTGCTGGGTTTACAATGGTAAAACTATAGGTTTAGCAATAATAAAATTTACAATAACCAAAATTTAAATATACAATGTTGAGTGGCAGAAATGAGGTCATATATTTTTATAGTTACAAACTAAAATCCAACCAGATGTAATCTATAAAATTAGTTCTACTGAATATAAATTATTACCAAATCCAAATGCCGATCCTTTGCTTTTTGATATTGTGTACAAAAATATGATTCATGGGCCTTTTGTTGCGAACATTGATAATGCAGTCTATTATCCACAAGAGTTTCTTAATAGTCTCTGTCCATCTGGAGAACCAACTCATATATTGAAATTAAAAGTTTGTTGCATAATTATGTTTTTAAGTAATCGTCAACAACTTAATTAGTGCAATTTTAATTAGATTCAAAATTTCTGCTATGCGTGAAAATATCATTTAGAAAATAATGCTTATTACCTTCAAGCTAAAATATAATATTATCTATAGAAAATAAAACTTTAATTATTTGTTAAAATTATATATGTTCTTAACCTATGAAAGTGGGAGATGCTAGTAAAATATTTAAAACCAGGTAATGAAAGGCAATATAAATATATATTCTATGTTTCAAACTACTATCAGCAGCGATGGGCAGGAGAACTATGCCATTATAAATGAATTTAGTTTCAAGGATGGTGAAAATCATTTTCATTATTTTTGTCGTTAAAAATAATAATGAATTATACGTTCATTTCTTATTAAAGGAAATAATGATGTAAATTATATCTCTAAAATAAATAAAAATAAAAAATTATATGATACATAAAATTGATAAATAAATGAATGGAATATTAAAAAAAAAACAACACATTAATCAGTATTTACAATATATATAACCGAGGACACCGTACAGTTCGCTCCACCATTTAAAGGGTTAAAAAGGATTTCATTCTTTTGTTCGTTTGCTGACCAGTGGTGGCCGAGTAAGAGCGCAATGGGCGCAGAAATTCCAAACTTCAGATGAGAAGATGGCCATCACCAGGAATCCGTAGTCAAATGTTTTGAAAATTCTTGAAGCCAATGCCTTTATAAAAATAAATAAATATATCGTTGGTTGTCGTGAAGAAATGGATAAGTCAAATTTCTCTTTAAACTTTACTTGACGATATTCTGAGCTTGGGAGGCTTTTACCTAACTTCCAACGTCAATAATTCCTATATCCTATAAAGTCCTATATAAAGAGATAGTTTCGGATCATTCATTATATTCAATATGATATTAATTAATTTTAAGAAATTTCATCATTCTCTAAACAGTTCGTCTTTTATAATAAGAACTACATATTTATAACCTACCATTGTATATAAAATAAAGAAATTTAATTAAATGAAAAAAAAGATAAAATAGTTTAAATAAATTTTTTAAAAAAAGGAATGGCTATTTTGTTTTAATATGGTGATTTCGGGAGAACTGGTGGAGTATAATTCAGCAGAATAAAATTTCTTGAAAAATTTTATTTTCCAAAATTTAAATTAAAAAACTTTTCATAATAATGAAGGAAACTGGTGGGTGATGCATTACAGCAGAGGTTACATAACCTTCAATTGCGGAAGGAAGTCTCTCAACTGAATAAGAGAACTCAATGGAATTGAAATGCTAATAAGAAATTCACAAGAGAATGGCTGATTGTAAATGACATCATTTCGACACCTTTAATAAAGAAGTATACAAACTTGCTCTTAATGCAAATCTAGCTTAGCAATAGTAAATAATTATTCAAATGTATTTTAATCTATACTATTTGTGTGTTAGTACATTCAGTTTAGTTAAACGTTAACCGATTTTGAAAAAAAAATCCAATAATCCAAAAAAATTTCAGTACAAACGTATTTGAGTAAATAATTATATGGATATTTAATTGAAATATTATTTTAATTTAACTTGATTCTATGTTCTACTACCTTAACAGTTACCAGACAAACGTTCCAATCAATTACAGGAGACTCAGTTACTCAATTATTCTGACAGTAATTAAAATTATTAGGACATACGGAGTTGAGATCAAGGGCTCAACCAAACCATCTAATTCATATAGTATCCAATCCTCGCAATCCGATATCCTCAATGCTCCTTACTTTGTCACAAAAAAAATTATCCAAAAGACTTTAATGTTTCATATGTTGCTGATTTAACCCAAATCATTAACCTATCCTTTCACAGTATAATCCATAACCACTCAAATCCACTAGTATCTCAACTTTATTCTCATTCTATTCCAGATACCCCGCCAAGGTGCCTATAAAGATGCTCTTTTATTCAAGTGGGTAGTTGCTATACAAGCAATTGTCATATTATTATGAACGTTATAATCACAATAACTAATTTATTTTGTAAATTTTTTTGAACTCAGTTGTAAATTTCAATAAATATAATATAATATAATAGTAAAATAAGTAACATATAAATAAAATTAAATCTGGCCAAAGACATAATGAGATAAAAAAAAAAATAATGAAAAACAATAATACAATAATGACACTACTAAAATAGATGATAGTAAAATATACAGAAAATAAAATAAGTTATAAATAAAATATTTTGGTACAATGATTAGATTTTTATGTACAATACAAGAACCCAAAAGTTATATTAATAGAAAGTTGAATTTATGTTAAATGGAATCTTAACTATGCAAGAACTGAATCTGAGTCTGATTCCAGCAGTGCAAGAACAATTTTTTGACTGAGTAGGTAGATAGTAAGTTTGGGTAAAAAGGAGGTATTGAAAATAGAAGTATTTAATGTTTTCAGGGATTTAGCTTGTCTGATATCAGGAGGAATAGAGTTCCAGATTAGAAAAACGGGATCTTGTGTGTAATGAGTTGACTATTGTAAATATAAGAAGGATGAAAGGGCATAGATAATTTGGTATAGGAATATTCCATGAAAATATTGTCTATGGAAAGTGGGATAGAGCCAATATAGTAGGGAATAGAGGTGGGGTACATGGGAGAGCCTCGGGCTACCGAAGACAAACCTGGCGAAGCATAAATAGCTTAACAAAAAGATTAATAATGGATTAATAAAAGAAATATACTACTAATTTCGGTTAATATTATTTTGAACGAACAACTTTTTGATATGCATTTTATTGTATTTTTAATCATATATAGTTGTTATTAAAAAAGTTAAAAATGAAATAAAAATTTCTTGAACCAACCCTACTTAGTTCTAATAAGGGAGGAGGTATGTAAAAAAAAAAAAGTTTTAGTTCAGTGACAGAGGTATTACTAGCAATATGTCTAGTTCAAATAATACCTTGGAGTGGATCCTTAACGACAGTGAAAATGAAGAAATTTTTAGTGTCCAAAAAAAAAATGAACTTCTCATAAAAATGTTTACAAACTTATTCCCTTTTAATTACAGATTGGAAGAGACAAAATTACAATACTTAGAGCTAATTGTGAGGTTGAGGTATTTCTATTAGTCTCGCCATAGGAACGTTTAAATGCGTGCTATTGTCCTTGGAAGAGATTGTGGACCATTTGTAGCCTGCTAGCCTGGCTGCCTAGGAGCCGGCCCTAAGTGCCTTGTCCTGTACTAGGCCCTCTCATCGCCCACAGCCTTCTCTTTCTTTTGGGTAGAAAGCCGGAGTCGATGGTGATCGCTTCTTTTAGTCCCCTCCGCCTAAGCATATCTATTCCCTGAGGATAGGGGCTTCGGGACAACTCAATTAAGAAATAACTATTCAGCGGTCTCTTTTCATCTTCAACAATCGTCTTTACATCTAAGATTCTTAAACGTACTGTTCCCCTTATACGCTTATATAATTATGTATTAAAAAGTTACATTGAATCCTCATCCACGACTAAAACATGTACAGGAAGACTTTCTGGAAGAAAAAAAAAATGGAAATATAACGTTAATTGTTAGATAGAAATACACCTCTTGCACAAAGCCGTGTTAGTTAAGCCAGAGGAATCATACAGCTAATTTTATGAGACCGTGCCCTGAGTCACACCAGTGAAGCAGCTGAGAGCAGAGCTTTCTTCTATTTTTCTATTTTAGTTTTTTTGTTTCTTATGTAATTATCCAAATTCATTTTATATTATCGTTTATAAATTTTATTTTATTTCTGGTGGAGCTCAGACAATCAAGCTCCAGGACCCGAGTTCGAGTCCGACTAAAGGCAGAAAATTTATTTTCCGTTATTTTAATTGAGGCTTGACTTCGAGGTCAGGAACCCTCCTGGGGCACACCCAGCCTCTATAAAGTGGGTAGCCTTAATTGGGGAAAAACCGGGCGGTTGAGCGTGATTTCGGGCAAATCTCTAGAATAATATATTTATATTCTTAAATAAGAATATATTAAGTTTTAGATAGTTAATAAACACTAGTAGTTTTTCATAAATTTATTTGTAGCGTAATCTTTTTTTTTTTTTAATACAATTGGTTTGTTTTTTGGTATGGATTATGTTTTGTGATAGCGATTTATTTTTAAGCTGAGGTGTCGGTATTAAGAATATAGAACCTATTTATTTGTATTTGTAATAGTATCGAGGATTGACAAATATTAGTAATGATGCATTACTAATTGCTATTTTCTTTGGCGGTTCTGATAGCTAATTCAGCCTTAAACCCTTAATCTTCCTTTCTGAAAAGGAATAATGGAGGGACCAGAAACCTATCCTTTCATAGTAAACTCCATTTCCACCCGAATCCACAAGTCTCCCAACTTGCCTCACAGGCAAAAAACGAGCATTTATTTAGCTTATTTTCACATTTAGATTTTAGGTATATACCAGATTTAAAAGATAAGAAACTGTTCGTCGTTTCCGACTCCTCTAAAATTTACTCGACAAGCGTTCAAAGCTCACATTAAATTACAAAAGACTTGATTACATGACAGTAATTAGAACCTTTGAAGCTTTGGGGCTTCACTAAACCTTCCAATTCTGCTCGTATCCAATCCTGCTGATTATTATTTCACAAACAAACTTATCCATAAATATGTTTCTTACGTTACTGATTTGACCCAATCCAGATGTAGTTAGGTAAACTCCAGGGCATGAAGTTTACTTCCTTTGACAGTAAAATTCATGCCCACTCAGAAATTCTCTGACAAATTGACTGGATCCCACAAAATAAATCCTCATAAATTATGTAGCATAACTTCAGGCAATATCCACACCCTTTCATTACTAGTTAGTAGTTCTTTACATGATATTGACATATTAATGTAATAATTTTCCTCAAATTTACTTGTTTTAAATATCAATAAATAGCTTTTAAAAAAAAAATGAATACTAGGCAGAATTAATCAATTACTTGTAAAATTGATCTGTTTATTATTAGATATCACAAAACTGACCCAAACGTCAAAGGTGTTCGTCTTCTAGGAATCGAATTTGGATCACTGATTCTCGATTCTGGAGGGTCTCCTGGTCCTGTTGAATCGATAATCGACATTTGAAATAAGAAATTCTTTAATTATTATCAAAAACGACGACTGATAGAGCCGTGTTATGCCTGTATCCTTTCATAAATAGCGCAATATACCCCTCGGTATACAGCAGCAGTGTACAGAGATAGCAGCGGGTATCCTACCATTTCTGCTACGAGGGCAACAAAAGGAATGCCGCGAGACCATTAGCGGAGGGGTCACGACAAGGACAGATCCTGAGGCTGTTAATAAAGTCATTTATCTGTAAACACACCCTTCCATCTCTGGGCCTCTTGGGGTAATAGCCACGGAGCTCCTCCTTCCGACCATATGTTCCTCTCTAGTCTACCATTGTAGGCAGGTATTCACTAACAGTCATTACACTTTGTAATCTCCATTGTCTTACTAGAATTGAGAATTCCTTACCAAGTATCGTGTTGGATTCAACGCGGGCTTATCAAGGGGCTTCATTCACCGCTCAGTTTGTTAGCAATCTTATCGGCACTACTGGATTTTTTATAGTAGGTAGTGTAGGTTGTGGATTCGTACTATGGTAGATAGAAAGAATTCAGCCCAACAACATTTTCTTAGTATTTAGTAAATAACACAAAACATGGAGGAGTAGAATTCGATAATTTTCGTGAAGAAGTGAAGATAAGTCTTGTAACTTTTTTTTTTTTTTTTTTTTTTTTTATTATTATTGTTATCTCTTTCATAGTAACCCTATGGAAAAAGCATATATTTGATAAATAATACATAAGGCTCCATGAATTTTGCATACTACCTGATAGTCTTATAACCTTGAAAACATGTTAATTGAGCCTTCAAAGCACGATTTTAGCAGATATTAGCGTTTTGAAAAAATTGTTGTTTCTCTTCTTTATCTTTATATATTCAGGCACAAATTGTGCTTTCGGCAAACGAAACAAAATTTCCTTACTGTAAAAAACACTACTTTGATTTACCCGCTTCTTTTTGGCAGCCAGAAAATTAATACTCCTGTATTTTTACAGAAAAAAAAAACAAAAACAAATCTGCAACATTCGATAATTTTAAGTTAAAGGACACTATAATATACTTCAAACTATCGAGATAAAGTGTCAACGTCTATACATTTACCCTAAAGCATATGGGACGTTGTTTGTTTGCTTTTAAGGACAAAAAACTGCTGTTGGTTGTTATTGCCCATATACTTAAACTTAATTATACTGTCTGCATTGTAACAATAACAGTCATGTTAGCATTACCATATTATATTTTTGAACTGTAGCTATAAGAAATTTATATGACACATATTTGTATTATTAAAGACATTAATCAAATTTAGTTTTAATTAATTCAGCAGTATTTAAATTTTAAAAAAATATATTAAATTTTAAATTATTATGATTTATTAGAGTTTTACATCAGATGGAGCGAATCCCACAAGAATATATTTTGCTATAGTGCTAATGTAATGGGCATAGCCAATAAAAACTGAACGCAAGGAGTGGATAATTTAGGGCTTATAATAATTTTATAAAAAAAAGTTATAAATACAAATATACCACTTTCCAGTTGTATTTAGTACCTAATAGGAAATTTGACGAAATGCTCAATATCGTAATCTATGTTCAAGGAACTAAAATACAAATATTCTAATTAAAAAATCGGAAAATTTGAAATTGACTTGATCATTAATAATACGATGATATGTGTATGAGAATATTTAAAAAAAAATAATAATATGGTTCGTTTGAAATAAATAATAAAATTTTAAATGCGATATATATTGCAGTAAAACATGTATTACATTGAAAATATTTATATTGATAGATCGTTCACGTAGTTTTTATAAAATGACATTGAATAAAGTTGTATATTTTTTTATCGCTTTGAAAATTTTATAATTAACCTAAATAGGTATAATCAATAAACGACGACATCATTTCAGGATTATTTAATATTTAAATTATACCTGTTGAAGGACTAAATCGCTCGTGAAAACGTCCTTATTAGATCTGTTATCAAAAAAATGAACTGAAATTAAAAAGCTCTCAATATATAATGCGTTTTGAATTGCCTAAAACATCGCTATGATCGTAATAGCCAATTAGGGAGATGGTATTTTTATGAATAAATGAGCTCGCATAATTTATGAGATGAACTAGATGGTTTTAATGGCATAATTGACCAAGTGATTACTACCAAACCATACAATTAATGCTTCTAAAATTATTTGGAACTTTAGAGAACCGGAGCTCTTCTAAACGCTTCGTTCATCAGAGTCTTGGGCGTATTAAATTTATTTCATCATCTTTGTTATTTTGGTTTATGGTAAAGATGGTTTCACTATGAAGAAGGTATAAATCATAATCCTATAAATGAATTGCTTTAATTTAAAAAAAATAGATAACGAAAAAAAGAAAACAACGGAACTCATAAATACTCCTGCATTTTTCACCAGATATTTTCGCCATAACTTATACCAGAGTGAGATTTGTTTAGAGGAAAAATGCTCCTCATTTCCTACTAGAACAATTTCGAACCTGGGTCAAGGGGCTGTGTGCCACTGACTAACTGGGCATAAATTTCACTCCTTATTTTAATTTTGGTCTATATTAAAGTTATTTTTAACACATGGGCTGATATTTTGAGAATTTGGGTGATCATCATCCAGATATTCTAGACAATATAGTAACAAAATAACAAGAGACATAAAAATAATACAATATCTACTGAATTATTTTGTTGTTTTTAAAACATAAAAAAATAATTGAAAAAATTAATATAATTAATTTTTAAACATATTTCTGAAAACGTCTTGAACATGAGAGCCTCAGCGCACTCGGTACAGAAGGTCGTGGGTTCAAATCCCATCTGAGCGGGTTAAAACTTATTTCGTTGCGGATCCACGAAATGAACTTTCCTTTCCATCCTGGCTAGAATAGGTTGGTAATCTGCAGGATAACCCGTCCTACCGGTCCAAGATGGGGTTCATAAAGACGATAATAAATAATAATAATAAAAAAAAAAAAATTTCATTCACAATACACTTATTGACGCTAGTATGTCTTTGGCTGGGTATATATACGTTTTTGATATAACTATTTTAAAATTAATTTTAGCTTAGTTGGTGTTGCTCGGGTCAAAAATTTGACGAATGTTCGCTTATCAGAAATTTAGTGGATATATTTTTTTACATAATATTTTTCGCTTTCAAGAAATTGCTATTTTCTCTCAACTTGGCTTATTTCGAATGCTCATTGATTGATAGTTTAATTTAATTATTGCTTTAAGTAATTTGATCCCTTTAATTTTAAAATGTAAATTGGTCAAAGATAGACATATCTTTGATCTATTGTTTTTCTCAGTCTCGGAGAAATAGAGTTTTATTTTTTATTTTTTAATTTAATTTAATTTATATATATATATATATTATATATATATATATATATATATATATATATATAATATATTTTTTTTAGTAATTCTTATATTTTTGAAAACGATCATTTTCAATAAATTGCGTTAATAGCTGAGATCTGTATTTTTCTACCACCCAATAATTTAGAATGGCGTGAATTGATTCCATTGGACTAGCCCCCATCAAACCGATGCGGAACAATTTAATATATTCATCATATAAATACCCTACGATAGAGATGATAACATACAGATTTATATTGTTGATTAACAACAAGGACTACACTCGGTCCACCTGCTGGTGAGCTAGTTAAGTTATTTATAAGATTAATCTCAGCGACATCTGAATATTTGTTCGGCAGTGGCGGAGTAGAGCCAAGAGATTTGTCAAGCCGTGGGCCAACGAGCCGCTGGCAGATGTAGGCTCTCTTCACATCATTAATATGAGGAGCGGAAGCCCGTAGAGTAGACTTCCCTTAATGACTGGATCTGTCCCATAAATTAACAGCAATGAGGTGTGAAAGCGAACCTAACGAAGGGATGGCTGTAACAACCCCCGTCTGCGTCTTCATTAGAAAGAACCCTTCGCTGATATTCCCTACTCCGAACAGCTGTGGATGTCGGCTCCTCAACATTCGGGGAAGGAAATAATTATTCACTAACAAGCCTAATGAACATAAAAACAATAGCATAAAACATAAAAAAATAACGAAGATCAAAAGACACATTAAATGGGTCGAAGAAAATAACAAGACAGAATACACCACGAACCCTGGACCCTGGCGCCTTGTTACTGGAGTCAGGAACGCTTATATTGGTTTAAAAAATAGCCTAAAAAAATCCTTTTGAACCAACTATATATTAAATTTCAGAATGTCGGTAAGGCATATTTTCGTTGAAAACGTTACAATTAAATAAAAAAAACATTAAAAATTAAAATTAATTTAATTTTAATTAATATTAAAAAAAGAATATCAGAAGTCTCTAGACATGGAGGAGTGGAGAAAGAAAGCTGTGTGCAGGGACCCAGGCTGCCAAGAAAAATGTGGACGAGAACGCCAGGAGAAACAAGGAGAAGAGGCAGGCCCAGGCAAAGATAGGTGGATGATGTGGAAGGGTCATACAGCGGCTAAATATATAGAATTGGAGGAACGTGGCCGCTGACATGGAGGAGTGGAGAAAGAAAGCTGTGTGCAGGGACCCAGGTCCTTCATGGACTATAGCGTCCGATATAGAATAGAATAGAATTAAAAGAAATTCGGCCCAGAGTGGATGAAAGGTGAAAGAAGGTAATAAAAATGAAAATATAACAACATGGTTTTGAGATGAAGATGAGATGAAGTCACGCAAATAAAGAAGGAGAGGTTAAGATTGTAAAGGGACGTGGAGAGGATCTCAGCCGGGATATTCCATCTAAAATTCTCGAACGAAAAACCAGGTAAAATCAGAATTTGAGGGAACTACGATTAGGATGGCTGATGGACGTGGAGGAAGACCTTTGTCAGGCGGGAGTGAGAGGATGAGGCCGCAAGGTCATGGATCGAGATGAATGGAGCAGACTTATTAAGGAAGTCCTGCTTTAAGGACTATTGCATTTTAATAACACGTCATCTACACGCATGATATACCTAGCAGTCCCAATATTCTGAAAGCAACATACGCAGAAGATAGTATAGTCATAGCTGGAAATCAAAATCCAACCCAGGTCTCACAGTACATCACCTCTAAAATCTACACGTTATGTGCAAACTAAGGAAGACTAGATTTAACTGCGAAAAATGACAGCATATTACATTTACACTTGAACATGAATCTTGTCCACCCCTCATTGACAATACACACCTATTCCACAAAATTACCTAAAGTTAACGTTTGATAGAAGAATGACCTGGAGCAAATCAATATGGAAAGAACCTTGAAAGCTCACTTTGTTTGCGGATTGCAAGGTGTTCCATTTTTATATCCTAAATATAATAGACTACTCTCTAGCCTAAGCTGCTAAAAAACTTTATTTAAACTATGTATAGTAATAAATAGATCTATGAAGTGTCATCTTTATAAGTATTTTTGCTAAGAGGCCTCTATGGCCTCTATGGCCTCCGTGCCCACTGTTTGGAACTGTGAAGACTAACTTCTGCAATAACCTTAAGTAATATACTCAGAAAAATTAACAAATAGCCAAGGCCTCTCCCATAAGAGATTAAGGTTATCATTGTATCAAACGGGCAGCAGACAATATGTTTAATCTGAAGGCGATGAACCAAGAGATAGGGGAGGAGCATTACAAAGTAGCACGTGTAACAATGCCCAAGAACAAAGGGACTAGGGCTATGCCGCCTCAGATGACAACAGATTATGGCGCTAGTCTCCCTGTTCCCACTGCTTTAACTTGGCAATTCCAGCCGCGTTCTTATATCTACCTTCTTATGTTATCTCTACTCGCTTTTTGCTTAGCACCCTCAGGCCAGCCTTCTTACATCTCTCAAATTCCCCAACAGCATAACTAAAATACACTAGCTTTGAAAATATTCCTATTTCTTTCCTCCGGAGGGCCAAATTAAAAAATTGTTTTTTCCCTAATTTCCTATCGTAAACAAATCCGCCGCGCTAAGGAGATATTTCGATATGAAATACTTTAAAAGGAATGTGAATGTTTTTTTTTTTCCGCCGGTTACGATTAACAAGATTGAAATCAAAATTCTACTGGTCCTTAAACCCTCAATTCTGACAGAACATCCAAATGACAGACTCTGGTTCAGGCAGAAAATTAGTGAATGTATGTCCTTATACAATTCCAGTTAATTTATTTTCGTTTTTCTTGGATAGAGCTACAATTTCTTTATTTTTTTAATGAAGAAATAAATGTGTCGTTAAAAAAATTGTTCGATTCTCGATTTTCGGTACCGATACCTTAGCTTAAATAAATCCTACTTAAAAAAAATAATCCATATTGAAGCGAAAAAGCAAATCAAATTCATTCTAAAAAACCAAAACTATTCTAGAAATAAAATACTAAACAACAAATACCACTCATTATCTAAACCAAATAATTTATTACAGATAATTACAATTCAGGCTATACACGAAAAAATAATTCATTTTACAAATTCTTATTAAAGAAGATGAATATCTTCTTCTTCTTTTTCTTTCTAATCCTTCTTTCTAATCGCATAAACATTGAATATGAGAGAATGCTCTGACGTTTATTTGTATGCACAATTATTTATTATAATTCTCTTTATGTTCACTTGAGGTACGCATGATGATATAGAAGGATCATCAATCCTAATTCTCTTTATGTTGTATTAATAATGCATTAAGGTTTAAAAATCAGTATTAACAGGTAAGGAAATTTTAAAAAAATAAAAGAATTTTTTTCTGTGAGTGGGGCTTTAAATAATTACAGTAGTTTGGCATTTTATTTCCATTTCTTTAATTTTCTATTGAGAACACATTTCAATATCAATTTGATGTTTGAATTGCAGTAGCAAGCTCGTTTGTGATGGAAATTGTTTCAGATTCTGTACCTAAAAGTGTTGATCTAAACCAGAGATGGGCAAACTTTTTAAGAGGAGGGCCGGATGAAATAGAAAAACATCTAGGCGGGCCGAAAAAATTGGACAAAACAAAATTTTACAACTAATAAACTTTATTTTTGACTTTATCTCATTACACTCAACTTATATGGTACAACGGTAGAAGATCCAGAACGCAATGAGAAGACAACAATAATTCTATTCTAACTTTGCAGAAAATAAATTTTGTCTTATGTAAAATTGTGTGTGACCATGACGCGGGCCGGATTGACTAGGCCGAAGGGTCGCACTTGGACCGCGGGCCGTAGTTTGCCCATCACTGATCTAGACCATAAAAAATTGCTCCAGCATTAAAGATAAAGGTGTCTAAGGGTTATAAAAATCAACATAGGATCATAGATTCTCTATATCGAATCAATATAAATATTATTGTTACTTTGATAACTTTATAGATTTTTTCAAAATTTATTCAATGGATCCAGGTAAACCTAAATAAACTTGTAAAAACAATTTCTCAGTTATCTAGAATTTCCTTTCCATCGCAGTATATATAAATTAATTAAGAACATAAAATTCCAACTGGGTCGCGGCAGCTGGTCCAAAGCCAGACAACATATGGTGCGATTGACCAGTTTTAACCTGTAATTTAGATTTATTCGGAAACACCTGGCCAACTGACGGCGGGGAGTAATTAACACTTGGCTGGTAGATAAGAAGTAGAAGAAGTTAACAGATGAGGGAGTTCTGCCCCAATCAATTACAGTCTGCTTCGGTGTCTCGGCTCGCCTCACCATGTTTTTGTTCTCTGGCGATCTGTCTCGGTAGCGAAAAAAAAAAGAGATGAACTAATTTATTTATAATAATGCTCTCAAATTGCCGAAGAACATCGGATTATTTGCCAAAGAAATAGTGAAATAAAATATATAGGCCAATATTGAAAACATTAAAAAAATTGTTTGTTTTCCGTTAGAAACAAGAATAAAAGTTTAGGTAACAGAAACTGTAAAAGACCCTATGATGTCAACCATCAAGAGTTATCATTTTTATTATTTTTTAGCGATTGAAAATTTAAAGAATTATAAAACATAATACTTCCAATGTCTGGTGTTTGGAGGTATTAATTCTGTCTAGGGGTGGTTAGAAGGACTAATGTATATGTATATATATATATAAATCAAACCTTCAACCTAAACCTAATTAACTTAAATCAGGACATTTCAAATTAATAAGGATCAGATGCTATCCATTCAGCTAATTCAAAACTTCCAATGAAAAACCTATCTATTCACGTAAATATTATTTTTTTTTTTTAGCTTCTTTAGGATTAGAGGGTGGAGTTGAGTAGTTACGGTGGGGGAGGAGGTGAGAAGGTCCTATTTTTGGTTTTTTCGATTATATCTCGAAAACGATAGACTTCAGATAAAATATGTTTTAAATAAAAATTAATGCGAATTAAATTTTCAATAAAATTGTTTCTACAAACATTTGTCGAACTTTCAACGATTATCGAGATATATGTTATTAAAAATCGATAGTTTTTGAGAAAAAAACATTTTTTTATCTCACTTTTTGTCAAACATTTGCACTACTCCGGTAACTTTTCAACTCATCCCTACTACTCCTAACGAAGCTATTAAGTAAAAAATTATCGCAAAGTTCATGCAGTCTACAATATGTTTATTGACTGGACTGATAAACCGTGAGAGAAACAGTCCTAAAATCCACTACAAAGTTTTTGTAAGTCTGGCCTGGCTATATGTTAATTTTAATAGAAATAAGAACCTTATTTCGGAATTTTGAAATCATTTGAATGAAAATGGTGGCAGGGAACCATTGGTACTAAAGGAATAAATGTGACTCCTCCATACCCAGTTCCAGAGAGAATTAAAGCCTCAATGATATTTCTACGCGTAGCTGTATTTTTAATTCAGACACCATTGCACTGTTTAGGTGGTTGAAGATTACATTAAACCAGAATTAGAAATCTAGTTTTTAATTTTAATGAATAAGTTGGTAATTCAGATGGACAGAGAATATTTACTAAATTAAGTAAAAACTTTCGAAGGGACGGGGGTTGAATGCGTTAACAACAGCGGAATATCCTTCCGTCATTTTAAAAATCGTTAAATCCTGAAATATTTCAAAATAGGATCCTTAAGGACCAAAACTAAAAGGATAACAATGGTGGAATATCCTTCGGAGAACTTAAAAACCGTTAAATCCTAGAATATTTTAAAATATTATCCTTAAAGATGAAAACTTATATATATATATATATGTGGCCCAAGATGTCCTTCCGCCATCTTAAAATAGTAACCTTACAGACGAAAACTAATAAAATCGTTAAATCTTTAATTTTTTTTTTTTTTTTAAATGGTATAAGGACGAAAACTGATTCGAAAACTGATCCGAAAACTGATCCTTAAGAAAACTGATGATCCTTACGAAAACTGATCCTTAAGGACGAAAACTGATGGTAAGGAGAGTGACCAAGTTAAAATTGATTACAGATTGGTTCTTTGGTGGTTGGTTAGGTGGTTAGTGATCACAAACGAAAAATGGCCTGTCCTTTTATATAGTGGTGTGGATTTTTCGACAATAAAATTATTATTAAAATTTTATTTCATTTAATGGACCTAAACTCTATTGAAGAACACAATCAACACATTAAAGGCCATTTACTATAAAACAAAACAAGAAATTATTAAATTATAATCAATATTAATTATATAAAATATTAATAAAAAATACAGTTGCATAATACGTTGTATAATAGAGACATAATATCAATGTTTAACAGGCCACATCAATAAAAAATAAAATACACAACAGGAAATTCTTTAAATAAATTAAAGAAAAAAAACAAACAAACTAATTTACAACAAAGATCACGCAATACCTCCCAGCCTGAAGAAGTAACAGCGAAATCATACATTGTCATTATGTTAGCAAGATAAAAGTTCCACCGCTGGTGGAAATAAGATATTAGCTAATACAGAAATATTTATGCCACCGCGAAACGAGTATAGCATTGAGAAGGAGTGGGACGAGGTAACTGAGACAAAGAGAAAATTTATATAGGAATAAAAATTAAAGTAATAAAAATCCAGCGGTCGTGTGGGTGCCTCTTGACTTGTGGTTCTTTTAGTGGCCAGCTTCTTTCCGATTAGCATAACGCCCAGCGGCCACGTCCCGATTTATGGCCGGGATTGTCCTCCCTACAGCATTTGGGATTTGTCTAAGTAGCCAGGGGGGTATTATGGAATGAATAAGTCACCGATAAACGGGATTTTTAAATATATCTACGAGGATATCTTTATTCATCGTTGAGCATGGGAAAAACAAAAAGACAGTTATGGGAGAGAGGTTTTGCAAATTAATCTGTCACTTATTTTATTTTTTAAGAGATGAATAATATTTCACACCAGATAAAATTTGATTTCATCAAAAACATTTTTGATTATTTTTAAGAGATATAACTCCTAGAAAATACATTTTTTTTTTTAAATTTTAATAGCTTTTATTGTCATGAATATTAGAATCTGTCTCAGGAAAAGGTAACAGGTAATAGAGATAATGATGTATTCATTCGTACAATATATACAAATATCTTATATAATAATAATAATAATAATAAAGTTCTTTATTTATTCTGGGACCTTAAGTCCCTTAAGAATAAAAAATAATGTACAATCAAGGGCCTTCAGAGCCTTAAAATAAAATAATATTTACATAACAAAGTAACAGATAATAATAATTTAAAAAAATAAAAAAAGAGCAGAAAGAAGATATTAATCAAAAGTAACAGAAAATTTATATTAATTTTTTACAAAAAGAAAAATATTTCTTAAATATAAACTGTTTATAATTATAGTTTATACTTTATAACAACTAGAAAGTGGCTATTGTCAGTTTTTGGAGGACAGGATCTGGGTGGATAGTATGTGGTTAAAGAAGTGGTATTTGAAAGTAGAAAGGTTAATTGAATGACGAATGTTGAGCGGGATGGAGTTCCAGAGAGAAGAGGATCGGATTACGAAAGATCTGTCGAAAGTGGCTGAGAAATGAGCAGGAGTATGCAAATCTGATTGACGGAATCGGGTTTGGCGGGTAAGAATTGAGGATTTGAGTTGAAGGAGTTCGGAAATGTAAGGTGGATGATGGGATTGAACGGTTTGAAAAAGTAAAGATGCCAGGAAATACTGGCGACGGTAGGAAGGAATAAGCCACTTAAACTCCGCATAAAACTGCGAAATGTGGGCGCTCCTCGGGATCCCGAAAATAAAGCATACATAAATACATAAATAAAAAGGGAAGAAATGCCTAAAAACTAATGATACTAATTACAATAATAATTTCTAGTAAATTTAACTAGATACAACAATTTTAGTTCGTATGTCTATGGTTCTTATTATGATATATTATAAATATTATTGTATACCCTTAATCTGAACGCATTGAATTAGAACAACGTGTTGGTATTTAGGACTTATCGTTTATTGTGCAATTTTTATGTTTTTCAATTGTTATTTCCTTAATATTTCAATTTTAGAAGAATCAAAGTTGAAACAATGTTTAGTTTTTACTAATTTAATTATTATTTCCTTATATACCTATTTTTTTTTTTTTTTTTTTTTTTTTTTCATTGGATTTATCTATTTATTTGCCTTTTATTTTATTTAATTTTTGTTTGTTGTAAAAAAGAAGTGAATCTGCCTCACTGCAGGACGATAAGTAATATGGGTGGAAATGAATCCATTCATACAATCCATTCATATTAAAAAAAAAAAAAAAAAAAAAAAAAAAATCGAATTCAGACAAAAATAAATAGGACAACTTTTACCATTATTTGAACGATGAAAAGTTGTCCAAAAGTAATTCTTCATATTCGACATTTCTTCACAACTATCTCTATCTTTCCTTTGTCCCTGTCTATGAAATTTAATCAGGATCAACAAGAACGGAGCCTGATAATTTCCATGAATTTTCACTTCAAAACATGCTTCCCTTAGAAAATTATAAATCTATCGAGTATAAAATATATAGTGGTTTCAAATGAAAACTTCTTTTTTTTCTTATTTGTCTGTCAAAAATATTATTTATTATACTTATATATTATATATATTATTGCATAATATTGGTGAATTTTTAAATTGTTACTTTCGAATATGTTTTTTTTTAATTTATAATTTTAAGTTTTTGTATATTATGTATGCATGTAGACTCATCCATTGTGTATGAATTATTTTTTATTTATTAATTATATCATTTGTTCCAATCCTTGTTTCATTTTACACTGATCCTATTCATAATGGTTAAAGTATGGACACAGTTGAAATAAATAAATAGGCTATTGTCTCATTGATAGTATGTTTGATAAAATAATTTAAATATTTTGTATTACAAATAGAGAACAATCGTATGATAAAAATAAAACAAATCGTTACAAAATATATTGTGAAATCCATTGTAGTACTAATTAAGAAAGTATAATCGTATACAATCTATATGGAGTTATCTTTGTATTCCGAGTTTAATCAGGTGAATGTGTTCGTAGTATAGTATTTTTACTTGTTAAGATTTAAAATTATCTTAATAACCTGAAGAAATGGACACACGATTATTACTGAAATAGAACGTGCAACCAAAGCATAATTAAGAACAGAATAAGATATCAAGAACACTTTTTCACATGCGTTATAGCACCTTACATGTAATTAATTATGAATGAAGACAGGATGGAAGATATGATAACATAATAAACGGGGGTAACAGCAACTCATAGCGCCCATTAAATAATTAGACTCGCCAATTTAACTCCACCAGAATGGTTTGTAACGAGTATGTTTAACTGTTACAGTTACTGCTAATGGTTTCATTCTTTGGGTTTAACAAGCCGCATAACGATTTAATTAGAAATGTTATTCTAACTCAACAAGTTCAACCTTTTATAAAGTCGTAAAAAAAATAATTCAGCGATTTTTTTTTTTTTATAGGAAATCTATGTAGTAATAATTTTATTTATAAGATAAAAAAATAAATATGTAGAAACCTTTTCCTAAAAAAGGAACCGAAACTTACGTGATTACAATATACGCGTAGTTATAAAAGAAGGAACATTTATTTTACTATTTACGTCAAGATTTTATATACATACCATTTTATATACAGTCATTTCCGACTAATCTAACATTTACTAGACAATGCGCCCAATAAATTACAAAAGACTTATTTACATGACTCTAATTAGACCTATAGGCTCCACTAAACCTTCCAATTCTTTTAGTATCTTACAATCCTTACAACCTAAAATCTTTCGTAAAATCAATGCCCTTATTATGTCCAAACAAACTTATCCATAAAGGTCTCTAAGTTCCATACATTGCTGATTTGGCCCAAACCAGTTATTAATCCTTTCATAGTATACTCCATGCCCATTCAAATCCACTATTTTAAAAACTTGCCTCTCACTCCATTCCCGATAATCCTCCGATGCGTCTGGAACGATGATGACCAAGAACATAGTTCTAATGTAGAACTATTGAAGTTCCAAAGTAGTTCTTTACAAGTTATTGACAAAAACCTAACTTCAAGAAGTTGTTTTTTAAACTACTGTTGAAAGGATGAAAGATTATTGGAGGAAATTGAATTTAGCACGTTTGAATCAGGCTGAAGAATGGTTATATTATATTTCTTACTACCTGTGTGGAGTATATGGGGATCATTGTCTATGTACATATTAAAGCGTTTAATAAATTATTTCATATGATTTCACTTCGATAATATCTTGATTCGATGTATTAAAATAAAGTTTATTTATTCTTCTATTAAACGAATATCGAAGCGTTGAAATAAATATTTCATTTACTTTGGCATATGATTGATGTTAGCAAGCGAGTCGCTATTAGCAATAACCTCTATTATTACCTTTGGCTGCCCGAACGACGAGACGTGGGGGAACATTACAAACAGCAGTTGACACGGAGGGAGCAGGGACCTATTGTAGTGTTCAGGTGACACGTGTTTGCTAGGGTCAGCCACAATGGTACCGATGTCAACCGACAATCTGTCGCAGGGGAAAGATCTAATCTGCAACAGGCTATTATATCTGTCAGTCCAAGTTGACTTCATAGGTCGGCTGTCCTATTCTAGGAGGAAAATTGGCAGGTTAAGGTTTAGGTATAAGGAGAATGGTTAAATGTCAATTGAAAGGAATGACAATTTACCTTCGAGTTAACGAGTTGGTCGCTGCTCAAGCAGTTTGGTCTGTATTGCTATTGGTACTGAAACTGTCGCGGGTATTCAGTAAGGCAACCTGGTATGTTGCTTATCTTCCTTGAGACTACCGCCCTATCACATCAGAATTTATGTTTTATAGGGCCAAAGGGTAAACAAGATTACAGAGGTAAGTAGACAGATTCTATCGACAAGAATCTTATAGAATTCATTGAGTAAAAGATGAAAAGGGGGATTTGAACTGGCAAAAGATATTACACTTTCAAGAATTAATAATTTTTAACATTAGGCTAAATAACCCCAATAAGAATTTTACTACCACATTTTTGGGTTTAAATAAGTATAGGCTCATAAATATTATTTGAGGTACCCATGGTGGTAAAGAAAGAACAATACAATTAGGATTGATAAATTACTTGGTACGTCTACTGGATTATTTTATTAACTTGAAAACTAGTAGATAACGAATGTTAACCATTTATCATCTGTTCTAAAAACATACAAAATATTTCTAAACATTAGCACATTAGTAGCTACATAGATTGTATATATATATATAGTTTAGTTGTTATAAACTATAAACTATAATTATAAACAGTTTATATTTAAGAAATCTTTTTCTTTTTGTAAAAAATTAATATAAATTTTCTGTTACTTTTTATTAATATCTTCTTTCTGCTCTTTTTTTATTTTTTTAAATTATTATTATCTGTTACTTTGTTATGTAAATATTATTTTATTTTAAGGCTCTGAAGGCCCTTGATTGTACATTATTTTTTATTCTTAAGGGACTTAAGGTCCCAGAATAAATAAAGAACTTTATTATTATTATTATATTATTATATATATATATATATATATATATATAGATATAGAGAGAGAGAGAGAGAGAGAGAGAGAGAGAGAGAGAGAGAGAGAGAGAGAGAGAGAGAGAGAGAGAGAGAGAGAGAGAGAGAGAGAGAGAGAGAGAGAGAGAGAGAGAGAGAGAGAGAGAGAGAGAGAGAGAGAGAGAGAGAGAGAGAGAGAGAGAGAGAGAGAGAGAGAGAGAGAGAGAGAGAGAGAGAGAGAGAGAGAGAGAGAGAGAGAGAGAGAGAGAGAGAGAGAGAGAGAGAGAGAGAGAGAGAGAGAGAGAGAGAGAGAGAGAGAGAGAGAGAGAGAGAGAGAGAGAGAGAGAGAGAGAGAGAGAGAGAGAGAGAGAGAGAGAGAGAGAGAGAGAGAGAGAGAGGAGAGAGAGAGAGAGAGAGAGAGAGAGAGAGAGAGAATAGAAAAGAAAGAAAACTTTATTCTGGGACAAAGTCCCTTAAGAATAACATTAAATAATACAAAGTAAGATCATAACTGGCCGAGAGGCTGTTAAAAATAAAATAACATAGGTAAATTTAAATACAAATATGTATGAAAAAAAAATACAGAGAAAAACTAGAAAAAGAAAACAACTATTAATAAAAAGAGAGTAAAAAATAAATATACAAAATAGAGGTTAATGTTGTAAACAAAATTGTAGAAGAGAAAACAAACAAACAGAAACTTAAAGAAAAATAAAAGATAGAAAATTAGAAAAAATTATCATTACAAGAAATCAAAACATTATCATAGTCAAACTATAATTTTTGCTAATGTTTCATGTCTGAAGGTCTTAGTAATTAAATTAGACGATTACATAAATAGTACATACATCCTTATAATTGGAGAGCGTCGGGTTGGAGGGAAAGAAGATGGTGAAAGAGTAGTGTTTTGAATGTTCCAAGGGAAGAAGCATTGCGGATATAGAGGGGGGGGGGGGGGAGGGAATTCCAAAGAGTAGAGGATCGGACAAGGAAGGAACGTTGGAATGCAGTACTTCTGTGGGATGGAGTATAGGGATCGGAAAGACGAGATCTTGTATGCAGTGATTTGATAGTAGACTTGAATTTCAGGTTACTGTAAATAAAGGGAGGGTGACGGGTGTTGATAGCTTGGAATAGGTAGGTGCCTAGGAAGTATTTTCGGCGGAAGGAGGGGAAAAGCCAATTTAACTCAGTGTAGAGATGCGAAACATGGGAACGTCTCGAAGTTCCGAAGACAAACCTAATGAAGCAATTCATGATGCGTTTTAATCTGTCTTCAAGAACCGTCGAGAGCCCGCCATATATCACGCAACCATAGTCAAATTGGGGGAAGATAAGGGAGGATACTAGAAGTTTGCGTGTGGGTAGGGGAAGGAGGTGACGGGAGCGGTGAAATAGTTTTAGGATACCGATTGACCTTCGGGAGATTTGTGCAATATGGGATTTCCAGGAGAGGGTTTGATCAATGGTTAGGCCTAAATTTTTAACAGAGGAATGGAAAGTTATTGAATGACCATTAAGGAATAATGTGGGAAAGTTGGAATTTGAATGGAGAAGGGAATGTGATCCTATGGCAATTGCTTGAGTTTTAGCAGCGTTTAACGTTAATTTGTTCAGATTTGCCCAGGCACAGATTTCGTCTAGGTCTTCCTGAATTTTGGCAAACGCAGCTAACATTTCGGATGGAGGAAAGGAGAAGCAAATTTGGAAGTCATCGGCATAAAGATGGTGGAATATGGTCTAAGGAATCGAATGCTTTAGAGAAATCAAGGAGGATAAGGATGGTCAGTTCTTTTTTGTCCATCGCTGTTTAGATGTCAGTGATAATTTTAATCAGGACAGATTGTGTTGAGAAGCCGGGACGGAAACCAGATTGGAAAGGATCAAGTAACTTGGAATCTTTTAGGAAATTGGAAATTTGGGATTGCACCAATCTTTCTAGGGGCTTAGAAAGGTTGGAAAGTATGGATATAGGGCGGAAGTCCTTTGGGGATATCGTGTTTGGGTTCTTGTTGATGGGATGAATTAAGGCCTTTTTCCAGGAAGTGGGAAATACAGAGTTTTGGAGGGAAAAATTATAAATGTGAGGTTAACCGGAAGGATTTCTGGAAGGCATAATTTCAATAATTTAACAGGAATGCCGTCTAAACCAGATGAGTTGGATTGAGACTTCATAATAGAGGTAATTAGATCAGAGGGAGTGATATAAGAAAAGTAAAAATTATTGTCGTTAAATGCTGGCAGAGGTAAGGGCTAGGAGGGTCGAGAATGAGCAGATGAAGTGGAAGAAACGAAATAGGAGTTTAACTCATCCGGTGTGACAGGAAAACCTCCCGAGGGAGAGGAACTAGGAGGATCACACAAGGAAAGTTTGCGGAGGAGCAGCCATTTGGATTTAGGATCGGGTGCAGATGAAAGGGCTTCGTGGAAGAAATTGAATTTAGTTCGCCGGATCGTGGATTGTGTTAAATTTCTAAGAAATTTAAACGTTTGATAGTCATCTTCAAGCCTGGTGCGTCTGAAGCGTCTTCGGGCAGCCTCGCGTCTTCTTTGTAAATCTTTAATATCTTGGTTCATCCAAGGAGCAGGGCGACGCCGGCGAAATGTTGAGGTTTTAAGAGGAGCATGGGTATCAAGGATGGATAGGAGATTGGTGGTGAGTAATTTAACCATGGTATCAATTGAGGAGCAGGAGTAGATTGGATTCCAATCTATGGTTTCGAGATCGGATAAAATCTTATCTCGGGTAAGAGAGTCTGTGTTACGGAAGGAGATTGTTTTAGGAAGGAACCGAGGTGTTGGGATATCATATGATATTTGTATCAGGTCATGAGAGGATAGGAAAGAAACAGGGCGTTGACTTAAGGAAAGAAGGTTTTTTGGAGAATCTATGACATGCAGGTCCAACCATGTGTCGGACCCGCGGAGTGGTGGGTGGAATTGAATGGTACATAAAAAAGTGAAGGGAAAAAAAAATGTTTTCAAGGTAGATTTTGTCATAGGAGTCAGATAGGAGATTGGCATTCAGGTCACCGGAGATGACTATATTGGAGTAGAGAGGAACATAATTGTAAAGGTTAGATTCGAATGATTGGTCAAAGGGAACATGTGGGGGACGGTAAACCACTACATACAGGAGAGAATGGGCATTAATGGATATTTCTACAAATAAGGACTCAATGTTTGGGAGATTTGAAGGAGGTGAAAGAAAAAGGATACGAGACTTCAGGCAATCATGGACATAAAGCGCTACTTCACCGCCGGTCCGATTAACCCGGTCATGACGAATGATGGAGTAGTTAGGGAGATAAACCGAGGAAGAAGGAATGTAGGGTTTAAGCCAGGTTTCAGAGACTGCAATGATGTGGTATAAATTTTGGGTGAAAAATTCTAGGAACTCATCGTAATGGGCTTGTAGGGATTGTGAGTTTATGTGACAGGAGGTTAGGATGTTAGTCACATTGGGAAGTATAGGACAGTATATAAAAGGATGACGCTATGATGAATGAGATTAGGTTGTAGATGCCGTGAGAAAGAATAGCATACTAATAATAGGAGGTTAACTAAATATGATAATGTAGAAAAGATATATAAATACCTAAATGCATATAATATAAAATTAAAATATGAGTGGTGATTAGCAGATGAATAATTATAATAGAAAATTAGGAAATTATAGATATGTAAATGAGTGATAAATGAAAGTAAACAAATAAGAATAATAAACATTAACCAATTGAGAATGATAGAATAGTTATACTGCTGGTCAAAAAAATGAAAGCTTTCTTCAAAATGGGACATGACATAAAAGAAACAAATAGAAACAAAAAACACTTTGAATTCAATGACAAAAAGCAAAAAAGACTGTGGAGGCACGGGTAGGTGATGAGTACCGAGAGGTCAGCCGAAGACATCCAGCTCCAGAGGCTGGTCTATGTAGATCACGGGCTGGCCATCATCCTTCCGGCAGCGAACTCGTCCTCCCGCGAAACACACGTACTTCAGTTTGCCGGCTGATCTCTTCTGTCGGGCGAGCCAGTACAGATGCCTGTTGGTCGGGGTTATTTCCTCGCTAAGATATATCCGGTGAGAGTCATTCTCCTGCCAGCCTATATCGCTCGTAGAGAAGTCCCTCTTGACTTTTCTCTTCTGTACCAATTCGTCCCTTATAAATTGCCGAACGAAGCGCGCTATCACGGGCGGAGGTCGCGGGTCATCTTTTCTGGTCCTTCGGCGTTCTACCGGGTCAAAATCTTCGACACTGAGCTTAACACCGAGACCGGCACCCACACATGTCACCAGGGCTGCGGGGGTCTCCCCCGGGCGTACAGGGATGCCGCGAATTTCCGATGATCTATTTAATAGGCCCTGTTCTGCTTTATTTAATCTTACCTCCATCTGGCCTACTTTAGCTTTTAAAGTTTTATTTTCATTGATTAGGTCTTCAATGAATTTATTTTGACCCTCAAGGTGGTTCTCAATTTTAGTAAGTCTTTCACTTAGCTCAAAGTTGAGGTCCCCGCATTTGTCTAGTGAATTTTTTATTATCTTTATTTCCTCTCCCAGTCGGTTAACAGCCGCGAGAATTTCAGTTCCCGATGGCTCAAGAGATTTTTCATTGCTTTGACTGTACTTTTTGGATATATCACAGTTGTGACATATCCATGGTTTGTTAGCTTTCTTTATTGCCTCTAATTCCTTCTCCTGAAGATCGAAACACCGGGCGTGAAATAATATTTTACATTTATAACATGAAATATTATTCTTATCATCTCTAGAAATATTTTGATTACATTTTGGGCACTGAATACTGTTAAATTACTCGTAAATGACGGTAGGAAATGTTTATTTACTTACGTAGGTAGTAAACAGGAGTTAATGCCCTGAGGATTACACTTCTGATAGGCTGTGTGACCTTAAAATGTTTCACAATTGATTTAAAGTTATCAATGAAGCTTTCACTGTTTCACTGAACTGATTATACTGTTCAAATAAATTAAAACGGAAACGAACAAAAAAAAAACTGAGAAAATGAACGAAAGAAAAGTGCTAAATAGAAGATAAATAACAAAGCTGCTCACTGTTTGCCGTCTCTGGCCAGACTGATGATATTTATAAATATAAGATGAGAAATCAAATATGTTGGTGCTGACTTTAAGAGGAAAAATGATAGAACTTCTGAAATGTACAGAGGACATTGAGCAGAGATGGGTTGTCTCAAGGTTTCCTTTTTGACTTGTTGGTTTTTTCCTTTCCTACTTAACACAAATTTAATATTGGGCTATTGGAAATATTTATCAATAAAACAAAATTTAGGAATTTTTTTTTTTTTTCATTTTGCTTCCTTAGGGAGAATCAGCATTTAAAAAAAATTAATATATAGTTATAACAGTAACCTTTGTAAAAGGTCATCACTCCTTACACAATTCCTTATCTCACTATTTACTTTCACACCGATAGCTAAAACAGCAATCTTTGTAAAAGGTCATCACTCCTTACACAATTCCTTATTTCACTATTTACTTTCACCGATAGCTAAGACCAATCATTAATATAATCATTAATATAATCTTTGTAAAAGGTCATCACTCCTTACACAATTCCTTCACCCTTCGCTTCCTTATTCACTCCGATAACAACCCCTATATATGACCTCGTCTTTTAGGACGGAACATAGAAGTAAGCTAGGATTGTAGTGGTCAGTTCGACACGTCTTATAGCTATTAGTCAGTCATTGTTAGGCACAAGTGTCATATTTATTGTAATTTGAAATAAACCTTTTTTTAAAAGTCTAAGTTGGAGTAAGCTTATTTAACTATATAATATATACTAATTATATAATATAATATATATTATATTATAATATCTGTGGAAAAGTGGTGATGTTTCGATTTTAGTTGTATGTTTTTCGTACTCATGATGAATATGTAATATTCAAAACTGTCTTAAAAAAAAAAAAAAAAAAATCTTATGAAAGTGGCGAATAATACATTAATTCTAATTTATAAATTTTATATGATTTAATCGCCTTTTCAATTTCGACGGACTAAGAGATTGTTACTATACTTCAAAGGTAGAGGATTATTCTATTTTTTAAATAAAACAATTTTAGTAAAAGCAATCCATTTTCTGAGTACTAAAATAAAAAAAGTAAAAAAAAAACTTTGGAAATATATTTTGAAACAAGCGCAATAAATATAAGACTTCATTGAAGTTGCATATTCCATTTTGCACCGCACCATTGCAGAAACCACATGTTGAAATTGAAATGAGCCCCCCTCTAAGAGTATCAATCTCAAAGTACTCTATGGAATAAGCAAAACTATAAAGTGGAATTGGAATTTTCTTTTTGTATTTTTTCTTTGGCCTTGATAGAATTAAGCTATTCACAGGTCTCAAGGCTGATGTGTAGACTACGTTCACAAATGGGCTCAAGCAGTTTGATTGGTTGTATGCAATTCATTTTAGAATTATTAATAATGTTTTTCTGAATTCTTTACAAAAAAAAAATTGTTTACAAGTTTTTCTTTTATTACAGTTTTCTTATTAAGAATATGCAGAACAAAATATGCAGGTTCAACTATCTAAATCTAGGATACAAATGTAGTATGTGTATTTATTTTAATGTGATATCCAAGCTGAATGAATTACAAAGCCTAGGTGAACTAAAAATGTCATTTATTCAACCTCAAGTTTCAGATTTTATCCAGCATAGGACTTTATTCTGGCAAAATTATATTTTAGATTAGAAGGTACCTAGTTCAGAAATTTGCATTAGTAGGTAAATCTTTTTTTAAAGTATTATTATAACTAATTAACAAAATACAATCAATATTATAAAATTTTGATGTTTTTTGTAATACGACAATGCTAACTAATTCCTTATTTACAAGGGTTTCACTAATTGTCGATGCGAATAACTTCAAATATTAGATTTGGAAAGCTCACGGCTATTAGGAAGAAGCTAGATTTCAATTTATGAATATTTTTTAAAAACTATTTATTGATATTTACGACTGTATACAGGAAGTAAATTTGAAGAAAATTATTACAATGACATGTCAAAAACATGTAAAGAACTACTCACAAGCAGCACTTAGTTCTACATTAGAAAGTCTCTTGGCCATCTTCTTTTAAGACGCCTCGGATGACTATCGGGAGTGGAGTGTGAGTTGGGAGACTAGTGGATTTAAGTGTGTATGGAGTTTACAATGAAGAGATTGGTTTCTGGTTTGGGCCAAATAAGTAACATATGGAACGTTAAGATCTTTATGGAGTTTGATTGTGACATAATAAGGAGCATTGAGGGTTTCACGAAGGATTTTGTATGGTAGGATTGGAAGGTTCAGTGGAGCCCCAAAGCTGCAAAAGGTCTAATTATTTCCATGTAAATAAGTATTTTGTAATTTATAGGGAGCTTTGAACGTTTGTCTAGCAAATGTTGGAGTGGTCAGAAAAGACCAGTATTTTAAGGCAGGTATGATTTTATGAATATAAAGTATAAATATATATTCTTAATAGCTGTTAAAATCACGGAAACAGAAAATATTATCAAACAATTATCAAGGGATTAACAAGAGGTTGATCTTTTTTAAGCCGACTAAAACAAGATTCCAATGACTACAAGGCTTCCGCATTTGTTTTTTTCCTTCCTCCCACTTTGATCCTCCTTCCAAGTAGATCGTCTGCTGGTCTGAATACCCAGACGGCTGACATTTACAGACATCTTGCCGTTTCCTTTCTTGACATCAGCTAGAGGATTTTTATCCCCCGAGGGCAGGACAGTAGAGAGGAAAAAAAGCACTACCAAACGGAAGCAATCAAAGTAATTCCAGGTATAGGGACAAATTATCTGACTTAACTGTCGAGGATGAAGCCTTGGCAAGGTAATTAGCCCCGGTCATTATGAGCCTTCTTCATCTTCCACCAGCCCACATCTCCTATATAGCTATAGTCTCTTCATCTTTTTATATCTTATCTTCGCCATTAACAAACGCAAATGGAATCATAATATGGTCACCTATAATATTGTAATACTATAATAAATGGCTAATACCATAATACTTATGGTATTGATAAGGTTCAGCGATAGTAAAACTTACATATATTGTACAGTTGAAAGTTTTAAAATCGACCGATATGTGGCGCCGCCAAATAAAAGAGGAAATAAAGGTACGGTCTTATATAAACTTAGAAATAGTTATTAAAAAAGCTATAAATATGAGGTGCGATATGTGGATCTCAGTGAATTTTAAAAATGGATATTCCGCAACAGAGTTTGTAATGGTAAAACTATTGAACAAAATCGCTCATTTGCTGCAATAACGACATAACTCAAAAACAAGCTTTAGTGTTATACCGATCTTTTGACTATATAATGAAACATTCACCAATGTAGTTTTAGTCGGTATAACGTTATATTTGAGCTTTAACTATTCACTAAGAGAGAGCAGGATATGTCATCATTGTATGTCTATTGTCCTGTACTTTATTCACAAGACAGTCCTTCTGCAAAATTGAGGTTTTTGAGTTATGTCGTAGTTGCAGCAAATGAGCGAGCGATATATACCTAATTTTAATTTTGTTGTAGGTCAGTTAATGCATTTGGTACCAAAGGTTCGAGCTTTTTTACCTTTCCCATTGCCTTGAGGTGGTCAGAAACGTTCGTTTTACTGAAACAGGAGATTCTATACGTTTTCGAGCAGTTGTTCAGGAGATTCCATATATAAGCTCTCAGAACATGAAGGGAAAGAGTTTTACGATCTTCCTAGTCTTCAAGACTGAAATCTCCATCCTAAAATTTTTCAAACCACCATTGAACGGTTACTATCTATGGTGCAAATGTTTCTTCCTGGAATTGATTTGATAACTTGTACATTTTTAGTCTTTGAATAGTTCAGTCTTGGAATAAGCTGGGTTAAATTGGACCAATGATATAGTAAGCAATAATTTTAGCGACTGATTCTTAAATAACGGCATTTCAAATTGTTTTAGAAAGAAAGAAAGAATGAAAACTTTATTCTGGGACAATGTCCCCCAAGGATTACATTACATAACACAAAGTAAAATCGTATCCGGTTTAGAGATTTTTAAAATATAACAGGATAAACAAAAGTAAATACAAATTTACATTAAATACTAGAAATAGGAAAAATTGACTGTATAGAAATAAATATAATAAACAAAATTGTAGAGAGAAAACTGAAAAATCAAAAATCTGTACAGAAAATGAAAATATTATTATAAGAAAACTGTAAATTATATACGAAAACTATAAATGTTTTATGTCTGACGTGCATGTTTTATCGTTGCAAAACCAAATTTCTAAATTTTTCACCAGAAGCCAAAAACCATAGCAATATGATGCCCAATTGCTATGAATGTATTTTTTCTCTTATAATTAGCAGAAAAATAGATGGTTTTAATTGGGAAAGCGTAATAAGGCCTCCTGTAGACCAGTTTTTTTTTTTTTTTAAATTGCTTTTTCTTCTGTACTTACTCCGTTTTGCAACAGTATGAGACTTACTTCTTTTTGATAATGAAATAAATACATGTGCTCACTTGATTCATAGAATTGAAATAATGGATTAAAAAATGATTTTACGATCAAAAATGTTACTTATTAGCTTGGTGAACAATAAAAACGGATAGTAAAGTAATAAATGATATATGCACATACATGGACTAGTCTATGTAATCACAAAACACATTTTCCTAAACAAACTATTATTCTTCCTCATCTTAATTCTAGACAGACTTTTAGTAAAACTTCTTTGAAAATGGTTAAAAACAATTTATCATTAAAAAATATTTGTATACATAAATGCGATTATTTTTTAGAGTATTGAGGAACAAAACAAAAACAATAAAGTATTAAACTACGTAGTAGTATCAAAATATTATTGACTCTGTTTTTTAGTAGGTAACTTTAAAATTCAAAAAAAATATCTATCTAAAAACTTTTATTATAATGTTTAAAAACATTTATTAGTTTAGTTTAACAAACAAAAAAATGAAATATAATTTAAAAACTGGACTAGTCAATAGTAATTACGATCACAATAACAAGTAACGTTTCTTAATTGTGTTTCTTCCACCTCATTTATGTCTACTAAATCTAACAAAAAATATGCATAATATGGCAGACACTCCCTTTTGGTACTATGATAGGCATGGTTTTAATCCCTTTTGCAACAGTACGTGATTTTTAATTGTAAATTTGAACAGCTTTTCCTTCGTTTTTATCCTAAAACCTAGTCAGTCTTCTGCCAGGCAAGGAGCTGAATCGAACGGTATATAAAACTCAATTTCGATTTTCGGTGGATTTGCTACGTTTTGCAATTAGGCGCCTCATACGTATAATAAGAGAGCGTAAGTTTGCACATTACGCACGATTGTGAAACAAGAATGTTTTAAATGTTCCGAGGAAGAAGCATTGCGAATACAAGGAGGGAGAGAATTCCAGATAAAGGATTATTGGAATGCAGTACTTCTGGAGGGTGGAGTAAAGAGAACGGAAAAACGATATCTTGTATGTAGATATCTTAGATGACTAACGGATTAGATGACTTCGAATATGTACGTAGAATATGAAAGGATGGGGAGAGCCAAGCCGGTGTAAAGATGAGAAACAAGATCTCTAAGCTGCATCTGACTGTAGAGTGAGAAATGCGATAGTTCTTGGTTACGGATAGCAACTGATTGGGTGCGGTGTGAAAGGAATGATTGAAACCAAAGGTCACTATTGGAAATCTTCAAATATTTCAATTTGGAAAAGGGGATATTTTAGAGAAACTTCGACTTATTAAAATACCCTTGACATCTTGATATTCCTTCAAAACGGAAAAAAAAAATCCAGAATATTATGCATACATTGAAACAATAGGCTCAATCAATTATTTTAAAAGTCAATCAGGGTTGAAATTATTTAAGCTGGTTTCTAATTTTAATGAGGATAGTGAGGGACTGACTATTAATGAGAGGAAGCGAAGGAGGTAGGAGGGCATATGAATGCATTTATTAGAGCGAGTGCTCATCCTTCGGAGAACAATAGCATGAGGTGAAGGACAGGACTGGACCCGGGTCTAAATCGCCCATCAAGCAAACACGTGTGATTCATGCCTCCAGAAACCCAATGACTTAACTAAGGCTTACGGCTACCTCATGCATATTTTCACAGATTTATAGCGCACATATATGTATCTCGGGAAGAGAATAAAATAAGGAGCCTATACTCTTCGATGCCTACTAATGCTATTAAATTAATAGAAGGAATTTCATCATGGGCTTTTTTAAAATACAATCATTCTTTAATTTTGTATTCATATGATTTCTTTCAATTCTTCTTATTTCTACATCCTGTTTTTGTTTTTTAATTTGTAATTTTTTCTCACATGGCGCCTGGGTACAAGCAACAATAGTCCATTTCAGTTATACAATTTGCAAACCAAATTATTCACTCCCAATGCACTCCTCTTGAATACATATACTATTAAATTACATATTATATGCTTAGTTTTCACCCATTTGCAATATATACTGAGAGGTAAAAAATTCCATCCAATAATTTTTTTTTTTTAATTTTCACGGTTAACCTCCACCGGTCGCGCCGTTATATTTTGTACAACAGCCAACTTGTTTCCTTTCTCTCTCACTTCCGATGAGCTTTTCGGAAGATTGGCTTTAGCTGTTCCTCGACATAATCCTCTATTTGCCGCCAGTAATTTTTCACTGTGATAGAAGGAATAGTTTTCTGCATAGAAAATATTTAGTCAGCGATTGTACTCAGTGTTGCACTAAGTACAACAAACGACTGCTCTTGTTTTGATTTTTTTTGGTCCTTTTCTCGGTAATCAGCTGGATTTGTATAATGTAAGTAAAATTCTTTTTCAATTTTAGTTATGTTTACTTAAATGAGCGATGTATTAATTATTCAGAATGTTTTCATTAGATACAAAGCAACATAACTGGAAGATATCTCTTGAATTTTGCAGGAACTATATATGAAAGAAAAAAGGACCGGGCATTTATATCAAAATTTGGATTTGAGTAAAGAGTAAATAGAAAATGTTCAAGATCATGATACATTGAAGGTAGTGATGGAGATGATTCCTGGGGGGAGAGTGGGAGAGGGAAAGCCTGGGGATGTAATAATCATTCCTCAAAAAAAATTGTTTGCAATAATTGTTCATTAAAACACCCATTTTAGAAATGCAAATAATTATATTTTGCTGTAATATCGTAAATCAAAATTGATTTAGTTATAAATCTGTTTTTTATTATTTTCAATTATAAACATATTTTCATTTATGTTCAAAATATTATTCTCTCGGGTAATGTACTATAAATATGCCCTATTTTAAATGTAAAATGGTAAGAATAGTTGATTTGAGAGATTAAATATAAAATTTTAACGAAAGCCGATAAAAAATAGGGTGTTGTACTTTCTACAAACAATTGCAACCGCTCTAGTTACAGAAATTTGCGCGACCGGTGGAACGTTACAATTTTTACTTATCTTTATATGTTTACGTTTGTATACTATTATAGCAGAGAATATAAAATATATTAAGATTCTTCAAGATATTAATTAAATTGAATCAAGCAGTATTGAAAAAAAAAAAAAAAAATTAATGTTTGGAAATTTTTAACCCTAATTCTGGCAAGAAGTAAAATTTTTGTAAATTCTTTAAATTAAATTAACCGATAAGAGCTGTTGATAGCCTTCCAATAGCCACACAATGCTATCAACCGTTACTTATATTTTCCTGAGGGAGAAAGAATAAAATACTTGCAGTAAGTCTGTCAAATTTTTAAATAAAATTACTGAAGTCAAGGTGACACTTTGCCAGAATAAGGGTTAATTAATATGATTTATTGCAGTTTTGCATTGAATGGGACATTTACCTCAAGAATTGATTCAAAACTACATTAGACTTCTACCCCGTCGAATTCAAAACGTATTGAACCCAAAGGGCGACTATAAACCTTATAATTAAAATTTTCGTGTATTTGATATCGCTTTGTGAATTATTTGAATATAGTTTGCTATTATTTAACTAAATAATCCTAACACGTTAAAAATGGCCTGCTTAAAGTATATAGAGGATGAAACTTTTAGCAGTAAAATAAAAATAAAAAAAAATTGGGTGGAATTTGTTTACCTGTCAGTGTTAATTGTCAGCAATAAACAGCTGTTCATTTATTTTAATAGGGTCGGTTTTCAAATAAAATGGCACTTTGCTGTCCCAGCACTTTGAATGGCTGTAAAAAAAAAAACATACAACCAATATTTCACTATTGTTAATTTTATCTTGTCGAGTTCATTTGTTTAAATTAATGTAGGCCTTAAAACTTCAATTTCAAAAGTTTGATAAAGAAAAAAACAAAATAAATTATTAAAAATTTTGACATAGGTTACTGTCCACAGTTCAAGTTGTCAACTTCTAACCTTCACAAAGAGTATAGGAATTCGTTTTCATTTTATTCTCTTTGTTATTTCTTGTTGAATTATGTGTATATTAATTGAATATAGAACTTTCTTTTGAAAATATGAAATATTGGGGGCTTGAGAAAATATTTTCTTTGTGTCCGAGAATATCCGAATTTATTCATTTGATGTATGTGACCGGGTGTAGAAGAGTGGGTTCTGGAGCTAGGGGAGTCGGGATAACGTCCAAACACCCTCCAGACAATGTATTGTAACCATACCCAACCAAGGGCCCAGATAGCTGTATTAACCAAAGTAAGACGACATTGATTCTCAAAACATAGTGAGTGCCTTAATTAATTTTGACATACGTTACCATTGTTTTCTCACATTGAATTCAGCACTTCCAATCTAACTTTTTACAGTTCGTAGTTTTCTACATTACAAATGTTTCAATCCCATTATATTTGAAAAAAATTGTAGTTAAATAATCTTTTTCTAATTAAAATTCCTAATTTTTGACATACGTTACCGTTGACATACGTTACCGTTATGGTAATGTGTGTTAAAATTTTTGTAACCTACGTTAATTTATGGTTCCATTTGTTAAATTTACGGTAAAAAAAAAAAAAAAAAGAAAAAAAAAAAAAAAGAAGAATCATGAAATAATGCTTTTTTTTTTTTTAGGGATCTTTCTCTCTCTCTCTCTCTCTCTAGCTAAGGATATATAAAAAATATACAATGGAAAAGACTGTGTATAGCTAGCTAAAATGAAAATTAGGTCCTAGCATGCTTTTTTTTTTTTTTTTTTTTTTGTAATGTTGATGATAAAAAAAATATAATACTTTTAATATTGTTTTTTTAGACTTTTTCTTCTAATGAAATTTTTCTACATGTTTATCTAAGTCACCATTAAGTGTGAATATATTTTTGACGTATGTTACCAACAATTAAAAATAAATAAATTAATCAGTTAATAATATTTTTTTTGGTAATGAAGGATTATTGAAAGGATCTAGACATTCTTAACAGATGTTAATAACTTTGGGGGGGGGGGGGGGGGCAATAATAAAATCCATAAACGTTTTAACAAAGTGAAAAAAAAAAAAAAATTGGTAAAGTACGTTAAATTTTTTTGAAATGTTTTTTTTTCACACAAAATTTATTTCTATGCTCTTCCTGGGAAATCACATTAAATTAGCAACCTTTAGAATCCTTTACCAAAAGCTGAATAAAAATCATAATGCTGACAAGTTACAAACCCGGTTACGTAAGTCAAATTATTAAAGGTTTTATTTATTTTAAAATTCATTAAAAATCAAGGAAGCTAAAATTTGACGAACCAACTCAGGTATATATTCTCAAGTAGTTTGGCAACATCATAGTATGCTACAGAACATGAATAAGTTACTTTTTTTTTTGAGGATTTTTGGGTTTTTGGAAAGCTAAATTGCCATTTTATTTGAAAATGACCCAATAATGAATAATGCAGTTTTGGCCAAAAATTAAAAATGCAACAAATATATCTTTTTTTTATAGCAGAGGGTAGTTAAACAATAACTAATACAAATCACACTCTGGCCTATGTTGCGAAGCTTGCATGAACAATCATGTCCACTGAAGGACAGGCGATGAAACTAAAAGGAATTTTTATTATAATATGCCATATCTTTATGCTAAAGATGTTATGTGTCATTTTATATTACTTTATTAGTTTAGTCCGAACTACGGTGGTACGTGATTCATCCGGCTGGAGGCAGAAAATTTAATTTCTGTTTTTTCGACTGTTGATCGACTTCGGGATCTGGAGACTCTCCTGGGGCACACCCAGCAACTGATAAAGTGGGTAACCTTAGACTGGGTACAATATTTGGCAGTTGAGCGTGATTGATAACATCATTTCCTACCAATGAAATGAAATGAAATGAAATGAAAATAAATTTTATTCTGGGGCCATTGGTCCTTAAGAATAATTATAATGAACAATTAATGCCTAGTTACCGTATGTATAATTTAGAAATATAATAAAAGCAACAAAAATACAATTAAAATTAAATTAAGGAATTTAAATTACAATATAAAGTAATAAAAGTAATATTACATGTTTTAAAATACCACACGAAAAACAAATTATATCTTAAGGTTAGAATTTAATAAGCTACGAAAACAAAAAAAGGGAAAATAAAAAAAAAAATTCGATGAAAAAAATTATCCGGAAAAATAATTTATCTTGTTTGATGAAATAATATAAATTATGCCAAAACCAATTATACAAATTTAGTCCAATTGTACTAAAATAATGTTCATGTACTAAACAAAATCAATATAATATTCTGAATATTCCCCCCATATTCTGAATATTTCATTTTAAGAAAAATATTTAAAACTAAGTATTTATGTATACCAACAGTAGTACAAAACCATTCAACGGTTGTTGCGGTATTTTTTTAATTTTTATTACTGCTGGCTGATGACATAATTTTGAAAGAAAATAGTTTTATCTCTAGGGTGAGGAATTAAGGAGAATAGTCTTCAGCCTAGAAAAGCAGCAACGAATAAATTAGAATAAATTGAAAAAAAATTTATTTTTGGTGGGAGCAATGTTCCCAAATTTCCTTTAGAAATTGAGGCATGTAATGTAAATGGAAAAGGCTGTGCCAAAAATAAAATGTAATAAATTTTTAATTGGAAAATGAATAAGGTCCATCGCCAATGTAATGGAACAGTGGTAGGTACCTATCATAAAGGGCTTGGTACAAAGAAATGAGGTACGTACCACTTTTTCCATTACATTGGCGGTGGAACTTCATTCATTTTCCAAATAAAAATCTTTTATTTTATTCTTGGCACTTACAGCCTTTTCCATTTACATGCCTCAATTATCGGATACTCTGGATTTTATTTATTACTGCTCAAACACAAAAAACTCGAATGTAAGATGTCTCTAAAAAACTGTCCTACTGCTGACGGATATCTCCATCACATGCTGCTACAACGTACAGGGTGTTCTGAACCACGATTTACGACAGCAAAGAGTATTGAGCTGTTGGGTCGTAACACATTCCATGTTAAATCTATAATCCGTTTAAAGTCGTGAGCGGATTTCGTGGCTTAAAAGCTTACAACAGATGTGCCATTCTTGTATTAGCGGGGACCTTTAAGTCCGTAACAGTCACAGTTGTACGCTCGACAATGCCAGTAAATCCTCCTTTGTAACTGCGGTGATGGTTGACCTATATCCATCAACATAATACAATAATATGACATTTATGTTCTCCGGCTGTTCTATCTATACAGTTAATATTTCTTGCACTAGGATTGCCCAGTTAGTGGGAGGTTGACCTAGGTGCCAACAGCTGAACTAAAGGGCTGTTCTATTTCATCAGGGTGGTAACTGATTTATTTTTTGAAAAGTGTAGTTCTGCTATTATCTTTAGATAGATATAACAAGATATGATATAATGGTTTTCTTCAATTTTTGAATTGGCACATTTGACTATGAAATATAAGGAAATCGATTCAACTACTTCCTTCCACTAAATTATTCAAAATAGCTTACCCAGCTTCATAAAAAGAGCTGACCGGATACTAAATAGGAAGCAACTGTAAAAAATAATAACCAAATTAAGGTTTAGAATCGATTAAACCAAATTTTAAAGTTCCATTCAATTAGAAGATAAACTGAAAAACTTAATGTTAATGCAATGATGATGAATTCTGTACATTATACTGTAAAACATTTATAGTGGTTTAATTAATTCGTATTTATATTTGTGATAAATTTAATAAACCACTAATAACGTGAGTGAGAATGCAGTCAATTAGTTACTTAGCAACGTTCCTATTTTTCGACCAGATGAGGCTAATTGAAGAGTCTGGTAGATGAAGGGGTTTCATAAGAAAAAACAATTTTCAGCACTTTATGTTTAAAATGTTTTGATTTTTTTTAAACTTTCCTTCAGCGTGCAAATGTTACATAGCCCTTCCATCTTATTTATATATCTTTTTCTAGTTATATATCTTAGTTTCGAAATATTCAGAATTTACTACCTAACTCTTCTGCACATAAATTCTTCATCCAATGAACTGGATTGTATTTTTAAAAAAATGTGAGATAACCCCTTCATCCATCAAACCCTTTAATTATGTACCAACCGGTGTTGTGAAATTCGACATATAGTGTGACAGTGCAATAAAAGCTTATGAGTTAGCATCAGAGTTAAGACGCTGTTGGTTTTCATCATTGATTGTTTGAGTGCAGATGTGTGCCCACCAGCTAATATAGTAATTTATTTTTCTAATTATTAATCTTTTTTGACGTGAAAATATCTTTAAATTTGCTACCATATGGGGGCAATCCAAAAAACCTAATGATAACCAAATCGGGGGATACAGTTTGGAGTTGTAGCTTCGAATCTATCCTCTACATCCAAAATTAAATTATTCCACTGGATAGCTAAAGGAAAAAATAATTCATTACACACAGTGACGCACAGCGTGCGGTGGAGGGGGAGGTTATTTTGCTGCGCATCGAGATTTGCAATTAGTATAACTTTTGATTTGGAGAGACTACGTTGTTGGTTTGAGTTCCAATCGTTAGCTGACGTCAAGATCTATCGATTTTATATAAAACATTAGTTTAAAGTAGTGACAGTAAATTTAATAAGTTGTTATAGTAGTTATTGTTATAATAATATAACCAAAAATATATAAAGTCAGCCTATACGCGTCGAAAAGCCAAAACCAAATACAGATACCGTAAACGGTTGGAAAGTACAATCGAATGGTAATAATAAAACACCATATGACCGAGTCAATCAGAACGTAAAAGTTCCTGATCAGAATAGTTTATATTATTATCTTATTTTATACTTATTACCACCATTAACGCACAAAGCTTGGTCGCGCACTCAGAAGACATCTCAACCGATACAATCATCAACCGATGTGATTATTTGGCATTCAGCGAAACTTGGATGGAAAATTATTTGCCAGTGAATGTGCCTGGCTTTGATCTGAGATCAAATTGTAGTTGACAAATTACAAGTACATCATCGGTAGCGTGATCATCATGATCAAGTCGCAAAGCCGGTGGAGTCGCCATACAGCGCATTGGCATTTCGGAAATTTATTTGGAAATGAAAGATGCAAAACCTGGTGATGTCTGTCAAGTAAACGTAAAGGCATCTTCAGATTCGTACTCGGGTGTGAGTATATTCACCCGGGCAAAGCGTTAGCAAAAATTAAACTCTTTATGTTACGGTCGTTGTTAAAATATACCAAAAATATCGCTAAAAATATACCAAGCCTGATCTTACTACACCAGTTATGATAGTTGGAGACTTTATTGTTGATGTCTCAGAAAACTGCTTATTACCCGACTTCATGCTCAACGAGCTCAATTTTTCTTATATTGAAACTTCTCCAACAACGTTAGGTAATACCTGTATTGAATGAACGTTTGCCATAAATATTGATGTATCTTGTATGCCATTTGTGCCGTACTTCTCGTATCACATATATATGGTTAATAAAGTTATATTATAACACAATAATTATTTGTTCCTTACATTTATCCTAAATACATAAATAAAAATATTTTATTTAAAAAATATAACCCGTTACAGAAACGTATTCACGTACAACACTCGGCCGGGTCCATGACACAGCCACACCCCTTTTTTTAAGTGTATTTAAAGAGTAACATTTAAAATAAAAGAATAGGTAGCATTAAATAAGTAGTTCTTAGCCACGGCCACCTGGCATAGCGTTAAGTATCCTTAATTAAAAATCTTTTCTTTACCGCACACACCGATTTGATTTGCTTTTTCTAAACATATTGCTCAACCGTCGTTAAAAGTCAACGTCAACAAAGCCAAAGAAAACCTTTAAAAAATCTTGTGCTAATGTAACATTGGTAGCGTTATCATCATGATCAAGTCGAAAAGCCGACTTTATACTAATGTATAAAAATTACCTGTGCATGAAGGTTGTTGTTACTCAAAGTTGTAGTCAACTATTACCTAATTTAACGCTTACAAATTCCAAAGTAACTTTAAATAAACCATTTCATTCCATCCTAGAACTACAGCGTTATTAACCCTACGTTAATTTTAAGCCTATAAGATGGTTACAAAAAATAAAATTAAGGAATCTAAAGTCTCAAAAAAATGTTAATATTTACACCTAATTTACCCACCAAATTTTTAAAAAAATTTAAGAGCTCTATTAGATTAGAAAAATAGATATCAAATATTAATAAAGAAATTCTTACATTTTGGGAATATGTTTACTCTTACTGACGATTGAACATGCAGCAAAGGATTAAACTTAACAAACGTGACAAAGGTATGTGTTTAATTGGACTATGAAGCATTTTGGTTTCATCAAATTTATTCTTAAAAATCAGTACAAGCACAGACTATTTAGCTCCACTAACTCAGGAATGTCTGTAAAGGTAGGTATCAATGCTTTGATAAGAGAAGACCAACACGTTTCCCTGGCAGCTCCTTTAATAAGAATAATCAAACACTCCTTGAATTCACTTTCAAGTCCAATATCCAGCTTGGTGCAGAACTTGAGGCAGACTTCAAGAGTTGCACGTAAGTACAAAAAGATATCGGATGTAGCCAACATGCATCCCATAAGGGTTTGGTACATGTAGTTGTTGTGGAGTTGTACCAATTCTATGACACTATCCACACATTTATATTCACTCTCGAATTTGTCCCAAAGCGTCTGTATTGTGTCTACTGTCATATATGACAAACAAGTTTGAACGAACACCGTCATGGAATACTTCAAGAGATGGACAGTTTTAGGTACATTGACCAAACGGGTCGAAGTAAGTTTCATATAGACGTGTTTCATGTAAAATATATGTCTGAAAAGCATCTGGTAGCCCATCAGTGATTTAGAGTTGAACATTATGCAGACAGGCCAAGGAGGACTGATGGTGAACGTTAGGGCTTCCAACCCATCTTGGCTCTCTAACGTATCCTTTGCTGCCAGAGAATCAAAGCTTTTCATTTGGCAGATGAGAGAGCACTTCTCCACTTTAACTAAGTATTCAGTAGTGTAAGGCAGCGCTCCTAAAGAACACGTTCTGATACTATTATCCACTAGATCCTGAAGATAAGAAACAGAAATAATCATGGACGGTTTTTTCAATTCGTCGCAACAATTAAATATAATATTGTAAAATGCGTCGTCATGTTCCAAACTGAAAAATGACTTGGCAGTTCTCAACCAAGAAATGGTGCATTCATCTTCCAGCATGGAGAGCAATGTCTCGTTAGCGAAATCGTACCCCCTCCTTATCATGTTAAGGTAGACTAATTCAATGTTTTCATACTGTATGTGTTCTATATCGGCACATGGAGCTTCTTCCTGAGCAGGCATACTTTTGTTGATTGCATACATGTATCTGCCAGCGTTATATATCAGTTTGTCGTCATGCCTCAGAAACGAGGGTACACATTTGGGTCGCAGTTCAAATTTATCATCCCAATCCAAATTCCCTTTACCTTTATGTGTTTTTTTGAGGACCATAAATTCATCAAACGGGTCGCATATTTGTCCTTTGTAAATCCACTTCTCTACTATTTCAAAATACGGAATACAAGCAGCCTTTGTAAGCTTGAGACAAATCTTTTCGGCTTCAGGGTCCGCTAAAGCGTTGGAAGTACACCGGTGCAATATATTTAGAGAGGATGCACCCTTTGCATTTTCCTTGTTAATAAAATCGACAATCTTAGCCAGAATTCTCATTTTGTTAGTGACTTCTTGAAGTGCGCACCATGCAACATGGAGATTCAAACCCTGAGGAGACTCTTTCATGGATTCCAAATTTAGTACGTCATTCATATATTGGATGACTTCTTCGCTAAGTGAAGCTGCCAAAGCCTGATTTACTTTACCTGCTGAAAAGCTAGTGTTTTCATTAACAAACCTCACCAAAGTAGAATACGCAGAGGCGAGGGGAAGAATTTTTTCTATTAGCCCTCTAAACGAAGGTTTTATATGAGAGCTAATCCTGAATGTTCTTTTTTCTCTCACATCTCTAATTCCATTAGCTTTGATATATTTTCCATCATATCCTATGAGTATGTTCAGAAGATCATCTAAAAGAATCAATTCTTGTTCTTCTTCTTGCTCCAAGGCCAAAGGTTCCATCGAAAGACCATTGCATGTTTCCAGAAAGTCCCAGTCGAAGTATTTAGGTAGGGTTAAATCTTGTGTTGGCAACAGTGTCTCTGATGCTTTGCTTTCTGTCTGAGATTTTTCAATGGAAAGTTCGACAGCTTCATTAATTTTAAAAGTATCTGGTTCTTTTATTTTTTTAAATAAATTTAACAACTTTAAATATGGCAATAAAATATCTAGCTTTTTGTCTTTTAAGGAGTAAAGCACTGATAAGAACCGTTCTTTATTAGTACTACATGCTAGCAATTCTTCTTCGAGTTCTATTTGTTCGGCATCACCGGAAGCCTCGCTCACTGTAGTTGGAGTAGTAAAAACATTTTCTATTTCAGTATAAAAATGCGATTTAGGTGTAAACGTTTGGTTCGAATCTGTGGGTATTCGACTCATAGCTTTGCCTTTTTAAATAATTCAACAGCTTTTGATATTTTCTGAAAATAATAAAACATGGGTCGTTTAATTTTATATTTATACCTAAAAAACCCGTTTTTATTTGTAATAACACATAATTAAAAAAGTAAATTGTCGTTATCATACTTGGTTTCACATATATCAATAAAATAAATTAATATGTCATTAGGCACCATTTATCTTATTTAATTTTATTTTTTTTTTAATAAATATTAACGAATCTGTCATCCTGATTCCTATAAGTTAAGGTAGGAAAGTTCGGTATTTTTCGTGTCATCCACGTTAGTTACTTCAAGGTATTGTAACTTTTACTATTTGTAATAAATACTTTTAGTAGATACATGTGATATTATTAATTTATTTGATTCATTTTAATGGTGCCGTGTACTGCAACATGGCTTGAGACACCTTCCAGTGTGGAAATTATTAAATTATTTTAAATTAAGTTCAAGATATTTATAAAATATTTCAGAAATTCTATAACACTGCACTGATTGCTTAAGAGAAGTTTTAATTCATACGATTTTGAAATATTAATATTTATTCATTGACTTATCCTAATATTCAAAAATCAACCCATCCTGATAATATTATTTCAAAAATAAATTGTTGGCATAAATTCGTACAGTCAAGACTCCAGCATTATTCTTCTGGCACCAGCTTCTGTTTTGTTTCCCCTCTTTTCAACAACCAAAATCACTTTATTAGTACACGTGTATAAGTTATAAGGATATAACTGAAATTTATATGAAAAAAAAAAATTAAATTTTGAAAACGAACATCAGGTGTAGATAGCTATTTCAGATAAGGTTTTTTTGTTGATCAGAAATAATTTAGTGTATTCTGTAGGATCGATTAGTTTATTTAGTCTAATGACGAATTTTCATTTAGCTTAGGGACAGCAAGTATGAAATCAATCTAATCTGTACCCTTGTGAAGCAAGATTTATCTATTAAAATTGTTTTTTTCCAGATCCTCCACTAATCATCAATATCATTGAATCGGCACATACTTCTATGTTAATTTATGTAGCGTCAACGACATTAGGTAAGGAATTATTTCAAAATAATTTTATCATAAATTGTTAATTTATGAACATTTAAATAGGTTTATAAAAACATATTAATATTTTAAAATCACATGGGCTGTTTATTTTTATCATTTATTCAATGTTATCACTAACTGGCAAGAATTGATCGAAAAGAACGAGAAAATTTTGTTTCATATTCTATCGTTAGTGGATCTAGTGTGGAGTTTAGTGGAAAGACACTTCTTGAGAAATCCCTTCTTAAAGTGGGTATCTGATCCTTCAATGGAAGCGGTGACTATTGGAAAATAAAAAAGTTGAATAGATGATCTCTAAGGAAGAATGTTGGTCAAGATAAAGTAGTCCTTTATCAATTATCAAAGACATGCACGAGTTTGTTGAGTTGAAACATGGACGCTGACAACAGTTCAGGAAACTATTCTTGTTTTCTATTATTTTAATATATTATGTTATATATATTATGTTATGTATCTACCAGTTCTAGAGAAAATCATTGAAATGAATTTGTTTTTGAATTTCGCAAACTGGATAAGCAGAAACTCAGATGTTTCTCACATGAGTAATGGGAAAAATGGGATTATCAAAGGTATTAATCGAAGGTAAAAATGGGAAGCAACTTCTTATAGCTTTCTGGAACGTAACGAGCCATAACAACAGAATTATTATTATTATTATTATTATTATTATTACAGAATATGGGAAAATTTCGAATAGGCTTGAAAATAAATTTTTAGAGGATTTAATAACCGAAGAATCACTTACATTTTTAATGCCTAGTATCGGATTTCCATAGTAATAAAATTAACATCTCATTAGTGATAAGATCATTTTGTTCCGTCCGAAACGAGAAAATACGACATGATTTCATCTTATAACAAAAATTTAAATATCATTTGTTTCTAAATATGTATTGATTGGTTGGAATTTTAATAATTTAAAAAATCATGAAAAAAAAATTATATATATATATATATATATATATATATATATATATATATATATATATATATATATATATATATATATATATAATATTTATATAGTAAGCATAAAAATATCTTAAATCTTAATTTGAAGAAACTTGTTAAATAGTGTTATATTTATACACGATTTGAAATTGGAATTTACAGCGGTTCATCTTATAACCATTGAAGAAAAATAAAACATATTGAAATAAATAAAAAAAAATTGGTAAAATGGTTACAGGTGAGAGATGATAACGCCAAAAACACTAATTTTACAAATATACAAACATTCTGTTCAATTATCTGAAAATAAACTATGATATGATCACTATTGTTATATAATCAATAATTAATATCTATAGGTACTGTTACTATACAACATTACAACAATTTGAAATACAAACAACTAAGAAAATTTATAAAAAAATACAATATAAAATGAAATAAATAAAATACCTACCTCAAGAAAAATGAATTATTCAATCTGGCATTGTAAAAATAGGCAAAACAGAATAATAAATTTTTTAAATGTCTTCTTACAATACAATAAACAATTAAAAGCGAATATGAGTGTAACACCTAAATACAAGTTATTTTTATAACTTAACAATATACCGAAAAACACATGAATAAATCATAAACTAATTAGTAAAATTTATTCGTGAATAATAAAAATCAATAAGATTAAAATAGATTTATTGTTTTATCCATTCAAAGTTAAATGCTCTAATACCATTTTTTTTTTTGTAAATGTAAGTATTAAAAAAAACCCTCTCCTAATTTTTTTTTTTTTTTTTTTTTTTTTTCGTAAATTTTAAACGGTTCCAATCCTTCTCCATTAAAATACTTAAGAAGCTCAATATTTTTTGTCATAACTTACAATTAGTCGTAATATTAACCGTAACTCTCGATTCCGGTTTTATAATGCTCACGTTTGTAAACAGTTTTCAAAATTTTAATGGGTACAGGTTATGATTTTACCTTTTTTAAAAAATAATAAGTAGCATATGAAGTAAACATTCTTGAATTTTTATCAAGTTACTCAGGTAATTTTTTTTTTCATTTTTTTATTTTAATCTTTAAAACAATATCTAATTTCTTTGGTATCCCAGTTCGATCAAAATATCAAACAGTTTCTCAAATCAACATAATCAACATAATGATCGAATCACGAAAAAAGTAATCTGTTATGAGCCGTCGGGTAAACGACCGAGGGGTAGACCGAGACGAAGATGGGAGGATTGCACCACGGACGACCTGGGGATTTAGGTTTTGGAGGGAAGTGTGCGGTTGACGGTTGGTGGTGTCGGCATCGAACCTTCGGGTTCGCTAAGCCTTAATTTATTTATTTATTTAATCTTTAAAACAATACTAAACAATCTTTGAATTCCAACGAAAGAGAAATTTGTTTGAAATCTTAATTTACTACGTTTTAGTGGCCACCAGGCTTATGAGGCAATTTAATAAAAATCACAAACCTTTAAGAATTGTATCGGAACCATAAGTTATAATATATTTTAAAACCATTTAAATCCTTTATTATGAGTATATTCTAATCATAGTTCTGTTATTACTATGAAACGGGTTAACTTTATTAGGAGTTAATTTAGACTTAGGTGAAATAACAAGGCTGAAAAGACGAGAAGTTTATAAGAAGCAATGACCACTATGTATATTTTTAAACACAAAAAGGAGACTGCAAAGAATGTGGATAGGAGATATACTTTCGTAGTATCTTTAAGTAAAATATTTATTTAATTTACATTTATTTCCAATGTCATTCATTCAGCTGATTGTCAATTTGTATTTTTAACAGGTGTGGATGTATAAATAATTTTTTTAATGTATGTACTTTATTGACTTTTACAATTGTATACAATATATACAATAAGTTGTGCGGTAAATAAATGCAAATGTCACGTGAATAACTTGTAAAGAGTTAGTGGCACTTCAATAAATGTTTTACACTATAACGTCTCTAAACCAACTTCTTTTCAGAAGCAGCGGAGGGTTTTCGGGAATCGAGAGAAAAGCAAGTTAGGTGACTAGTGGATTCAAGTAGGTACGTAGCTTGTCACGGAAGTTCAGGTATCTTAGTTTGGGCCAAATGTTCGAAAGTATGGGACACTTGGATCATTAGGGATACGTTTTTTTGAGACATAGTAAGGAGCATTGAGGGTCGTACGAAGCTTTTAGATTGTAAGGATTGGATACGACAAGAATTAGAAGGTTTACTGGAGCCACAAATCCCAACTCCGTAAACCCAAAAGAGCCTAATAACCGTCATGTAAACAAGTCTTTTTTTTTTAATTTGGAACTTTGAACCTTTGTATAGTGTTAGAGTAGTTTCTTATTTAAGTCTCGTATGTTTCATGGAAATTCTGTAGCGCACAACTTTTCCGATGGCAAATAGGCTTCCTAAAAACTACCGTCACCTCCTTTCCCTATCTGCTAGTAAACTTAATTCAACTATCGCTGTGTGATATATGGTGTGCTGTCGATGTTTTTAAAGAACAGATTTTAGCGCATCATGAATTGATTCATTAGATTAGTTTGGCCTCAATACGTTCTCATATGTCCTATCTGTACGACGAGCTATGTTGGCGGTCCCCTCCTTCCGTAGAGAATTCTTTCTTGATAAATTTTTGGTAAAACCCCCGGGGGTTCGTGGGCCACCTGCTAGGAACTACTGGTATAGATAATTTTTAATTTTCTATTGTTTATTTATTATTTATATTTTTGGTCTTCATGATTTCAGAAATTCTCTAGTCCAGATATATTAATACTATTATAAGATATTAATACTATCTGTTATATAATGTTATAAGAGGCATTGCCTCAAAATAAAGTTCTCTTTCTATTCCATTCCGAGTAGATTCCAATTAAGATATTTGTCCAGATGGAGTCCTAGATAGCGAATCTGTTGAACTGTGATCAGTGAAATATTATAATAACAGGTCAAAACTTGAAAAGAACTGCTCATCAGTAGCACTTCAATAAAAGTTCTACAATAGAGGGTCTCTGTGCCGTCTGATTTTCAGATGCCTCGAATGGTTATATGGAATAGAAGCATGTTGATAGACTAGTGAATTAGTGGTTATAGAGTTTACCATGAAATGATAGGTATCTGGTTTGGACTAAATCAACTACATATGGGATATTAAGATCTTTAAGGATAACTTTATTTGTAACAAAATAAAGAGTATTAAGGATTTTTCGAAGGATTTTGGATTGTATGCACAATAAAACCCCAAAGCACAACTCCATATGTCTAAATAGGTTGTAAACGAGTCATTTGTAGTAAATCAGAAGGTTTGAACGTTTGTCAAGTAAATGATGAAAAAGTCGAAAACGACGAGCAGTTTCCTGTTGTTTTAGTCTTGTATGTGGATTCCAAGTTAGACGTTTGTCCAGTTGGAGTCCTAGATAGCGAATTTGTTCAACACGGATCAGTGGGATATTATTAAAGGATGCTTACAAATTAAAAAAATAAAATATTTTACGACTGGTTGGTAAACTCGCATATTGAAACTTGGGTTGGATAAATTAAAATAAATAAATAATGTAAACATGCTCAAAATAAGATAATTGAAGAACCTCGCGTGAGCTAAACAGATGATGACTTCCTCGGAATGGTATTATTAATAGGCTAGCAAATGAAGAAGATAACGGGCGAGTGGATTAAAATCTTGGAGATATAATTACCGCTCCGGTGGGGACTAATGGAGTGAGCTGGTTCTATATGGGTTGAGTAATTGCCTTCGAATGACGTACTGCTCCGAGGGCCGAGCCAAAATATCAGTCGAGCGAGCTTCCTCTCTGCCTTCGGCTCTTTGTCACCTTTCGCATCGTCCTAAAGGCAACTGTTCACATTCAGGAAAGGAGAACAGAAAGCTAAAATGAAGTAGGCAAAAACACATCAACAAGCTACATATTTTGCTATTAATAATATTAAACCGATAAATCTCATTTGTTTAAACAACTACACCGTACCATAGAAAGTAGAAATCATAATAAACATCAGTTAGTATGGGCCTCCACTAAACCTTTCATTTTTTTTCGTATCTAGTCCTTACAATCCAAATGCCTCAATGCTCTTTATTATTTTACAAACAAACTTATCCATAATGATACCAATGTCCCACGTGTTGCAGCATTGGCACAGACCAGATACCAATTCTTCCATAACAAGCTTGAAATCAACTGGAATCCACTAGCCTCCCAATTCGTTGCCCAATCGTTTCTCGACAACCCTACGAGGTGTCTAAAAAGAAGATAATGCAGAACTTTTTTTGAAATTCTACTAATGAAGACTCATTACAAGTCGTTTGCAGATCATTGTAATGATTTTCCCCACATTTACTTGATGTGTATCAACAACGGACTTGTATAAAATTATACAGTTATAAATATAAGCTGAAATACACATAAAAATTCAATCAAATATAGTTCATTGAGTGGAACAACCACGCAACTGTAATAAATGAAATATTACAGGAGAAGCAAGATGATTGAAATGAAATACTTTCAACAAATATTAAAGTTATAAGTAATGCTCATAAAAACTCGTGGATTGGCCAGACTACAATTCAGACAATGTTTCTACCAATCTATTAAAGCTTTTCGAGCATTTCTGACTTATTAATCTTAGTAATCTTTTTTTACCTAATTTTGCAGTTTCGTCGTTGCTACACCGGATGAGCGATATGAATACAATTTAAAATATAAACAATCAGTTATACTAAAACACAATATATAACCATTTATAAAGTACACCAATAATTAATAATATTGCGCTCTTAATGAAATAATTATTGTGGGCCCTAACTAAAGTAATTTGAATAATTTATTATTTAATTATTTACTTTTATTACATTTGTTTATTGAAATTTAAAAATTTCTTAATAAAAAAATACATCCATTAAATGAGAGAGATAATAGACGTCTATGACTTTAAACCTTTTCAGGTCAAGCATAAATATTTAAAAATGTTTAAATTAACTTGTTTTTTTTTTCTTTTTATTTTTCTAATATTCAGAGTTGGGCCAAATTTAACCATAGCTAAAATTTAATAATAGCTGTTTGACAACTAATTTAATCACCTAATTTAATCATGATTAAATAGTAATTTTTTAGTGAACTAATGATTTGACAGAAAGATTTAATCATTATTAAATGATTTAATGATTGATTCCAGGTATTAAGATGTCGAATAGTTATAATAAAATTTCAATAAAAAAATTACATTAATTACAATTTTTGTTATTTTTCAACCTCATTTGATGTTTTTGGAGTTCTATTTTTGAAGATCACAAATCCAGCTTCATTTCAAATTTATATACCTCATTAAGTAGCTGATCTTCACAATATTAGATCTTTTACTGGAATTAGTTAAGTTAGTAAGGGTAGAAGGTTGTACTTTGTTAAAACATAACGGTAGATAATGTTTTATATTTTTAACGAATTGTAATAATTTCACATCCTGCAGGAGGATTTAATTTTTTTATTTATGTCTTCTATTAACATAAAATCAGTGATATGATAATGACGACTACAATATGATTGCACCATCAGAGGTAACACACCACCAGTTGTTATGAGAAGGTATGGGAAACATAACGGGTGAAGCGGGCTAGAAAGAAACCGTTTATTGGCCATCTGGATAATCCGCGGTCCATGCGGAACAGCGGGAGTCGCCAGTAGGAAGATGAATACACAATGACCGCCGGACCTGCACCGAGTCCTCGCCATTATGCCGTTTGACAATTGACCTCTGACAAAGAATCCATTGTCGATGAGAGTCCGCGGCTGGAGAGCACCGTTTTGAAAACAAATCCATTAGAACCAGCGGGAGGGGTTCAATTGATTTCATGGCTCGGCGGTCAGCTGATTGCTGTTGTCGGAACAAGGGTTACCGCGGCACAATGATCGGGGCACGCTTTGCTCAGCGAGTGGTAGCCGTCACTCGGCGCTAAAGGGGTGCGCTACAAAGCATCAATTATCTCATGTCAACACCGCACTTAGGTCACCCTTACCGAACATGATCAACCAGATGTTAATATCATGTCAACAATTAAAAATGGGACCTGAAAATATTTGTATAATTAGCAATGGTAAACAATGCCTTGTATTGCAATTTAAATAAGTAAAACTTTGCAAAAGACAATGCACTATACACAGCTTCTTACTGTATCGACACAATAGTAAATCTGTTACGACAAAGTTACAAAAAAATTAATAAATATTTCATTTTTTAAAAAGCATAACTCCTCTTAGATTTTTTATTCATTACTACATGTTACGGAGCTTATTTGCTTTGTCTTCAGGTTCTTACAACTGTAATAATCACAGTTGTAAGAACCTGAAGATGGAGCAAATAAGTTCCGAAACATGTAGTAATGAATAAAACATTTAGGAGGAGTTATGCTTTTTAAAAAATGAAATACTTAAATTAAATCTCCTTCAATGAAATAATTGATTAATAAATATTGTCGAAGATGTACTGAAAGTCAATACCAGCAATCATGTTCACAAAACGTAGACCACTTATCAGTGGTCTCAGATGTTGGATGTTGGGTCCATTTTCTATGGACAAGCATATCATTTTAAACGCAGACATCCCTTGGTAAGATAATACTTAGGTTTAACATTGGACAAATCATTAACATGTAAATGATAAAACAAATGAACGAACATATAAATAATAAAACAGATACCTAAAGCTAAAAAACTTTTATACAAAAAGTTTCCCTACTTCAATAAAAAATCTAAACTAAGCCCTAAAAACATACTTATTCGATACAAAGCAGTAATCCGAGCTCAACTCGTGTATGCTTTACGAGTGTGGAGCTCAACTTGAGCAACTAGGTATAATAAATTGGAAAGGTTTCAAAACATTCGTATGAGGATCGTCTATAATTACCCTCGTCATACTAAAATATCAACCATGCTCCACGACCTAAATCTACCCCTTCTAAAACAGTTTGTCTTCGAACAAACCCAAAAATACTTTGCAAAAAAAAAAAATTCAGAAAATTACCTAGTAAAAGAAATTGAAGACTATGATAAAAATTCCCTCAAAAGATACACACACAAAAGAACTAAACATGTACTCTTAACATAAACCTTCCTACAATTACTCAACTATTAAGTATACATTGTAATAATTGATGTATGCTAGATATTAAATATTGATTATTTATATTTATTATTATTATTATTTTGTATTTAATTATTAATTTGTATTTCATTCTTATTCTATATTTTATTTTATATTATATATTTATTTATTTTTATTTTAAGTTTGTTTTTTTTAATGTATTTATTTTTTCCTACTGTTCACAGATAATCATTAAATAGTAAAACTATTTACTAAAGTTTAAAACTATGTTAATCATGTAGAGGACTTGAGGCCGGCACATGTATACCAAATGATTAAATAAATGATAAATATGCCAATAAAACCTTATTATTATTATTAGTAAAACTCAAATTCAAAGGAAAAACAAAAAGGAGAAAATTATAAACCGATGAAGATTGGCTTTAGCCTATTTTATATTTTATTTTATTTATTTAATTTTTTTTTCTTTTTATCAAATCCTTACAATCCAAAATCCTTCGAAAAATCCTCAGTGCTTCTTAGTAGGTAATCAAAAGACTTATCCATAAAGATCTTAATGTTTCATATGCTGCTGATTTAACCCATACCAGATGCCTATCCTTTCATAATAAGTTCCATAACCACTCAATCCACTAGCCTCTCAACTAGCTTCCAACTCCATTTCCGATAATCCTTCGAGGCGTCTGAAAAGAAGATGACTTAGAAGAGACCTTCTTGTGTAAAACTTTAATTGAAATAATACTAATGAGTAATTCTTCTCGAGTATTAGCAGGATTACAATCACAATGAACACTTTACTTGATGTATATATTTTATACAGTTGCAAACATCAATAAATAAAATAAAAACCCTATTTTTTCAAAGGTTCCATCGTATATTTTTGTTTCAATCATTAAAAACAATCATAAATGCCTTCCTATATTATTAATGTTCTAGCCTTGAGTCCCTCCATCGATATCTTGAATACAAGAACTCAACCTTTCAGATTGTATATCCACTCTCAAAGAACTGATCCCTTTGACAAATCCATTATTATTCCACCTACCTCCTTTTGGAATTCCTTATCCATTTGCATAACTTCCTCTCAAACTATTTTAAACACCATTCATTTCTCTACCAAATCAATCATCAATCTTCGGTATATATGTTGTCATTATATGCGTGGGTGCATCCTTGAATTATAAACATAATAAATATATATGTCTATATTATATACATACAATATTAATCCTAATCAATTAGTTTTAATAGTTTTTATGTACGACCAAGCTAAACCAGGGAACAATAAGCTGAACTATTTATATTTTTTATTTTTAGGGAACGGTTAGCCTATTTGTTAAGTTCAATATTTTTTCATTTCACTGCCATAAAATAAACAACTTACAATCTTCCATATGAACTTGATTCCGTTTTACTATTTTCAATCAAACTTATGCCATCTGTTCATTTAACACTTTAAAAAAACAATAAAGGCATATTATTTGTGAGGATATAGAATATAATTAAATATCGTTAAAATAATATGATAAAAAAAAATGGATAGAATGAATAAAGATCAACAACAACTCAAGAAAATTGTGTCCATTATTTTCAATAAATCAGTTTGGAAGTAAGAAAATTCATTTAAAACAATGAATCTTGTTAAATGAATTCATAATTTGTGTTTATTATAGAGAATTGAATTAAAATATACGCTCATTTATTAATCTTGTGATACGGACCTACTGAGCTTACGTTCCCAAATGTTTACTTCAATAAAACGTAACAGTATATATATATAAAAAAAAAAATTTATAATGTTTCAATTTAAATATAAATATATTTTTTTTTTTTTTTTTTTTTTTAAATGTTTCAATTTAAAAAAATAATTTTTTTAAACACTTCAATTTAAATTACCATTTATTAAAAATCATTATCATACAATAATATACTTAAAGTATTAAGTATTAAGTATAATAACATACTTAATATACAGAAATATTCTGTATTTATTGATTTAGATGTTAAGAGTTTGTCGTTGGTAAAGATTACAATAAAACATTGTCACTCCAACACGTTTTCTTCGTCTCCTTACTGATGATGCTTCCGTCACTATCCTTGCCTAGAATATGTTAGGAAAGATCGGAATCAATCTATTTTCCTATGATAATTGTCTAATGAACCAACAGCAAATCACCCCTGAAGTCAGGGGGAAGTCGTTTCTCCTACCTTCTACCTTAAACTATCAGAAATTAATTGAATAAAAAATAAAAACAGGATATTTATTTATAAGAGAGTAAAGTAATACAAACAAAATACTAAAAATAAAAAATGAAAAAAAAGAGAGAGAGAAGATGAGTTCATACTTATAATGTGATCCATTGAAATGAAATAACATTATAATAGTGTATACACAAAATAAAATTATTTTGGTGTAATTTAATAACTGGAAGTATCGCATACGTTTGTCACAAGTCAGATGACTACGAGTGATCATCTGTGAAAAATTAGCACTTTAATAAATTCCAATCCATCTCAAACTGAATCCCTCCACAGAACAACAAATCAGAATTGGATAAATTAAATTTTTAGACAGAAGGTCCCCTAAGAATAGCATAATGCCCAAATTTGATGAACATTCGTCAGAATACATACTATTCTACATACATATCCCTTTGGTTTAAGTTCTTCCTTTCCGATCGAGTATGTAGTTATTCCAAATAAAACTGCGTCCAAGACTCTACCCCTATCCTGTAGCGTTCCTCTGGAATCTTCATTATCACCCACGCTACTTTCTGTTTACATTAATGACCTTCCACTTTCCATCCATCATTGTCGGTATCATCTTTACGACGATGATCTTGAAATCTATTTATTGTTTCCCAACTCTGACCTATTACAAGTCACTAGAAGAATCCAGGAAGACCTGAATCGAATCTGTAACTGGGCATCGACGAACAACCTACATTTAAATGTTGAAAAGACCAAAGCAATTGTAATAGGTTCCAGTTATATCTGAAAAACCATATCTCCTATTCCCACCCTTTTCGTGAACAGTGATCCTATTAAATTCTACTCATCAGTCAAAAATATTGGAGTCGTTTTTGATGAAATCCTATCCTGGAAAAACTAAGTATCCGAAATTTTCCGCCGCACCATCCCTATCCTAAAGTGTCTCAATTACGTTCGCCACCTTCTTCCTTCCGAAACCCGCAGGTTACTAGTTACCTCTCTCATCTTCACCTAATTCGACTACTCCTCTGCTGTGTATGGGGGTGTTTCTGGTGATCTCGAGACTAGGCTCAAAAGACTATTTAACTGCTTTATCCGTTTTAATTTCGGTATCCCGAGAAGCGCAAACGTTTCGCAGTTTTGTGTGGAGTTCAAGTGGCTCATTCCTTCCTACCGTATTTCCTGGCATCCTTTCTCTTTCAAACCTTCCAATCCCATCGTCCACCTTACATTTCCGAACTCCTTCAACTCAAATCTTCAATTCTTCCCCCCCCCCAACCCATTCCTGTCAGTCTGATTTGTATACTTCTGCTCATTGCTCAGTCACTTTCGACAGATCTTTCGTAATCCGATCCTCTTATCTCTGGAACTCCATCCCTCTCAACATTCGTCATTCAACTACCCTTTCCACTTCCAAATACCACTTCTTTAACCACCTACTATCCACCCAGATCCTGTCCTCCAAAAACTAAATAGCCAATCTTTAGTTGCATAAAATATGAACAATTTATATTCATGAAGTCTTATTGGTTTTGTTAAAAAAAAAAACAAAAAAAAACTTAATTTAAATTTTCTGTTACTTTTTATTAATATCTTCTTTTTTTTTCTTTTTTTTATTATTATCTGTTATTTGGTTAAAAAAAATATAATTTGATTTTAAGCCCTTTTATCGTTTTGTCTCTCTTATCTTATAATGTAAACCTGTATTTACTTTTATTTATCTTGTAATATTGTAAAAATCTCTAGGCCAGATATGAATTTACTTTCTGTTGTGTAATATTATTCTTAACACACATTGTCCCAGAATAAAGTTTTCTTTCTATTTTATTCTATTAATTTTATAAAAGTGTATTTCTACAATTGATACTAAAACTATGTTTGTTTTATTGGTCACAGATTTATCGATTTTTAAATGGTATTTTTTTCACTTTATTGATTGTTTTTAAAGTAACTGTTTGAAGTTATGAGAACCGTTTTATAACTACAGTTATCAGAATAACTTTGTTTTTATGAGGTACCGATTTATATATATATATATATAATAAAAAAAATATATAAAATCTAAATATTTATCCTCAAATTAATTAACACATATCAAATTAAAAATAAATAAAACTGAACAAAATAATAATGACAGATATCTCCATCAAGACAGATATCCTCATTAAGGGCGAATCTCTAATGAACATGCGTGTTGTATGCAAATTATTTACACCTCCAAATCCTTTAAAAAAATAAATTAAGATCACTTAAAACAAAATGACAATATTGATGACCCTACAAGCACTTTTTATAAAAACTTGTGAGCGTGGGCGAAATACATTCATCAAGGATGAGATTTATTTAAGCCTTTGAGAAAGGGAACAAAGAAAACCCATTAACTTAATTAATTATTTTCGAGTTTTTAAGGAAGTTATTTTTGTTTTATATCTATATATTTGTTCTACCCTAAACAAAACATAGATAGTACCTAAAAATACTGGACTGTTAAAAATATTTAAATTAAGACCAAGACCTAGGTTTTTAAAAACGATTATGACTATCTTAGATTGTAGAGTTTAATTTTTTTTAATTTGTATTCATACATTTTTTTTATTTTTTATTTATTTATTTTTTCTTATTTTTCTTTTTTTATAGCTATTCACCTTTACAACTGTATATAAAACTAAAATATACCGAATAAATGTGAAGATAATATTCACAATAACATGTCAAATGCTTGCGAAGCAACTAGCAATAGGTAGCACTTAAATAAACGTCGGAGAGTTATCGAAAATAGAATGGAATCTAGCAAATAAAAGGAATCAAAGATTTATTTAATATCTTTAGTTTAGACGTATTTAAAAATTGTAAGAAGAGCTACTTGCCTTAGTCCCTTGTGAATTATAAAACCGTTAAAGAAGAAGAACGACATGAAAATACTTCTAACCATTTAAATGGACTATGAAGACAATCATATGCTACAGAAAGTCTATAATGCCAAAATAAGACGACTAAAGCGAATCATGGGCACTCTCTATATCATAGAAATGGTTCGCTTGGGTAGTTATGGAAGATATTCTTTGGTCAGAAGAATTTAAGAGTCCAACAGGGAAGAAAACAGAAAAAACGTTCCCTCTAGGAATCATTGAACTGAGTTTGTATTTGAAAGCCATGGTAAACTGAAAGATGATTGGCTACACAAGAAAATATGTTAAGACTCTTAAGAGCTTAAATATTATTATTATTTATTTTTTTTTTTAATAAGCTGATTAATGTAGAATTTACTTATTTTTTAGGCACTTCATTCTCCACAATATGATAAATTCAATAAACGTTTATGGGATCAACATTCCATCCTCAGATGTAGTTAATACCAGGAATATACATAAGTCCAGTCAATAAACATATTGTAAAGTGCATGAAATATGCGATAATTTTTGACACTTTCGTTAGGAGCAGTTAGAAAATAAACATACTAAAAGTCCCCGCCCCGGGGAGGTGAGCTTACGGTGGGGGAGGTGGGAAGGTTCCATTTTAGGGTTTTTCGATTATATCTCGAAAATAGTAGACTCTAGAAAACTATGCTACATATCAAAAATTAAAGTTAATTAAATTTTACATAAAATTGATTCTATACATGTTTGTCGAACTTACAACGGTTTGGGAGATATACGTTATTGAAAATTGTTAAACAAAAATAATTCCACCTCACTTATTAAGAAAGAAGGAATGATTATGAAGATTATGAAGGAATCTATGAAGATTCTTCGTAGAAACATTTGCTTCAAGTGCCAGAAACATGTATATGAAATTAAAGTAAATTTAATACTCTACAACATTGATCCTGGCATTTATTCTGAGAAACGATTTTAGAAGGCACTAGAAGCAACTAAGTAATTCATTGAATGGACTGAGTAACATTTACATGATTATATATATATTTTTTTTTCATTTACTAAAAAACATTTTGATAAATTTCCTCAACAAAAGGATTTATAGATAATGACTAAAAATTACGGAGGTATATAAAAGTTTTCAATATAATTTAGACATGTTAATGTTGTCCTAATGTTGTAATTAAATATTTTACAATTGTGACATCTATAATTGTATATTTAGGAAATAATTATGCCTGAGGCTGGAATGCTCATCTCGAAATGCTGACTTATGTCACTTGAGAAACACATGTGAGATATATAAAAAAGATTTTTTTAAAGGAATTTCTCAAGTTTACATGACTAGAAATGTACTTCTCCATCAGGAAAAATACACAATTTACCGTAAAAAAGATCATTAAAAATAAATCTACTCTATTAATGAACAAAATAGAAAAAGTCGTAATAAAAAAAGACAACTCTTGGGAGAAAGTGGATATCTTAATCTACTTTAGTTCATGGATTAAACCCAGTCTATTATTATCACCATATTTGGTTATATTCAAAGACTTTTTAAGACGAAATTTTCTTATTTTCATACTAAGTGCCTATAATCCGTAATAAAGCAATAAATCCCGTTTCGGAGGATAGTATTTAAATAAAAAAGGCAGGAAAGAAAAAGAATTTAGACCCGCTAATCGATTGGCATTTCGGAATACTGGCTAAAGGCGGTTGATAAAGGGTCGTAAAAGACGGGAGATAGGACTAGGGACACATTAAGAGGGCGAAGGAATGAGAGAGGACAACTGTGGGAAGAGGAGCGGTATAATAGCCCCGTAATGGAGACATAATGCCCTCTCTCCTTTTTTCACCTTTCGTCTTTTCTCTTTCTTAGCTCCTTCGTGACTCGAGCGGGAACAAAGAGGGCTCGCTCTCGGCATCGTAATGAGTCCATAGCTCGGTCCCCCCAGCTCTGCTCTCCTTTTACATCCCACTATTTACATTCCCTTCGTACTTTAATATGGTTCCTAAAGCTGTACTTAGGGACTTGTATGAGTAAGTTGCTCTAGTCAAACGTACAACTTGTTCTAATCGAAAGAAAAACTAACAAAAAAAAAAAAAAAAAAAACCACAACCATACCCAAAAATGATATGAACTAACCGAAGGTTCCAGAATTAAAAAAAAAAAAAAAAAATTAAAAGCTCTAATATAGATAATTCATTGAAAAGTTTAATTACGTATTGTTTTCTTGTAGAGATGAAAATTTACATTTAATTTTGAAATTAATAATTTTATTTTTCATACATTATTTAAAAAGACAGTGGCATAGTAAAAATATTTCAATGTTTTTGATAAACTGATCTAATAACAAATAATGTTCATATCTTTCACATAATTCTGAAAACGTTTCCATACATAATCATTTAAATTTATAATAATATTAAAATATGTAACTAGCTAATGTGTAATTTAGAATTCAAAATATATTTTGAAAAATTATATAGCTAATTAAAATTAAGTAGTAATTAAACAAAAGAGAAGGTCCGGATTAAGAAGGCAGTGAAGAGAGGAAGAGAAGCTTTTGCTAGAGGTATGACACTGTGAGGCGGAACTCCAGCGAGTTAATATGTTTAATTAGTCACTATGAGGTGACATTCCAGTCAGATAACATGTTTAGTTATCTACATGCAGTTTAGCCTCAAGTCAAAGAATATCTCTTGAGCCCAAGGCAACAAGAAGGAGGAATTGAAAATTAGATACAGCTGTGAAATTATACCAGAGCAGTGAATAGCAGATTATTTAAGGAAAGAAAAAATGAAGGTTGTACCATTCAAATACCTTTTTAGTTCATGAATTAATAAATTATTTTAAATAATGTAGAAATTTAAAACTTAGAATAGAATAATAGAATAGAAAATAATTTTATTCTGGGACCAAGTCCCTTAAGAATAACAAATTGTACATAAAGAAATGATATTAGTTACATCTGGTCAGAGACATGATGAAAAATAACACGAAAAAATAAAAATACAATAAAAATAAAAATAAAAAATAATAAAATAAAGAAGAAATATTAATATAACAATGATAATATATACCTAGATACTAATGTGATATGTGAACAGGAACATAAGAGAATATTCTATAAATGAGATAATAAATAGGTTATTTGAGACAATGCAAATTATATACAATATAAGAACCCAAATGTTGTATTCGGAATGAGAAAAAATTATATTATAAATATATTGTTAGTAAGCGTCATCTTGGATTAGGAGGAGGTGCTGGAAGTAGAGGAATTTAAATGTTTTTTAAAGATTTCGCTTGTCTAATATGAGAAGGAATGGAATTCCATAGGATGGTTGAGCGGTATAGGAAAGAGCGCTGGAATGTAGTGGTTCTATGGGATGGGGTATATAGATCAGAAAGACGGGATCTTGTGTTCAGTGACTTGATTGCAGATCTGAATTGAAGCGCATTAAAAATATAGGAAGGATGAAGGGTGCTGATGATTTGGTAAAGGAATGATCCATGGAAATATTTTCTACGGAATGTGGGATAGAGCCAGTTTAATTCGGAATAGAGGAAGGAAACGTGGGAGCGCCTCGGTTTATCGAAGACAAATCTGGCAAAGCAGTTCATAATTAGTTTCAATCTGCCTTCGAGAACTGCCGAGAGACCACCATAAACTAGACAACCATAATCAAGGTAAGGGAATATTAGGGAGGATACTAGAAGCTTACGAGTTGACTGGGGAAGAAGGTGACGGGATCGGTGGAATAATTTAAGTAGACCTATAGAACGGCGGGAGATTTGGGCAATCTGAGATTTCCAAGATAGGGTCTGATCAAAAATAATTCCAAGATTTTTAACAGAGGAGTAGAAAGGGATAGGATGATCATTTAGGATTAAGGGAGGATACTGGGTGTATGCACTAAGGAGGGAGCTAGATCCTATTATAATGGCCTGAGTTTTCTGTTCATTAATTGTAATTTATTTAAGGTTGCCCAGGCACTAATTCTATTCAGGTCTTCCTGAATTTTGGCGAAAGCAGAAGGAAGCTCGGAAGGAGGAAAGGAAAGATAGATTTGGGAGTCATCTGCGTAGAGGTGATAGGAACAGTGCTTAATTGAATTAGGTAGATCGTTGATGTAGGTATTAAAAAGGAGAGGAGAAATGCTGGACCCTTGGGCAATACCAGAAGTAATAGTGAGAAAAGTGGATAAGGATTGGTTAGGTATTTTAACTGCTTGGGAACGGTGAGAAAGGAAAGACTGAAACCAGCGGATGGAACTGATGGAGAAATTTAAAGATTCTAATTTGGAAAAAAGGATAGAGTGGTCCAGGGAATCAAACGCTTTAGAAAAATCCAGAAGTATCAGTACAGTCAGTTTTTTTTTCGTCTATAGCAGTAAACATGTCATTTGTGATTTTGAGGAGAGCGGATTGTGTGGAGTAGCCGGGTCGAAAACCAGACTGTAGGGGATCGAGGAGATTGGATTCTTCAAGGAAGTTAGATAATTGAGATTGTACTAATCTTTCTAAGGGTTTAGAGAGGTTAGATAAGATGGAAATCGGGCGATAGTCTTTAGGAGATGTGGGATTCAATGTTTTATTTATAGGATGAATTAGGGCTTTTTTCCAGGGGGTAGGGAATACTGAATTTTGAAGGGAAAAATTGTATATAAATAAGAGGACTGGTGTGATTTCGGGAAGACATAGTTTTATCAATTTTATAGGGATTTCATCTATGCCGGTAGAATTGGAATTGGACTTCATTATTGAGGAAATAAGTTCAGAGGGGGAGATGTAGGAAAAATAAAAATTAGCATCGTTGTATGCAGGAGCTGAGGTAGAATGGGAGGAAGGGTGAGGACAATCGGAAGAGAAGGAAGAAACAAAATATGAATTTAGTTCTTCAGGAGAAACAGGATAGGTAGATGAAGATGTGCGTGAATCGAGAAGGAAAAGCTTACGGAGGAGATGCCATTTCGATTTGGAATCAGGAGCGGAAGAGAGGGCTTCATGGAAATAAGTTGATTTTGCTCGACGAATCGAGGCTTGTGTCAAGTTACGAAGCATCCTGAAAGTTTGGTAGTCGTCAGTTATCCTCGTGCGTCTGAATCGTCTGCGTGCTGCATCTCGATTTCGTTGGAGCTGTTTGATTTCTGGACTTATCCAAGGAGCAGGAGGACGACGAAAGGAAGAGGATTTGAGAGGTGCATGGATGTTAAGGATATTTAAGAGGTTTGTGGTGAGGATGTTTACCATGGAGTCAATCGAGGAAGAGGTATAAATTTCAGTCCAGTTCTGAGCTTCAAGGTCTGGAAGAATCTTTTCACGGGTTAGGGATTCTATATTGCGGAAATCAATAGTTTTCGGGCTGAAAGAAGGTGCTTGGATATTGTAAGATATTCGGATTAGATCATGGGAGGATAGGAAAGGAACAGGTAACTGAGAAGAAGCGAGGAGGTTCTTTTCTGAGTCAATAATGAACAAGTCAAGCCAGGTATCAGATGACGAAGTGTGGTGGGTAGGGGAGAACGGAACTAAAAAGAGATGTAGGGAAAAAAATAGGTTTTCGAGGAACAACTTATCACGTGAGTCAGAGAGGAAAATTAGATGAAACAGGAGAATTCAGATAGCTCCATGAACTGCGAAACTTTTGTCCGGTAAATATAATTCAGGTTTTAGCAGCATGACAGTTAAAATGGGATTGTAAAGTAATTAAATGTAAAGGATTTTTTAATGACTGGATTCCAAATAAGGTAATCTGTTTTGACCCGTCGAGTACACTACCGAGGGGTAAACCGAGACGTAAATGGGAGGATTGCGTCAGGGGTGATCTTTGGGATTTAGGTTTTGATGGGGTGGGTTTGAGGGAGATTTATGATCAGAGTTTGGTGGTGTTAGCATCGAACCTTCGAGATCGCAAAGCTTTAAAGTTAATTATATATTTATAGTTGCATTATATATTCATACATTTTTCACATTCATGCCCTGAGCGACTGTATTATAGCGCTCTCACACGGCCTCCACTGGGTTTTAACAACACAGCTGACAGAGCAGCTTTGGGATCCCTCATCGAGTTGTCTTCCCCTCCAGAATTAAGGGGACAGGCTTGATTCGGGGATCCTTAAGTTGGGTTTATATTTTGCATAGAAGTTTATAGTATGATATTCCACTAATCCCTGTTGAACAGATCCGCTACCTAGGACTCCACTTGGACAAACGTCTTACTTGGAATCCACATACAAGACTAAAACGACAAGAAACTGCTCGTCATTACAGACTACTTCAACATTTACTAGACAAACGTTCAAAGCTTCCAATAAATTACAAAAGACTCATCTACATGACTGATAAGACCTATTTGGAAGTACGGAGTTGAGCCTTGGGGCTCCACTAAACCATCCAATTCATCTCGTATCCAATCCTTACAATCCAAAATCCTTCGAAAAATCCTCAATGCTCATATTTTGTGACCAATAAACTTATCCATAAAGATCTTAATGTTCCATATGTTGCTGATTTGGCCCAAACCAGATATGCATCCTTCCATTGTAAGCTCTATAACCACTCTAATCCACTAGTCTCCCAACTGGCTTCCCTCTCCATTCCCTATAATCCTACGAGGCGTCTGAAAAAATGGAGTGTTTCTCATTTTGGGTAGGGAATGTATCACTGTAAATTTAATTATAAACTTAATTGTTTAGTATAATGTGGTATATTTCATTATTTTAGGAAGACTGCGGATAATCAAGAGTTTACAATAGATTCATGAAAACCCAGTAAACACTGTCTAAATAAAACCATCACTTTCATACTTCTCAACACATACTCCATGTACCTATATAGTATGATAGAATACTAAAAAATTAAACATCATGGCAGTGGAAATTTACAAATTTAAACTAACCAACTTTCGATGTAAAATAATAATAACAATAAAAGTCCTTATTAAATAAAATCATTAATAGCAAAATAAAATACAAATAAAGTTTTTGTGTGTATATATATATCATTTATATGATAAATAAATATAAGAGAATTAAATGTAGAGAATCATAGAGTTCACATTCTACTAATGCAATGGTTAAAAATTAAAAGAAAACTAAAACATAATTGGATATAAAAAAAAAATTATAAAACATATATATTAACTGGATAAAATTATAAATAAAAATAATTGGTTTGAATCCAATATAATTTATAGTTTATGGTCTGATTTGTATATAGAAATTCTAAAATAAAGCTTATATCAGGGATGTTGGCACAACAATTTATTGGTGAGAAAATTAATGAACGAAAATAAATTTTATCCTTGGACCATTGCCATTTAAGAATAAATATAATATATAATTTAATGGTAACCTAGCTGCCATATTTATATTAATAATATAAATCTAATTAGAGATAATTATAAAAAAAAATTAAATGGTGAGAAAATTAATAACAGTAACACATTTTTTAACAGGAAATAAAATAAAATATTCGAATTCAAATTTAAAGAGACAAGATATAAAATTAAAAAATATGCAAAGTGATAATAATAAGATGAGAAAGAAGGAGTGTAAAATCTAAAATTTTCCAACCATTCTGAATGGATTCCCATGTTTATCTCTTTAAAACATTGAAGGAATATCAACCTACTTTTTTGATTGGTTGCGTTTTTTATAAAAATTGTTTAGAATGATGTGCAGATTCATTACTTCAGTAGCATCATAATGTTTGCACGTTTCAGAAAACTTTACAAATTTATTCAATGCCTCCAAAGCATCAGCCCGTGTGATTTTGGCTGGTAACATTGCTTCCTCCTCATCACTCTCGGTTTCTTGTGAATCCTGTGGTCTTAACACATTTTTTATGATTGCCTCATTACTAAGCTCCTCATCTGTAGGTTCATCTTTATCAATATCGAACCATTGGTAGAGTTCTTCTTCTGGAAGACCGCTCATTTGGATTTGGATTTTTTCGAACAGAAGAAATGGCATTTACAGCCTGTGATTACCCAGTTGATGGGTCATCAACATTTTCATCTTCCAAAGCCGTTTTTTCAAAATGTTTTGGCCATAGCTTGTGCCATGCCAAGTACAATGTTGAGCGAACAGCCTAAATCACTCAATAATTACAAAAACCCTAATTTTTATTTTTCAAGATGATGGATGCCGGACTATCGGGTCTGACGGACTATAGAGAGCCAGATTATCGAGTTCTTACTGTATAACCATTTGATGTTATTGTATAATAATAATAGAAGAGCATTCAATCTTAAAAAGTGAACAAAATATATAGAAAAATAAAATAAAATAAATAAATACAAAAATTTAAGATGATGATATATAAATAAAAATTAAAATATCTATTGCACTAGTAATCTTCATATTAAAATATTTTATTCAGTGATCCAAAAAAAATAATAATATACAAGCCAGAAGAAGAAAACCATCAAATCATACAGGCTAAAAGAATAACAAATGGCTAAGTATTGTACTTCTTGAAGTAAAGAAAATGTTACAAGATCCTAGACATTCTTGGAACAGTGAGAATGTTGACCATGGCTGGTCAGCATTCAAAAATATCCTGCTCAACACTAGTAGGCTTGTCTATGGACATAAAAATATCAGAGGTAAATTCAAAAGGCCCATTTGGTGAACACAATAAATATAGAAGGTAATACAAGAAAAGAAAATAGCATGGAAAAATCTTCTTAAATAAGGGGAATACTGGTGAATTTTTAAAATTACAAAGATAACAGAACAACAGCCAAACAAAAAGTAATTTTGACAAAAGAGAGATTTCAGTAAGACTTTGATAACATAAACAAACAAAATACAAAAGAGAATTAGTAAGTTTCCAAAAATATGCGAAAATTTACCCCACTAACTCTGAAAGGAATGAAGACCAGTAATGAAAATATCATCTGACAGAATGAAGGTTATAGGGGGTAGCAAAGTAGAGGAAATGATTCTCCTTCTTCTAAACCATTGGAAACAAAATAGGGTTCTGAATTGCTGAGAAGGCACAGTCATCATTCCAATCTAGAAAAAAAGGTGATAATAGTGATACCAACAATCAGTGAGGAATATCATTCCTTGGTGTGCCCAGTAAGATAAAAAGGGAAATCTTGAAAATGAGAATCAGATAAGTCACTGTCAGATTGGTGAGGAACAGTATGGAATTAGAAGTTAGAGAGGCACACACAAAAAAAATGTGTTAAAACAAGCACTTTATTGATCCTGGCAAGGTTTTTGGTAGAGTAAGGAAGGAAGACAAAGTTAAAACTTTGAAGGAGAAAAAATTGAATAATGGTCATATTCAGACTGTAAGCAGTCTCTAACACAAATGAATAATGTTTTAAAGACAAAAATGCATATCTTCTGAAAATTTGAGGCAAATATGGGGCTAAGGCAAGGAGCCTCTCTCAAGGTCCAATACCAAACTCTGAGCAGTTTGTCCAAATATTGGAAGACAAAGGGTTGAGAGTGTATTAAGGATAAATATTGAGATATTAGAGCATGTAACATAATTTAAGTATTTGGGTACTCATCTCTAGATATTAGAAAAGTTGAGACAGTAAACAGGAGGTGTAGGCCAAATATTTAGGATTGTCTAACAGGGCTTTCACAGAGAAGATTCCAAGAAAACAAAAAGGGCAGTATATATACTAAAATCTCTTTCCAATTTAATTTACTCTTTCTAAATTTGGTAGACACACATCCAAATATAGAAGTCAAATACAAACTCTGAAAATGCCCTACTAGTGGAAAGTCAAAGGGAAGACTACACATGACAAGAATCACAACAACATTATCCAAATGAATCTAAAAATAAAGTTTGTAGAAACAATTTTGAAGGAACAAAAGATAAAAGTTGGTTTAATAGGCTTTATGGTTTGGAAATACTGCATAATTACTTTGAGTATGTGGAAAGTAAAAGTATAAAGGATCTCAGCTTCAATGGCTGTATGAACTAGATTTGTATACTGTAATAGTAAAAGGACTGCATTTAGTAGCGACTGATTGTGACCAGTAGCAAATAGTTAGTGGAAAGCGGCCCAGCCATCATTATGAGCATGACATAAATTTAATGGTGGATTTCCATTTTTACCTTGGATGAAGTTTTATATAAATTCCTTTGGATCATTAATAACACAGGAAAAAAAATAAAAATAACCTAATAGGTATCTATAAAAATATTATCTGCATTAATGGCCATAAAATACACTGTTGAAAATTATAACATTCTTATATCATTTTTACAATGTTAAATTGATAAATGTACAAAGTCAGTGGAAAAGATGATAAAGCTTGCTAGAATTAACTCAAGAGAAAAAAAATGAGATGAACAGAAAGAGTGGCCAAAAGGATATACCATTCCAGTATTAATGAACAGATAAAAAGAACTCCTATTCAATTCAAAACTTTACCAACATACTAATGAATATAAAAAACAGTTGCCTAAATGATAAGCCCACACCTCTGCAAAGTGTGCCACAGGTCAAGGGGAGTGATACAGGGGCAATGCAAAACATAAATTTAACAAAAATATAGTACAGCATAACCAAATTAACATTAAAATGAACAATATTTAAATAACACCTCAAAAATATTATCAGGATAGTTATTTGATGCCACAATAATTAAATATATATTACTGCAGCAAGTTTTTAAGGGTTTGGCAGGGTGCTGTGGTCCACACCGTTCATTTTTCATTGCAACTTGATAAGCGAGTCCCCAAACTGCCAAAATGAGCTCATTTCTTTCCTTAACATAGTTGCTAGTTCATAATAGGCAAGGTAGCACAAAACTGACAGTATAAATAAGAAAATGAGAGGTTTCAAATAAGTTATAATATAATAACTTACCAAAAACTTTGTTTTTTTAAACAAATTGTAAAGAGGGAAGATACCAAAAGTTTGGGAATATTTGGTGGTAATGATTAGCAGAAACATAAAAGTTGCTTAAGAATAAAATGGATTTTCTAGTGATTTGAGAAATATAATTATTCGAAGAAAGGTAATAATGAAAAGTTACCACAAGGTTTTTAGTGGATTTCTGGAACTGAATTGGATGGTTTTTGAGGATAGTAGAGAAGGGCATTAACAGGGTTTTGATACACCCTACAGAGGGTGTTTAGGAAGGAGATTATGTATAATGAATACATTATATAACGGATACAGTATATAATGAACAATTTCTATCAGCTCAACCCTCACTGAGCAAACATAGGAGTGATGACCCTACCTAAATTAATTTAAATCAAATTAATAAAGAATAATCATGTGGTTTTCAAGAATGTTAAAATAGTCACCCCAAGGTTTGATCCTGCTTTGGTGAAAATGATATAGGTCTTACTGGTAGGAGAGATGTTATAGGAAGTTCAGAAATCTCAAAATAAAGATATTTAAACAGCGAAAATTAAGATAAAAATAGTATTTGTGAATAAGATAATGAAAACAAAGAGTTGGTAACTCATTCTGGTTATAGGTCCTCCTAAGGAGGAGCTATAACCTGAATATTGTAGAATAGTTGTTTTATATATAGTATATATATATATATATATATATATATATATATATATATATATATATATATATATATATTTAAGTATGTGCTAGGAACACTTTAAAGGCTCTTAATAACACTCATGAATTCTAAACCAGCCAAGATAATTTTAATTTTATGTCTTACACTGCTTAATAATATCGATGCCCCAGCATTGTAAAAAGGACCACTGTGGAGCATTCTGAGATTCTGTTGAATATTATATTTAATATTTGAATATAAAGAATTGGCCATACTTAAAGTATATAACAGATAGTGATGTGTCATATTACTAATTATTAACAATTTTTTCAATTTACTGATATTTACATGCGCACACCATTCTATCAAAAATTGGGTTATGGTAGAACCAATGATTATGCAAAACAACAGATGCCATATTACTTATGTGAAGGTTAAGTAAATGCAAAAATCATGCAGGAAAACAATATTTACTTACAGCTTTCAGGAATGTTTGTCATTCATCAACCATTTTGCAACTGCCAGTAATCCAATACGAATTCAAAAACAAGGAAGGCCTGCTGAAAAAAAATACACCTTATTAGTAACATTATTTTATTAGGTAAACACTTCAGAAAGCTTTGTTGTAATTTAAACCACTAGTTTTAGTCAAACTCAATGGACTCAGTCAAATTCAATATTTTGATAAAAATATGTATGAACATATTTATTATAATGGAAAAGACCTATAAAGATGATATAGTAATCATCTCAAAATCCTTTCAGAGCATAAAACTAGAAAAATATTAAAATATTTAAAATATTATTAATAATAAAATCAAGATTATACTACTAATATTTTACTATATTACAGGTGGTAAGGATAATTATAATGGTAAAAACACTGTTCAGCAATGTATTTAAACCTGATGGTGCTACCATGTCTCTATTCTTTATATTGGGTTAGGGTTGCTTTTCCCTTCCTTTAGTAGACAAAATATCCTTAATTAATATGTTTATCAAATAACCAACATCCATGACATTTATAAATAATGACTAATCAAAGGGTGAATAAGCCATTTGAAGAGGATGAGTGAGTCAAACAAATATATAAATAAATTCATCAATAAAGTCAAAGAGTCAACAAACATAAGCATGAAAATATTCCAAATGAAGTATGTCCTCATAGCACGTTGAAGATTTAATGCAGATATAAAGTCTATGATCTTGAACAGTTAAGAATAGTTGCTTTATATTTTACTATTATTATTGAAAAAAAAAAAAAAAAAAAAAAAGTGGTCAAGCCATTGATAGCTTTATGTGCAATATAAAAGAAAAAATGAAATTGTTCGGTGAAATTTAAATCAATATACATTTTGTACAGTGTTCCATGTAAAATATATAAACTTAAGTAAAAATTAATAAAGGAAAATATTAAATGTGTATCACGGACATTGAATAATAAATCAGAGTAATTAAAGTAAGGATGGACAACACAAATAGTTTTCATTGAAACAAATTAATGTTAGGAAAGGGGAATACTTTAATGTTAAGCAATCTAAAGATATTGGAATACACAATTCTGTCCAACTGATTTTTTCTTTTTCTCAGATTAAAGTTTCATTCTTATTATGTATTTATGTCTCCACATACTTTAGCATTTCATAAGAAACATATTAGGTTATTGATTAGATGGCTGAGTGAGTTAGAATGAGGGTATTAATGCGCTCGGTACTAAAGGTCATGGATTCAAATCCCATCTGGGTGGGTTAAAATTTATTTCGTAAACCCACGAATGAATGAAAACCTTCCCACCCTGGCAAGAATAGGTTCGTAACCAATAGGGTAACCCGTCCTTCCTGCCCTAGTTGGAGTGCATAAAGACATTAAGCCCAAATATACAAAAAAACAAACAAACAAGAGTAAGGAGAAGAATTTATTAGTAGTATTCACAAAAAAGGAGCTATGGCAGAGTAGGAGTTATAACTTGGGCTAGCATTAATTTGGAAGCTTGGGTTGAATTATTTTTGATAGAAGGGTCTTTTAAAACTGCTATTCATACATAGGATCTTAGATCAAAGGCTGTCATTCCATTCACACAATACTTTAGAGATGAATTTTCCTTTATTCGTGGTTCCATAGCTAAAAAATGTCTCAATAAAGTTGTTCCATCTAAATTTTTTTTTTTTGCCTTGTCATTACAGCCTGCAAGAAAATAATGATTGATAATTGAAGAATTAAAATCAATAGTCATTGAATTGATGATGTAGGTTGTTGGTTGGGGTATGCAGTCAAGAACAAAGCAGTTAAAGTTAAAATTAAAATTTAACTGCTTTGTTCTTGACTGCATACCGCAACCAACAACCTACATCTTAGACACAACTCAGTCAACTAATAACCCATCATCGTCATTTAATTGAAATCAGTAATTCAGTACTATCTCAAGTCAATTCAGCAATCTAATGAAAAAATAGAACATAGAAAGGAAGTCACTGCTGTGGTTAATAACTCTTAACCAAAAAGAATATGTACACCGTTCTTCAATGTATATATTTATATATTATAAAATATATTTTAGGAAAATAATCATATAGTACATTTAATTGATATGGTAAGTGGAATACCCAAATCCATATGTGCATGCATTTTAGGACTTGTCATTTGTAATGTAATATGAGGGCCAGAGTGATCATATTCAAAGTGTTTCAGCTTATTTTTAGAAATCCATGTGTCCTTGTTTTGTTAAAATAATCTCATTATTAAGTATAAAATGTTGAAATAAGGTAATATCAAGTATGAATATTTTTTTTTGTAATCACGTAATGACTTATTCAAACATTACTAAAGACATGAAAGTTTCTAAAATACAATAAATAAATGATGAGAGGTAAGGAAAAAAAATAAACCAGTGGCATTTACTCTTCGACTGTAATTTACATTATAATTAATACGTTAAACGTTATCAGCATACCTATTTTCACTTACTAACAAAAATCTATGACTGTAATGATAGTTTAATCATATCAGATATCATGAAATCTGAAGACAGGTGATAAAAATATAATACGGGAACTAACTAGGTGGAAAAAGGAAAACTTCATAATTTAATAACTTTAAGTCAATATAAGTGAAGAAATGGTCAGGGGTGCAGTCAAGTAAATAAACATGATCAAGTTTTTAAATAAAAAAAAACTTTATATTTGGCATGCTGATGTTTCAACCTACCTTGCAGGTCTTCTTCAGGATGACTGTGGTCTGGTTGAAGACTTGACTAGCAATGCATTGCAATGCATCACCAGACCACAATCACCCTGATGAAGACCTGCAAGACAGGTCTAAACATCGGTACATCAAATATAAAGTTTCATAATTAAATTAATTTTATGATGTATTACTTATGACATGCCTCTTAATTTAAATATCATTAAAAATTATGTCTATTTAATGAAATACAATCATCTGATCATAAACAGCTATGAGATAAATGCATTTTTATTTTTATCAATGAATTTATCTCACTTAAGTTATCATAAAAGAAATACAGCAATATATGCACTCCTTATTATTTTATTTATGCCCATTCAACCTAAACACTGTGCACCATCACCTGGGCAAAGAGTCTATTTTTCATAGAAACAGTAACTTGTTGAAAATTTTTTTTTTAACTAACTGGATATCATTATAATTGAAATTATTAAATATGTTCTAAACTGCATATACTATTGTCTTATATCAGGTATCTGCAGTTCATTTTACTAAAAAATAAAATATTGAAGATTACAGCATTGGAATGGCAACAAACACTATAGTGCGAACAGTGAATTCATGAAATTGCTATTATTCAATTTAGGTAGATTAACAAAAGTTTTAAAATAACATATCTATGAATAATGAGTTTTCATGAAATAGAGCCACATCAGTATTACAAATATACCATGTAAATTAAGTAAGAACTAATTCTTAAGAATAAAGTTGAAATGAAAGGAAAATAATTTAAATGTAACATTATAATCCAAAATAGGTACTGTAAAATTAGTGGCCCATAATTGTTTAAAAACTCAATAAAATATTTATAAGATTACAGAAGTGCTTATCAGAAAGAAAAGCTCTGATTGTTACTTCTAACAAATTGCATTAATGATAACAATATAGATCCATTGATATAGATTTGGTTAAGAATACCATTCTTATTTTTAAAGTAATTCGATGCTGACCCAGTTATGATAAAGGTATGATACATCTATCTGGTCTCTTGTTAACTGCGAAGTTTCTTAAGAAAACAGTCGTTGAATAATAAGATCGTTTGAAAAAATAATGCTTACTATATTAATAATGAGCACTTGTAAAATCATAAATGTTTTCAATTCAATTAAGAATTATGTTTTATTCATTATATTTATATTTTTAAATATTTGTTTTAATTTACTATATGTATAACTTTTAAATAATATGATAAGAAATAAGTTTAATTATACGGATCACATAATTATTTACAAAGATGCATTTATATATTTATTTGATAATAAACTAAAACATGTGAATATTTTTCATTTTTAGACATTTATTTTATTTTTATGAAATTTTTAGTTATTTAAGTTAAGAAAATTTTAATTACAGTTGAAATATAAAAAATTCATTTGTATTAAGTTGGCACCATTGTAGTTAAACCCATTAAAATGGCAAGAAATTGAAAATTATAAAGTAATCTCTTTTTTTATTTAATATACTTGGAATCTATTGTATTTATCTCAGTATTTCATATCTTAATATTAAAAGAATTAACCTATTGTTGAAAAACTACTTTTAGACATTGTGATTTAAGACTACATAACTATAATTAACTATTCCATTTCATTAGTACTTATTAAAAACGAGTTTTAACTTGATATTATTTACATAAGTTACTATTTTGGCATTGTTAATATTTTAACATAGGTCAAACCAATTATTTTAAATAAAGTTATCTTTCCTATGTTTTAGCAAACTGCATCAATGTCTTGCAGATGAAGTTTTCAATTATACAAAATGATTATGTCTGAAAATGGTGATTGTTTGAATTGTTGAAAGTAGTGAATGTAGAAATATTAAAGAACATAATAAGTATTTCTGACCATTTAGTTCTCTTTTAGAAAACACATTCGATTACCTGGTTCAAAAACTACTAATATATGAAAAAATACATATGCTAATGTTTATAAGAGTAAGGTTTGATTTCATTTGCATGTATTTCTATAATGGTTATATTTAGTAATGATATTTATCTTATAATTTTACATTTTTATTATTTATTTATACCGTGAATACTTAAATCTTTAGGTAATCAAGTTATTTTGATTATCTATTACTTGATTATTTATCTACCCTGCAACCTGATAACTTAATGTTTTTAGATTTTTAGTTGTTTATAAAGTTATGTTGTTTTAGAGTTTATGCAGTTAATTTTTCCTCAATTTAAGTCTTTAATGAAAAATTGTAAACAAAGTCTTTATTCAGTAGATAGTTGAGGTTCACAGTAATGAAAAAAAAAACACAATTAAAGGAATCAATTATTAAGGAGTAGATTTTTTTAAAATGACTATATACCACATCTATTTTTTTTCTCTAATTAATTACGGTTAACTAACTTATATCATTATAAAAGTCTCTATTGTTTCAATAAGTGGTTAACTAGCTAATCAACATTTTGATGATTCAGGCATAATTAGGACCAAAAACTACTAAATCAAATTAATGCGGTCTATCTAAAGAGAAAATTATATCCTATCTACACAGTTTACATATATACTATAATCTTAATACGCTTATACCGTTTACATATATATACTGGATGGAATTAATATTGCAATCTAATTATTATAAGTTGAATAGTTTACAAATGATTTAATTTTTCTATTTTGTTAGTTTGCAATGCATGATTTTAGGTCTAATGATAGCGGAATCAGTGAAAGGTTGACTAGTTAGTTCTTAAGCACTGTTGACAGATTAAAACTTCACTTGAAATCTATTGATTAAATGTTGAGGGATCAATAAAAAACTAGGTAATGTTTGAGAATAACAAACTATATTTTTATTTTGCCAACGTTTCGGCCATAGCTTTTATTACTTTCATAAGGTAATGTGGAAAATTTAAAAAAATAAATAACAAAAGATATATCATTATAACAACACTCTGTCACGATAAAAATAATAATTATTATTTCTGGATAATGCTAACTATATTAAATTATGCTATCATCTATTTTTTAGCTATCCCAACTTCTGTACGCTTTTCTTGGTTTTGTTTCTTTGATTTAAATGTTTGATGTAATCTATCCATAAAATTATTTTTAGAAATTTAATCACCATTTCACTTTTTTTTTCATAAAAATAGCCTGGTTATATGTTATTTTAGGCTTGTGAGGCTTTGTGTTGACCTCTTTGTCCAAGTTAAATAAACGAGCAGTTTCTTCAAGAAACTGTTGATTTATGGTGATTGAAAACAAAAATATAGTGCTAATGATTGTATTATATGTAGAACTGAGACAAAATTATTTTCAGAATTTTGGATTAAAACACCCTTTACTATGGACACTTTATGTCCAAAAATGTTAATAATATAAAGCATTTAATAATGAATAAATTCATTGCTATAAATATGCTTGTATTTCTAAAGAAATAGACTTCTTTTTGTCTAACCTAAATTTCAAATTAAATAGCAAATTTTACTGTATGAATATGTAAACTTTAATAAGTTTAAAGTTGGATATGTAATGAAAGTTTGAAGTACTTTTAAGTACTGCAGATCTCTTGAGTGTTGTGGTTGGGATTCAGATCTGACAAAGTTACTTATTTGGTCATTTAATCCATGGTTCCATTGAAAAATTTATTTTTGTTTTTTTTTAAATCTTTACATGTATCAGGAATAAACAAGCAAATAAGATGTTATTGGCTCTCATTTTTGAAAAATTATATACATATAAGAAGAAGTAGATGAAACATTACAAATTTTAATCAATTTTAACATTAAACCTATCGGGTTTTCATGTGTATATTTCTAATACAAATTTCTCAGTAAAAAATAATAATAAAAGAGAAGTGGATATTGAAAAAACACTTTTGATATTTCAAAAATTAAAAATAGTAAAGTCACAAAGGAAAGTAATGAATGTTTTATCCAAGAACTTCTACCAAAAAGTCTGAAATTGGTCATTTGACCTATCATGGTAGGTTTACTGTTAAAAACTTAATTCAAATACAAATAATCATGTATAAAAAAATTATTTTTTTTTTTAAGTCATTTTACAATTCGGTTTGAGTTGAGTGGTGTAGTTTATTATGAAATGATGGGATTTGCTTGATTCTATTGATGAATACACAAATAACATAAAAATAGGCTGAAGCTCCTTTTATCCATCCCTCTTCTCTCCATGGCCATTACTGCAGGCTCCAATAATATCCACTCCTTTTTTATAATTTAAAAAAAATATAAAGATTCATTTCATGAACCTTTATTGTATGTAATATGCATTGTTGTCCTATTTGTGGTTAATTATAGCAAAGATGACTATCATTCAGCTATCTGTTTTTTAGACTGCTATTTTCTCCTAAACAATTTCTTTTCCCAAATTTGAACTAAATGTAAAAATGTAGAACTTTAAATTTTTAAACTATGTATAGGTTGACTGTTCATTAACCTAGCACTAACCTCCACTGCTTATAATAGACTGGCTTATAGTTATCAATATATTATATCTAAGCTGTTAATCATGAAATTATATCATAGTTTCTTATATCTTACTATTCTAGTAAAATATTGTTTGTCAAGGCTGCAAATGATTAGTAAATTTTGGTAAAACTTATTTTAATGTGAACTTAATTTTGATTAGCATGAATGGTCAGTTGGAAAATATTAGTTTTATTGGGGATTAATGTCCTTATTTACTCCAACTGTGGTAGGAAGGATAGATTATACTACAGGTTACCAACGTATTCTAACTAGGGATAAAGGTCAAGATTCATTCCGTGGGTCCATCCCGAAATAAATTTTAATCCATCCAGGTGGAATACCTACCTGTATCTGGAGCATAGTGACCCTCCCAACACATTTACCCATCGAGTCCCCTGCAAAATTATAAAAACAACGTTATATGACACTAACTTTATTTTAACTCTTTGCATGAAACATCTCTGATTTATCCGTTTAAAGTAAGACCAGCTATCTACAAGTCACATTTCTCTCTTGTAGTCCAATCTCAAAACACGTAAAGAATTTTTCTATCTTCATTATGTTTTATTTATGTATGTTCACAATGACCTGAGTTAGCTGGAGCACTCATTTATACTTAGGGCCAGCTCATGGAAATAAATCCTAACATCCCTAGTCAGTCTTATTTCTTTAGTCCCACATTGACTACCATTCTTGTTTTGTTTTTTTCTGATAGGATATCTGATTTCTCTCTTACTCAATATGGTAGGTAATAGGTTATACTAGTCCTTGCTTAGCTGATTTGTCAGATATCTTCTTTCCAGAGGTTTCTATCCGGCTCTAGTACACATATTAACCAAATAATGTTTACTCAGGCACAAGTCTTTATGATTCAAGAGAACTTGGCTGAACACCACTTCAGTCATATAATAAAAGTGATTATAGTTGTAAGAAGTTCAAAGAGTTCCAGGAAATTAGAAATAGCTATTGTGTCCTTGATTGTAAATTTATTACTATTAATTGCTTTCTAAATATTTGTCAGACAATACTGTCTGCCTAGACTTGAAGTTTAGGCTCAAATTTAAGTAGTTACATTTATAAAGTTTTGGACACAGCCTTCTTTCTCTTTTAAATTTTTCTTAGAACATTTAGCTTTTATATGGTGTTTTTGGTCATCAAAGGAATCACTGTAGAAGAAATGATCACCGAGAAAAACAAATTAAAAGAATTTTATACTCTTGCTTTATTTTGGTTCTGTGAATCCTTCTCAGAATTTTCCTTTCAATCTTCAGGACTTTCTCCAGGCATGAAAGCCTGACTGTTTCTATAACATACAGGTCTTACTGCCACACTTTAGTGCCTTATTTTTGCATTAGAGGACAGAGTTTTCTTTTGTAGATTTTTCTAGTGGCGGAGCTCAGCCTTTTCAGTTTAGCAATTCTTTCTTCTATGGATGCCCTATCTGTTCTATTGTTACATATATGAACAGTTTATTACTCAGAGGTGTAATTTAAACAAAACAAGAAAACCTGCATTATTTTTGGGACAACCCAATAGATAATATACCTAGATGCTGGTGTTAAAAAAAGTAATAAATGATTAGAAAAGTAAATCAGACCTTTTTGACTCATCAAAGGCTGTTTATATGAGCCACTTTTTATGATCAAACAGTTAAAATGTTGTTTAGGAGGCAGCCCCTCCAAACTACTTGGTTGAATATCCTTCTCTCTTCAATCCACTTGTATGGGATTTTTTGCATATAGATGAAACAGGATTGTCTTATAAAAAAAGGCATAGGATCGTCTGAAACAGTAATATTTTTCAAAGGATTGTGAGGACCTATGTTGTCCTTGTTGGAATATTTTGTCTCTAGACAAATTGTGTTCTGGGTGTTCTTTACATAATTGAATAAAATACCACCTTTTGAATTACTGCAACTATGAATTTTGTTGAAATTTTAGAACAAATGAAATTGAGGAAGACAAAAATAAATCTAGAGTTCACAGAAAGAACACAGATGCTCTTAATAACTTAAAATATTCCTTGGGAGTTTAAGTGCTCAAATAGGCAGAAATCTGAATATAAGCACGTTAACGGGAAATTCAGCCTGTCTAAAAAAAGTAGTAATTTTGGGTATAGGCTTTTGAATTTAGTGTTTGCACCTAGGCTAGTTGTAATATTTATGATGTTTGTTATGCTAAGAGGGTACATTAGGATAAATTTAAATATTTTTTTTGTTCTCTTTATTATTCAATTCACATGTGTGCCACTGTTAGCTATGCTGACATACAAAATGGATATAAAACGTCACCTCAAAGGAATGACCGAGGGGTACCTCCCAGTGAAGATTCCTTGACACTTTTAATGATGATTAATTGAGGAGGAAAATAAATTAGTAGTGAAAGTAAAAAATAACTATACAAAAAGTCCCTTATCCTTTTGAGTCTTTTCGAGGGTCATAAGGAATTTTAGTTGTGAATATCTTCTGTATTGATGTCTTAGTGTGTTCTGTCATTTTGTCTTTGAAACAGTCTATAAGTTTTGTTTATAAATGATTGTATTGTTGAAATTTAGTGGTCTTGGTATAATATTTTGTTTCTGAACTGTGGAGATAAACTTTTATTTTGCTATTACTGATATATATTTCAATGTTTGCATTTCAATAATATTTTATGCAGTGTTATATCAAGTTTTACTAGTTGTACTAAGACAAGCCTGGGGATATATATACGCTAAAATTCATCAACCAAAATCCAGCTTGGAAACCCGTCTTCCAACCAAAGAGCAGAAGATTTTGTGAAAACCAACGATTACCTGCCCTGTTGGGAATAATAGCCGGATGATATATAGAAGATATACAACACCTTTAACTTAAAACCAAATTATTTAGATATCCACTTTAGACCCTAGATCTACCAACAATAAATCCAACTCTCAAAAAATATTGTAAAACTGGCACATCAGCTGTTATATACATAGCAGAATTTTAAAAAAATTGAAGTAAAATTCAAAAATTTTAAATACATTTATACAGATGGTTCAAAACTAAATTGTTGTTTGTTTGTTGTTCCATTGTTATTGATACTTCAATAATGAAATATAAATTTCCACCAACTACCAGCAACTTTACAGTGGTATGTTGGGCGATTAGTGTTGCATTATATTGCGTTATACAACTAGAAGACAAAAACTGTCATATTTACTTACTCCCTTTCTGCTATAACAGCTCTTCTTGGCATATATATACCTAGAATCCAACAACAAGAACAGCACAAGCATATGACTCAATGATAGAAGACTTCTGAAAAAGTATTTATCTGTATATTATCCCATGAGGTGATAAAATGGAATGAAGCTGCAGATGAGGCAGCCAAGGAAGCAGCTATTTCCTCACTAGATGTCAAAAGCCAATGCTTGGAGATAACAAATCCAATATCGATAAAATTATTACATTTCTTTAATAATATAATTTATTTAAAAAAATATATAATTAACCAAATAACTAAGAAACAGGACACCATAGACGTGTTGAGTGTCCAAAAACAATCTACATACCTACCTATACTGTTATAACAGTAAATGAGGCTCTGAACTGAAATATGAAGATAATTTCAACATGTATTTTTCAAACTTTTGATTGGTTATTTCTCTTGTGCTGTTAATATATGAAGTGATACAACTTAATTGAAACCCTTTAAATATACTATCTTAATTCTATACATCTGTGCTAATATTTCGTATTAGTGTGTGAAATGATTCTTGGTGTTTCAAAGAACAATTCTTTGCACGAAAATCGGATCCATGGATGTTAATGAATTTTAGAGATAATGCAAAGGAAAGAAGCTATACTATACCTTCAGTAGCTATTGAAGGTGACTATGGTACAAGAACAGTAGATTAATAAATAACTATGTTTGGTAAAGTTAAAAGTGTTTCCTCATCTAAATTTCTTTATTAAAATTTATTTAAACATTTATAATAGTGCTCAACATTACTAAATAGTCAATGTAAAACATTAACTTTATATAAAAAATTGAATAGAACTAGAAACTTGAATAAATAAAGTAACTATTAATAGAGTCTTTACAATTAAGACTACTTCTATTATTGAAAGCCTGTTATAAAAACTTTACAACGACTAAAGTTCAATTTTCCTTCCTGATAGTCCAATTTTAAATATAGAAAACCATTTTATTTCAAACTGACTAGTTTTGTTCACAATTCTGAAATCATTTAGTTTTTTTTTTATAAAAATTACCATGTACATTAATTCAAATACAATCTTAACAATAATTGCATATACATCTAATGAATACATTACGTAGTTAAATATTACAATAATCATATTTACAAATATTATACAATATGGTGAGATAAAAAGGTATTCATACAAGCATTGTTGATCCTTATTTTCTAAATACATTGTGATAAATCTTCATTTTTTTTTTTTTTTTTTTTTTAATTTAATATTCATTCACAAACACAACAGATATTGCTAGACAACTATGGAAGTGTATATAGGATATGTTATTGTTCTTGTTAAAATCTTATTGAAAATGTCACATTTAATTTTATTTACAAAATTAATTTTTCAAAGTCGAGTGCTCATAAGCTTTTAAGCTATACTGATTCAAACAAACATTTTAGATTCGTATGTTTGGATGGATTATTATACAAATTAAAAAGATTTGTTGAATAAAAATTTAGGGACATGCACACAAAATTTTCATTTTAAGAAAATTCCGTTTAAAGTTTAAGAATAGAACTTAAATATTTACAACGATTTAGTAATTTTGCTTTACAAACATTCTGTTAATTGTTATAATACCAAATTTTAGGATTCAGTTTTCTTCATTATTATGAAATCTGTTCCAGGTTAATTTACTAAATTATTTTTTAGGCATATTATGTTTGGTTTCATTTTAATTCTATTATCATTAAATTTATATTTTTTATAGGTGTATTCCTGTTTTGTGATATTCAATTATTTTGGACTATGATTCAAGAAATTGGATTTGCTGAAGACAGGAAGAAATTTCTTAAAAGGTAAGAAATATATTTCTTTTTAAAATTACAATTTAGTTTCTATGAGACCTTTTGACAGTCAAAATTATTGTAAAGAATATTCACTGAAACAACTTATTGATCATGTTCTAAGTGATTGTTCGCATACATAAAGATTTTAATTGATTCTGTAAAATATCTTCTCTTTCTTCCAATTTAATATAGGCAACATATCTTGGCAACAAAGCACAATCAGATTTAAAAAACGATTGTATGGGCTTAATTGATACTTAAAGTTGTATTAAAATATGAATCAAAGTTATTGCAATACCTTGGCAATATTATAACTGTCAAAATGTCGTTTTGCAATGTCTTCTGTTAACTAGCATCCCACAATAAACAGAAGACAATTTTTGTAATATATTTTTATTTTTTTGAAGAAAAAAATATTAATAAATGATTTTATAAAATATAAAATTTTCATATTAATTGTTTTGATTTATTAAAAAAAAAAAAAAAGTCCAATTTTTAAACAATTTAATTTTAGGATGATTTACAATATCTAACAATTTCAATGTGTAAGTTATAAAATGGCAAGATTTCATTGAATGATAATAGAATAAAATATAATTTTTCATTTTTAGTCAATACTTTAGGCGGAACTTCTCTTTAATAATCTGTATAAAATCACCATTTCCTGAGATCTTTGATAGATTGTAACGTATCTATATAATTTTTTTTTTTCATAAATATGATTTGACTACAATATTTAATCCTTATACAATTATTAAAAACATTTGAATTGTTTATGTAAATTGCATTAATTTTTTTTTATTGTTATATTCTATAAATAATACTTCATATGAAAAATTAATAAAGTATAACTAAATGCTCTATATTGTTTCTTGCTTAATATTTCAATGAAGTCATGTAAGTTAATTAAAACAGTTTTTTTATTCTTTTTTTTATTACTTATAATACCTTTAAACTCTCACATTACTAGATTGCACTTTTTATGGCCTCTTTTGTTATTAAACCTTATCGAGTAGATGTTTTGTGATTTGGACAAGAATTTTGATATGTTTAGAAATCAATATGTATATGATTTTTCTTTCTAAATTTAAATATTGAAATTTAATATTATAGCCATCAGAGATTTTTTAAAGCATTTCCTTCAAAATTCATCTTAAATTTAATTGTTCTGTATTAAAAAATTTTCTATATATGCTTAAACTAGTGAAAATTATTTGTGATTTTGAAATTCCTTGAAAACCAGAAGGAAGGTCATCCTCTCTTGACGATAACTATTATAATTATTTTTTATTTATAAATACATAGTCTCAAAAGTTAAAACACATGATAAAGGATTTTTTAATTTATTTGTTTGTTTATTTTAATTTTTATTCTCTGTATTTTCTCTTTGAGAAAATTGGGACTATCAGATATAACAAGCATTGGCATAAGTGATATTGAGTAATAATATGTTCATATTTATTGATAATATCGATTAATAAAACTAGACAAAAGAAGAAGGAAATGCTCATGGGAAAAGCTCATTTGTTTTCTATAAAAGATCTCTTATGTGTTAAAGTTGGTGTGCATTGCAACTTATTGTTATTTATGACATTTACAAGTAAAAATACACAAAACTAAAAGTCTCTCAATTCTTCATTATTTAAACAAATAAATATATTCATACTAATGCTACCATAATACTGAAAAAAAAAAAAAAATCATTTTTAAATTTACTATTATTATTATTATTATTATTATTACAGGGTTGTGAAATTGAAAATAAATTATTTATAATTACAGACTATTTCAGTCTATTTATCATGATTTTCTCTAATTTATGTTAGTATATTTGAAATAAAAAATTGAATTTTTATTTTTTTACAAAATTTTAACTCTTGTATCCACACTGTTCTGTTATTTTCTTAATAATGCTGTTGCTGTATTACTAATACACTGCACTAACAGAACATAAGATTTTTCCAATCAGGAACATTACTATAAATAACATAGATGATCTATGCCAAGCATATAATTGCATGTATTACAACATTTAAAGAAATATTAAATTATATTTTCTATATATAGTTACAGAAATCATTTGAACTATGATTATATATGTATATATAAATTACACACATCATTTAGTACATAAATTGTTCTAGACTCATCCTGAAGCGTCCACTCATTTAAGAACATTTCATTATAAGAGTTTTTATTCACTCTTTTGTGCTTCGAAAATAAAAACTAAGCACCGCACATAAAATTAGTTTTATATCACATTTTATTTGGCTTTGTGTATACTGACGAAATATTAACACTATGTCGAAGCCATTATTTTGTTTCCCAAATAATCGGTGTGTTGCATGTTATACATTTGTTGATTGTGGTAATAGTGCTCTGTTAGGTGATCACCGTAATGTGCTGGCCCTGGCTCAGATTTTATGCTGCTTCCTCCTACCAGTAGTGATGTATGTCCGAGATATGGTCTTTCATTCGTTCCGCTGCTTAAGAGCTTACTTGAATCTAAGAAATAAAAATCATAATTATCCATATTATCTATCTAATATCTTAACTAGTGCATGCAAAATACTTTTAATGATCAGAAAAAAAATTGCTCACAAAAATTTTTCAGAAAAATTCATCCAATTATTTTATTGATATTAATTTTATTAATTTACTAAAATTAGGATTGTAAATAAATTCAAATGGGGAAATTATAAATTGGAACTCCAATGAGAAAGCATAACAACAAAATTGAGACCAGCACAACGAATCACCTAGCCTACTTACAAGAAGAAGTCTCACTCTATGAATGCCAAACTCAAACACTACTAGTGTTCACCACACTATTCCATAGTTTACCAGAAGCAATCTATGCTAGTGAAACACTATTCAAAATAAACACCAAATCAACAACAGATAAATTGCAGAAGGCAGAACAAATAATCATTAGGACAATTAAGACCAAAAGAAACACTAATAGGAGAATTGCCTTTTTCAGCCACATATCAAGATTAACGGAAGCCAGACTATTGAAACAACTATTTGACTACTTTTCGAAGAATAAAACTAAAAACAATTGGTTCAAAGAAGTCCAGGATGACTTAGAAGAGTTAAAAATAACAATAAAACAAACTATAAATAGAGAAGAGAGGAAGATCTGAAGGAAATAGTCATAAGACTTACTTATAATTTCACTATAAGATAAGCCACTATAAGGTAAGGAACAATGAACCATTTCTGGGAGAACAAGAGGAAGCTGAAAGCCAAATCTCAAGTTACTCGGTAGAATTAAATGCTTATGGACTGATTTAAGTTTTAAGTGCTCCCATGTGGGAGTAAAAAAAAAAAAAAATTATTAGAAAATTCTTTGAATACTAGTACATTTTTTCCTGGAAAATATTTAAAATTATATTATTTCTTTCTTAAAGCATTTTAATTATAATTATTTTTCTAAACAATAAACTGTTTTTAAACAATAAAATAAAATTGTTTTGTTTGTATCAAAAGAAAGTATATTTTCTAGTAAATGAATGTTAAGTTAGTAATGTAAATAGTTACCAGAATGAGAAGTTGCTTGACTGTTTGAAGAAGAGCTCTCTTGTGCTGACTTCTTAGGTTTTCGTTTTCTGGTTTGGATCCCATCTTTTCTCATATTTTGTGGCCGATTGACACCATGTAATTTGAAGTAGAGTCCACATGCGTTACATACTGGCTCTCCTTCGTTGTTTCTCCTCCATAGTGTGGTAGTACCAGTGCCGCAGTTTGTGCAGCATAAACCAAGCCTACGTGTAGCTGTCTGTAAAAAACAAAAAGTAAAATTTAGCTTTTAGACTTATTAAGTAATTGACAAGAAACTAGTTATTGTTGTACTGTTAAAAGTTTATCCAATTGGTTCATTTGAAGTGAAAAATAAACATTTATTTGCTTGAAATTTTATTAATTTTAGATGAAATTGTTTGAAAGATAACTCACAATAATGATTTTTTCATTTTTGTAATTATCTATTTTACCTTTCTCAATAGGTGCTTCATATTAGTATTCATCTATGATTTTACTTATTTTCATAAAATTTAAATAAAATTCATTTGGGCACGATTTTATAATTTTTTATAAAAGTTTTTATGGAGAGGAACAACTTAGTGGATAGGACAATGGACTCCTATATGCATTTATGGACAGAAAAGTTATTTTTTAAAATATTTATTTACTTATTACTTAAGCTATTCTGATATAACTATTTTGAGGGTGGAACACACCTCGCCTTTAAAAATTGATTCTTGTTTCTTTAAAAAGCCCTACATATGTGAAGGCTTATTAAATCAACTTCTCTGTTAAGCATTGTTTATGAAACAGTACCTTAGTACCAAACCCAAGAGTTATACTTTTTTTTTCATTGTTACCGAATTAAATTTTCATTTCATTTATTTCTGGTTAAAGGCATAAAAACTTTAAGTCATTAATGCCTATGGTTAAAAGTTTCATTCAGAGATCTTGTATAAAATACTGTAAAGTGAAATCATAGCATTGTTACACTTATGTCGCATATTTTGAGACATGTAATTAGGAAGTTGCTAATTATACTGGATTTAATTTAAGTTGAAGTATGGATTTAATTTTCTTATGGCTCAGTCTTATTTATTTTAGGCCAACTGTTTATTTTAGGATGTACATCTGGTTGTGGTTTTATTTTATAATGAAAGAAAAATGGAATATCTTTTGCCTATCCAAGTATTGTTTATTTTTCTCTTGTATTAAAAGTTCCATCCTCAACTCCTCATTAAATTATATAATTCGTACCGCAAATTCACTGGTTGTCAAATTTTATTTGACAGGTGTGAATAAATATATAAAGTCAAAAAAAAAAAAAAAAAAAAAAAAAAAAAAATTATAGAAGTTCCACCGCAGCCATGGATAGTTTTACTGTAATGTTTATTTAATTGTGGCTCCAATATTTGAATATTGGCATTCTCAGTTTAAACAAGGATGAGAACTACATAGTCCTCTGGGTTTCTTATAAAGTATTAACTATATAAATAATTTATATGAAAATTGTAATCTAAGAAGACAGAGTGTTCCCTAAGAAATTGCTATTGTTACCAACTATCCATATTCTATTGTTACCAACCACCATAGAAATAGTGCAGTGCATGACCACTGGAGGTGCTGCCTAGAGACAAAGAAAGGGGAACTGGAGGTAGGATATATATTGTTGGTGTTAAGCTTGGGCTCTGTGTTCTATATGTGATTTGACAGATTCCAAGACCATTACTTACTTTCATTTGATGTGTTTTGTTTCTTAATAAAACTTTTGTTTTACGATGTTGACCATTCTTTGTGTGTTTGTTGATTATTTATCATCCATGCACCGTATTATAAAATAGAAGGGGATACAACATTATATGTAATATATTTGAATGAATTATCAATGAATGTAAGTTAAGATTAAGTTGGTTTAGTGTCATTAAGTCTTCATGTTTATTATACCTTTAGGTGAATGATTTATTATAGGTGAAGAACATTATTATAATTTATATTCTATATAAGTTGCTGCCTGTTATGTATGCAGCCAGACAATAATACATTTTTATTGTACTTTTGTATTATTCTTAGGGGACAAGGTGTCCCAGAATACAGATTATTTTTCATTAAAAAAAAAATGATACCAAGGGTTGTCACTGTTATCCCAGTGGTCATAGATTGACTTCAAGGTCAGGAGATCTCTTGAGCCACCCCATTCTATATAATATGGGTACTCTTGATTGAGGGAAAATCTGCGGGTTGAAAGTGATTTAGGTCAAATAATTCCCTCCTTTCCCAACCATAGACCTGTTACCAGTACATTAAATAGTTATTATTTATTATTATTGATCTTCTATTAGTTATGAGAGTCAGTATTTTAATTTTTTGGTTTTACATATTTGTTTTTGAATTGGTATCCAAGGTTTGTATTTGATAATGCTTCATTTCAAAACGTTTTAATTTTTTTGTCTTGGTCGAACTCTCGTATTCAGCGAAAGCCGAAAGGTATAAATAAAAGTAATTTTTTGAAAAGGGAAATCTTTAATTAGATTATTGCTCTGTATGCTTCGAGGTTATTTCACAACGAAGGCCGTTTATTTTCATACGAAGGCTTTCCAATAGAAAAACAAATGTAAAAAAAAAGCTTCGTATTTCATTAGGCACATCGCCGGCTAAAGAACATTAAACAAGAGGAAATGTAAAATAAGAAAATGAAGAATGGCTGACCATGCTTACAGTGTGAGTACTGACTAGCCTCTTGACCGGTTTTACAAGGGGCCTGTTCATGCCGTTCATCTTGTGGTAGAGGCCGCAGGCGTTGCAGAGGTAGTGGCCGGTACCGTCCCGCCGCCACAGCGGAGTGCTGATCGCTCCGCAGTTCACGCACTCCCGTCCCTCACCCATCTCCATCCCGCTCGAATCTGAAAAGAAAATCATTTGAAACATTATATTAGTGAATAAATATCTTGATTATATACAAGGCTTAAATCTACCTAACTGGTTTTTGGATAGGGCATGTACTGCTCAGCCAAAGAGAAAAGCAGTAATTCAAACATTGTGAGATGATAACTTATTGGTATCGTTCACTGTGAAATCTACAATTCGATGCTCCGTAGGAAAGCAGTAGTTAGACTCTCCTCACAATTTTCGATTTACTGCTTTTCTCCTTGTCAAGGCAATATACTGAATTGTAAAAAAGCTATCATTCCACGTCGCAGCTTCTCCTGCTCTCACAAGCAAAGAACTTTATTATTATTTTAAACTAATAATTGAAGTTTTATTTGATTATCGATAAAAATCTTGTATTGAAGAATGCAGATTTGTAACCTCTCAGGTTGAATGGCGCTCGCCACCAATCAGTAAATTTTCAAATTTCACGGTTGTCCACATATTATATCTTTTGGGTTAACTTATATATGGGTTAACCCATTGATGGTCAGTGTTACGAAAACGCAACACCTGGGAAGTAAACAGAAACAGATGTGGCCATTTGTTACATTATTTACAGATTTCAATCAAAATTCTCCTTGAAAAATATTTTGGCCTACTAACTGATTGGACTAATGGGTTGATAACAAATTAATTGAAAAGTCAGAAAATGCGTTTATGTTCTGAGAATCATAAACAATTTTCAAAAATTTACCTTTAAGGAAGTTGTCCATATTTCTGAACAGATAGGAAATCTGTTGGATATAAATCTGATGAATAAGGAGGGTGTGGAAATTTTTGATAGGACAGTTCGTTTATTTTCAAAGATGAGTTCTATTGCTTTCGAGAAAGATTATGACTTCCTTTTTTTTCATGAAAATTTAGTTTTTGCATGTCTTGTGGGATGTCGTTACAACGCCCTTTCCCGAACGCCGTAATAATATTTCTTTCCGCTTGGGCTGTCTTAAATCCCGTGGTTCCATAACCATATTTGATGGCGTATTAAACAATGTGAGAGCGATTGGAGTGATAGTAAATATTATCAGAAAAGAGAGAATTCATAACGGTTCATTTTAATCTTTGAAAATAGTCGTTGTAAACATCAGAAGTCCAATTATTCAACTTTGAGTTTCAGGAGTGATAAAAACGGACATTTCATATGAAATGATCCATTAGATAGTGTTCAAACCCAACCAAGAGATTATTCCACTAACCCAATGAAGGCAGGCTGAGCCCAAGGAAAGTTTTCAGATCCTAAAGTCGACTATAAATTATCTGCAATAGGAACTCTCCAATTTGCGAACGAGTGTTAAAAGTTCACTACTTGACTTCATTTAATTACTAGTTGATGATGCCCATCATTAAGGATGTTCATTTTCTCTTCGAGGCCCGAGATAAGCTGTATCAGTGAAATCAGGGTTTTCTTTGGCACCTTACGATAATTGGGTCGTACTTAGGAACTCCTATTTTTTTTCAGTATAAAGTTTCTGTAAATATTTATTATATTTTGGAGTTATTGTTTTCAATGGTGTTTAGCGGACCCGCACAAACAATAAGTAATGCGGGCTGCCTATTCTCCAGACTATTTGCAACTAGTTTTCGACTAGTACCACACAAGTAGCTCCCATTAGTGGCTTATTGAATGTTTTTTTTTCCCCGATTACATAAAATTCGAACATATTCATCTCGAGGTAAAAACTACTACAGTATAGTTTGGCCGGTGTATGAATTTTCTAAACGTGACGGTGTATATTCATTCTTGTATAAAAAAAAATAATCACAGCAGGACATTTTTTGCTTTCAGAAATTAAGCACTTATTATTAATATTCATATAAGACGTTAGATGTGACACAATATAATAGCCTGAAATAGTAAGGCCGAAGCTGCCAGTCCTCTGCACCCACACATATCTCGTTCCTGTGCCACTTGGATCTCTAATCACTATTCATGGAGTTGAAACTTGTTAAGATATATTATTCAATTATTAATGAATGTCTTGTTGTGCATAGATTACGGGCATCGCTATGTTCTAATTCATTATTTAGATTAATGTTTCTCAAATCTCAACTATTTCTTCCTGTGGGTCTATTTAGTTTTTGATCTAGTGTACAAACTCATTCAAATTTCTAGAAACGACTATTAAAAAAATATTAATGGATGATTAAGCAAATTTTTAATATCTGTTATGTTTTAAAACAAATTTGTAGACTTGTTAATATAGTAACATAAGTCTTACAGATACTTTACAATTCCAGAACTTCGGAAGACCAAATTGAACCATAAAAAATGTTTAAATAATTTAAATTATCATAATTAATTTGCTATTCCGTGTACATTAAAAATACCCCAATGTACAAGAAAGACTAATCATATTCTTACTTCAAACCATACAAAAAAAAAAAAAAAAAAAAATATAAATATAAATAAAAATAAAATATATATACCCTATATGGATATAATTATTCACATTATTTAAGAATTACTCAGTAGTGTGATTTCTTGTCTTGAAATTACAATTTTTGTCATCCCAGAGGTTACCTCATCCAGGCTCCTCTTTAGTATTCTGCATGAGTTTTTGGTCATTTGGGCTGTGGCTGACAACTTATATGAGGAGAAAGGGTGATCTAGTGTTGTTTTTTTTTTACTTGTTATCTTACAGGCTACCAACCTATTCTAGCCGAAGTGGGAAGGTCATATTCGTGGCTTCGCTGAAATAAATTTTTACACACCCAAAAATTGACAACACACACAATTGACACAATCAAAAATCGTAATTTACCCAGGTGGAATTGCCCTGAGATCCTCGCCTCAACTCGCTAGGCCATCGAGTCTCTGTTTGGTTGTGATAAAAATCAATTTTAGATTAGTAGATTCCTACAGGAGAATCTCTAGATATTAATAAAGCATTTGATAGGGTTTGATATATTTTTTTTTTTCTATCCTTCTCTCCTTTCTTACCATGTTTGGCAACATGGGGTTTTCTTGACCAGAAGGATGGGGAGGGGGAGGAGGCGGGGAATGAATTGCTTACAATTTAACCCTGCCAATGATCAAGTAGATTTGAATTTAGGATCTTTGGCCTATCAGGTTCATAGGATTTTTTAAAGTAACTTACTTTAAGTGCATTGCTTCATCTATGCCCTCCCATAGGGTTTGGTACCAAGAACGTTTCTATAAACTTAAGGTGATACTCCTTCCAATCATCTAATAAAATATTACTCTCAACTCCTATCTGATAAAATTTTCTCGGTCCGTCTAGACTCAAAACTTAGTATCATTAGAACATTCTTATTAGGAGTTCCTCAATGCCTAGTGTTCTTCAAGCTCTATTATTCTTCATGAACTGTGGTGATGTCTTGTTCTGTTGCTCTATTTTTTATGATTATAAGTTTTTTAATTGATTTTGTAATGGCCTTTACCACGCATCTTGTTTATTAGTTTAATGATCTCTAAATTTGGCTGTAATTATCTGAGATTCAGAATTTTAAGCGGCCTCAATGTACGAATCCGGTTCAAATCCTGATAAGGACGGTGGTTTGACAGACTCGGTCGATTCAATAAACATCCATAAAAGTAATAGATTTACCATGGACTGTTGTGGGAGTGATTTATCGTTTATTTTTATTTTAAGATATGGTGTTATTTTAACTAGAGGTGCTACCTACATCCATCGGAAAATTCACCAAGTGTTGGTTTAAAATAAAAATAATATTTAAGTAGAGAAACAATCTTTTGATGGTTTCATAGACCTAACTCGACGAAGTAAAACTAAAGCCTTACGAAATACTAAATGCCATGTTGTGTTATTTAGAAGAAAAAAAAATAGTCTCGGTCTAAGTGGGGATTAGGGAATTAGCATACGGTATCCAACCGATTATTCCATTATCTGGGCAGGTATAAACGTCAAAACATGTCACGAAACTGCCACCATCAAAACAATATAGAAAGTGGGACTAAATATTTCAAACTAGAAAAATAAAAATAGGAGAATACACGATAATCTTCCTACTTCACCGATCATTAAACCACAGAAATATAACAAAACTGAATGGTTTTAATAGTTTATACAATTTTTATAAAGCCCAATTAACGTATTAATTATATAACGAGAGAATTAATCAATATATTCAGTTTCGCTCATTTCGTCTGTTCATTTTTAAAAATTTTAGAAGCTGATCAACCACCAAAAAGACGGTTATTTTTTTTTTCTTTTTTGCAACCGCTTCTTATTTACTAAAGTTCATTAAAAATAAACTCAAACAAGTTTCATGTTGAGTTTTAAAAGTTGATTTATTAACATTAAGTTATTTTCGATCTTGAATCTCGAAAGGACTGAATGTTTTTATGGTGTAGACGATTTTGAACGTTTTTTTTTTTTTTTTTTGTTTAATCACTATATAAGGACAACCACATGAGACATTCATTTATAATTAATAAGAAAAACATTTTTGTTTTATTAGATGGGAAACATCCCATTCATATATGAGAAAAGTTTTTTCTATTCAACTACTAAAGAAGGGCAGTATGTTAAATAGTAAAGTAGGTCTGTAGGACGTTTCTTACGATTCATAAATGTTTTCAAATGTTTTTTTTTTTGGATGTATCTGTTTCTTATCTCTTCATGCGAACAGCATGTGAAAAATTTACTGACTGTATGTATCGACCACTTAGAGAATCTTACTAATAAATTACTAAAATCGTTTTTATTTTTTAATTTATTCTTTTTATCTTCACATCAACGCAAAGTAAGAATAGTTAATGAAAATAATGATTTTTTTATTTTTTTTTTTTTTTTTTTTATCTGTTTTATATATTATTATTGTTCATTCCATTTATTACATTATTTGATGAATTTCTTATTCAAAATTCTCTAAGGTTTGTGTATTTATTATGTTTTTTAAGTTTATTTATTCATTCACACACATCTGCCAAATATAAATTATCATTTTTATTAGAGCAATTTTTAATTTTAGGATTTTGTTTTTTATTTACATCGAACGAAATTTCAAATTGTTAATAAATTTATTACTTATAACTTTATAGGACAGAAAAAGTTTTGATTAAAATAAATATCAGTCATTTATAATAAATTGTTACTATTATTTTATTTACAACTTTAGAAGGCTGTTTTCCATCTTATTTAGACGTCATATAGAAGTCAAAATAGGAAAATCAGAGGAACTAAAAATACTATTGGAGGGTCCTCTGAACAAGAAAAAATGACTTGAGGTACGCATGATGGTATAGAAAGATCAATACAATTAGGATTGATGAATTAATTGCCACTTCTATTGGGATTATTTTATTAGAAAACTAGTTTCGAATGCTAAACATTCATCTTCAGTTTTCAGGAGGTCTAAGATATAACAGTTATCCAAATCATGGTACTCCTGGGGGAGGAGGGAGAGGGGCTTTAAATAATACATTTTTTTTAAATGATAGCCTATTAAATTTGCTACAAGTTTGGTTATATACATTTTCACGAAAAACTGAACCATTTTCCTGCTACCGGCTCCGAAAAGTTCCAGGAAAAATCTTGATTTCCCAATTACATTTTGATACTCCATCCAAGTATCTCTATTGTAGTAATCAGGTGCTTTTTCAAATCTGACGCTCTGGAACACTTCTTAAAGCAATTATCCTTGAAAACACCTATAACTCCGCTTTAACTCCGAAAATATTCGTTGGATCCAAAAAAAAAAAAAAAATTTCCATCACAAATTTGGTTAAATTTACTATCAGACATTTAATATGAAATTTTGATTTAATTCCATAAAATACACACGCCAGCACGCTAAATGTTATGTTTTGGCTAAACATGTCAAATTTTACATGTTCAGTGAGCTGGCATAGGTATTTTACGGGACTTGATCATAATTTCATTAATGGGGTTTAATAGTAAATTTAACCAGCTTTCAGATGGAAGAAAGAAGTTCGGGATCGAACATATAGTATCTGAGTCAAACGTGCTTTTAAGGAGAAATACTTGTAAATATTGAAACACTCATATTTACAATTTGTGATGGAAATTTTTTTTTTTTTTGGATCCAACGAATATTTTCGGAGTTAAAGCGGAGTTATAGGTGTTTTCAAGGATAATTGCTTTAAGAAGTATTCCGAAGCGTCAGATTTGAAAAAGCACCTGATTACTACAATGGAGATACTTGAATGGAGTATCAAAATATAATTGGGAAATCAAGATTTTTCCTTGAACTTTTCGGAGCCGGTAGCAGGAAAATGGTTCAGTTTTTCGTGAAAATGTATATAACTAAACTTGTAGAAAATTTAATAGGCTATCATTTTACACTTGAAAACCTTTTTTTCGAGTTATAAGCAAAAAACTGAAAATTGTATTATTTAAAGCCCCTCTCCCTCCTCCGCCAGGAGCACCATGATTTGTATAACTGTTATATCTTAGACCTCCTGAGAACTGAAGATGAATGTTTAGCATTCGAAACTAGTTTTCTAATAAAATAATCCCCATAGAAGTGGCAATTAATTCATCTATCCTAATTGTACTGATCTTTCTATACTATCGTGCGTACCTCAAGTCATTTTTTCTTGTTCAGTGGACCCTCCCAATAGTATTTTTAGTTACTCTGATTTTCCTATTTTGACTACTATATTTCATCTAAATAAGATGGGAAACAGCCTTCTAAAGTTGTAAAAAAATAATAGTAACAATTTATTATAAATGACTGATATTTATTTTAATCAAAACTTTTTCTGTCCTATAAAGTTATAAGTAATAATTTATTAACAATTTGAAATTTCGTTCGATGTAAATAAAAAAACAAAATCCTAAAATTAAAAATTGCTCTAATAAAAATGATAATTTATATTTGGCAGATGTGTGTGAATGAATAAATAAACTTAAAAAAACATAATAAATACGCAAACCTTAGAGAATTTTGAATAAGAAATTCATCAAATAATGTAATAAATGGAATGAACAATAATAATATATAAAACAGATAAAAAAAAAGAAATTAAAAAAATCATTATTTTTATTAACTATTCTTACTTTGTGTTGATGTGAAGATAAAAAGAATAAATTAAAAAATAAAAACGATTTTAGTAATTTATTAGTAAGATTCTCTAAGTGGTCGATACATACAGTCAGTAAATTTCTCACATGCTGTTCGCATGAAGAGATAAGAAACAGATAAAGATAGTCAATTTAATCAGCTTTCAGATGGAAGAAAGAAGTTCGGGATCGAACATATAGTTTCGGAGTCAAACGTGCGTTTAAAGAGAAATACTTGTAAATATGAGTGTTTTAGCGTGTCTGATTTGAAAAACCATCCGAATACTTCATTTTCCGCTAAGGCTTATGACCTGAAACTAATCTAGTTGTTGCATAATTTCAGCTGTTTATGTTTCCGTTGAATGGAACATCAAAATTTAATTGGGAAATCAAGATTTTTCGTTGAAATCTTAAAAGTGCTGTAACTCGCGACATGTTCAATATAAATTAATAAAATTTATGCTACCAGTGAGTTGTTCTTCACATGTTATTTTAATCATTTTCATGAAATTTATTTGTTGTATATAATGTATACAGTTGTAAATATCAATAAATAGATAACAAGTAAATAATTAAATTGTTGAAAATGCTAAAAACTAACGCATAAATATATTAGATATATTATATGTATAATCTATACTATTATATAATAGGACAAGCCATTTTCGTTTGAGATAACTAACTGCGAAAACTACTGAACCAATCTGTACTAAATTTGAACCACATCATTTTTATAATTTCAGGAAGGTTTAGCAGTAATATAATCCACTTATTTTCAATTAATTTGTAATTAAAAAAAACATAATATGTATACCCTAAGTTTGACCGATATGTGACCAGCGCCATTCTAGATGATACTTTACAAAGGTATGGTGTTGTATAGAGCTTGAAATTGGTAATAAAATTTTATTATATTCAATTAAATTATTAAAATGGATTTAAATATGTAGTGCGGCATGTGGATCCCAGTGAAGCACTGTTCCGCAAAAGACATTACAATGGTAAAACTACTGAACTCATCCGTATAAAATTTTAACTAAATCATCTTCATAGTTCTGCCAAGGTTTAGCGATAATAAAGTTTATAATAATATTTATTATGTACAGTGTTGAGTGGCAGAAACTGTCATATTCTGTCATATATTTTTATGGTTAGAAATTGAAATCCAACCAGATGAAATTATTTTTGTCGGATAAAAATCATTACCAAATCCGATTCATGGGCCCTTATTAGTAAGCACTGATTATGCTGTCTATTATCGGCTAGAGCTTCATAATAGCCTCTGTCCATCTGGATTACTAACTTTTACATTCAGGTTAAAAATTGAAGCTCCAATGCTTTTAAGCAATCTTCATACACTTAATCAGTGCAATTTTAACTTGGTTAAAAATTGCTGCTCTGCGTGAAAATATCACCTGAAAAATAATGCTCAATTGCATATTTCATTAAAAGATTTTTATCGATAAACAAATAAAACTTCAATTATTAGTTAAACTTATATAAGTTGATTACTAATAAAGGCGGGCGCGACTGGGGATGCTAGTATAATATATTATAATGGTGGAAACTGTGAAATTTGCTTTGACTTTTTGTTTTAGTTTGGATCTGGATTATACATAAAATAAAATTAATAACTTTATAATTAAGGGATAAAAAAATAAATTAAATCCCAATCTTTTTTTTCGGTTTTGGTATCAGTACTGAGAATTTAAAAAAACGGTACCCACACATCTCTAGAACCGAATTAAATGTCCCAGTTTAATGCATTGATATATGAATTAATTATATATTTTCATAGCTACTTGTTAGGTACATTTATTTACATTAGTATACTTACCATAGTGCGAACGGTAGTGATGGTCATAGGAGCGCCACATGACGGCAGGGTAGAAGGTGTTGGCGGGCGCTGGGAGCTGGTGCTGGTGCTGGTGGCCTTGGTAGTCCTGCCATCCCCGGGGTGGGACGTACACCGGACCGCCACCTCCGCCTCCTCCGTACATGTCTGCAAAGTAGAGGTCATTGATCTTTACTTCTTGCTATGTAATTAGAGGCTGATACCTTAAGGATAAGGATCATTATTTTATGTTTAGAGCGAAACTAAACACTTAAAGAGGAATAAAACAATTTTTTTTTTAATAATGTAAAATAAGAAAGTGGTTCAAAGACATCGAGGTGCGGAAATAATGTGGTATAGAATATAGGGGGATAAGTTTCTATGGTGTGAAAATTAGAGTCACTTGATTCAGCATAGCAGCTTGAAAGTTACATGATAATCGCTGAGAGGCTCAGAGAGCTACTCTATAGGCCCTTTGAATAAAAACAAGATACATTTGGTGCAGTAGTTTGAAACTATTTTCATGATATTATTTTTAAAATATGTCAATACAATTATTCAGTAAGTAGTGCATTGAGAGAACATATTGATCCCATTTTCAAGAATAGTGTAAAATATACTTATGTATGAGTTATCCTTTTAAATATTGGAATAATTTTATGTTAAAGATATATTTTTTTAAAGAAAGCATTTTTTTTTTTAAATACCAATTCAAAATGTTTTTCAAAATACCCAATTATTGCAATAAGCATATTATCACTCACACCATAAATTAAATTATTGGATCTTTAAAAAAAACCGTATAAAAAATAAATAAATAGAGAAGAAAGAAAGTTAAGAAAGGGAATATGTTTTATAAAAAATATCACGATATCCGTCTTTAAATTCTAAACTATTACATCGTTTAAACCTTCATTATGAATTATATGATCTTCAAACATAAACAGCATTCTTTTTTAAATTTACTTAGCAATATTAATCCCTCTGTTGAAAACCAAATAATGGGGTGTATAAAAAAAAAAAAAAAAAATGACCGTTTCTTAAACAAATATTTGTATTATTATTTCTTTGATATAAAATACAATTAATACTCAAAGTATAGTCCATTGTTATCTACCGTCATTACCCGTATGCTAGCCAATTGCTCGATGCCACGCTGATACCATTCCTTGGGATGGCTGTCAAAGAACTCTTGGACAGCATTTTCAACTTCCGCAAAATTATCAATTTTTTTCCCTGGAAGAAAATGGTCAATGGATCGAAACAAGTAGTAATCCGAAGGTGCGAGGTCTAGACTATATGGTGGATGAGGCAGAAGTTCAAGCCCATGAAGTTCTGTAAACATTTCTGCTGATTGTTGTGGAGTAAGTTCGTGAGGGACCAGTCTACATGTCTTTTTCACCCTCCCCATGGAAAGAAGATGGCGACTAACAGTATCTTTCGACACACCACACTCCCTGGCAAGTTCGCGAGTACTTGTGGACGGATTTGACTCAACAGCTTCCTTCAGAACTTCATCAATATCCATTAATGGCCGCCCGGAGCATTTCTTCCTTTCCAACGTCGTATCTCCACTTCTAAATTTTTCAAACGAGCGCTCTTCAAGAACACCTTCCCCTTCATATTTAATAATTTCACGAGTTGCTTCAGGGGCTGTGAAATTTTTTTCCAGTAATGTCTTAAAATGACGAGAATTTCGTAGGGCACTGTTTACTTTGAAATAAATAACAGAACTGAGGCTTTTTTTTTTTAAGACGTCCAGTGTTAGTAAACAAGCTTAGAGAATGCTCTAAAGGGATTATTAAGTATTGGTAAATAATAAATAGCATTAAGATATTTACAGACTTTTGAACTCTGGAATTTGATAAAACGGTCAATTTTTTTCATACGCCCTATTTCGGAAGATGTATAGATAAACTGTGAAAGTTTCGAAGATCGAAAGCTACCGTTTTGTTTCTGAAAAACTAGGGCATTTTTAAAACATTTTAAATTAGTTTAAAAAAAAAAATGTTTTCTTTAAAAAATAATGGAACAAAATATATTTTGCACAAAACTATTCCAATATTTAAAAGGATAACTCATACATAACTATAATTTATACTACTCTTGAAAATGGGATTGATATGTCAATTCTTGTTCACTCAATGTACTAGTAACTAAATAATTTTATTAAAATATTTTCTATAACTAAACATTTTCAAAAATAATATCATGCAAAAAATTTCAAACTACTGTACCGAATGTATTTTATTTTTATTTGAATCACCTATAGAGTAGGAATGCATGAAATAGTTTAGCTACAGTATGAAATTGGTATTTTCTATTTATTTATAAGTTTTTATGATTATGTTTCATCAATAGTACGCTGTTTGCTTAATAACCGGTAGTTTACACATTTTGTTGGTTGGGTCTCACTGAATAGCAAGAAATTTTAACTTTGAATTTAACATACCCAACGTACCTCAATTCACAAATACAAGGACTCAGTCACCGATTTTTATAACATATCTCACGGAACTGTTTCATTCAGGAAATATTTTATCATCCGTGCACCCTGATTTTGGAATACATTAACCACTTCCATTTAAAAATCCTCTTCTATAAACTCCTTTAAATATCATTTATATATCCATTACCTCAATCATCAATCTTCACTGCATATGGTCCCTATAGTTGCAAAGTATGGAATATGGAAATGCCCGGTTTTGCATTCGATCATTAGCGGTTCGTTACATTGCTTTGGCATAATAAAATAGTTTGTACAATCAACCCTTTGGTTGTATTATTCCTCCCATTTCAGAGTCAATTCAGATTTTTAAAATTAGCTAAAACGTATATCAGTCCTAAAGCACAATTGCTATCAATATAAAGTAATACAAAAAATATGTTTTTTCTCATTCGATAAATTGCAGTTGTAGGGACGACATGTGAAATGTAAAACTGTAAAATTGATAAGGATGTTATTCTAATTTATATATTATTCGATGTATGTTTGAGTGAACTGTATATGAGTGTGTGTATTGTTATAAACAAGTGAAGATTATTATTTTAAATTGTTATAGCTAGATATTAGTACCTTAAGTTGTAACTTGATATTATTCTTTGGGTAAAAATATATCTGAATAAAGATTTTTTTTTCATGTTTTCCCTCTTAGAGTAACCCTGTAAGAAGGGATTGTATTTAAATATCTGTACATGCTCCATGGAATTAGCATATTACAGGTACCTAACATGTTTAGTATTTTATAAAATATGTGAAATTTAGAATTTAAGTTTTTATGATGAATTTCGAGTAGGTACAATAAACAATGTTAAAAAAAGAAACAAAACAAAATTAAGTGAAAATTTCATAGCTGACTAACACAAAACATAAGTGAATAAACACAATACAAATAGAAACAAAACTAAAAACATCAATGAGTTCGGCTCCACGTCGTTGTTTGTCTTCTTCACTTCTTTGAAGAGTTTTAAATCACGTTCAGTGATAAATTTATTCATTTCCTTGAGATAATTTTTAAAAATATCCTTCTCTGGAAGCGGCCAATCGTCTCCTTTTAATAGTATGGATTTTATTAGCTGTACTCTCTTGTTGTCAAAAAGAGGACAGTTGTATGGAATGTGATGAAAATTCTGTTGTGTTTGTCTGTCGCAGTGGCATGTAGATGAGTTAGTTAAATGAAATCAGTTCAAATAGCCATTACTTTGTCCGTGTTCGTTCAAGAAGGGTCACTTTGTAATGTGTACTTTTAATTTTGTCTGAATAAAGATTGTTTTTTATTTAATTTCATCTCATTCTTTTCAAAATTGTTTTTCCGCCTTAAAAGAAGTGTGTTTGTATGAACATTTTTTTGACAACTCTTAGGTCCGACAAGAATACCTAAAACCGAGTTATCCCTCCAACAGCCACTCCGCCCCATATTGTTGTTATCCTCCCATCGCCTGACTGGTCTTAATCAAAGATGTTGGACAAGAGATGTAAGGGGAGCAGAACAAAATGGTCGCCGAGCATGAAATATGCCCCAGGGGAGAAAGATGGCGCCCAGCTGAGAGCAGATGCCCTAATTGGTGATAAGATAGTCGACTGCTTTTATGTTAATAGTCTCCCAACAACGTCTATTTATAATCAGCTGGGCTAGAGCTCTTCTCTATTCCATCGGCTCTGCCTGTCCTCAGGATATACTGCCAGGGATAGTTTTTGTTTTACCCTAAATGGAATAACAAAATAATAATAATGGGGAAAAATGTCATATAAATATGATTTTGGTAAAAGAACATGGTGGTAATATAGAGAACTAAAGAGCTGGATGGCTAAGGCAGATGCCAATGTTAAATATTTACACTGAATACAATTCGTTCCTTTTACATATATCAAAAAATACATACTAACTGACTTGATGTACATTTAAATGACTTGGCATTTATATTGACAACACTCCGATTCCTAAAACAGATATACACTACCTTGGTCTGAAGTTTGACCGAAGAATGACATGGGATCTAAATATCAAGTTATAAAAGGAAAACACTAAACCGAAGACCTTTATATTCACTCCTCTCCAATCGTTCAACTCCAAATCTTAAACAAAAAATTAACACTTATTCGTACTTACTGAAACCTATTTGGACATACGCTCCGCAGATATGCGGAACAGCTAAAAAGACAAATATTAACAAACTCCAAATCTTCCTAACAATCACTAAAGTACTCTGGTACGTAAGCAACATAATTTTACTTACCGACCTAATCATGCCTACAGTTAACGAACAAATACGAACCTACAACAAACAATTCAACGGAAATCACATGGGTATCCTAATACACTTACATAATCATAATAAACTTACAATAATAATAATACACTAATACAGAGAAGGCCAAAATGGAGCTTGATTAGAGACCTCCTAGACTAAAATAAAAACAAAGACTGGATGTGCCGCTGGGTTCTGCTTCACGCCATTTTCCTCTCAACAGATTCACTGGTTACCTAATTGTAATTGATATGTGTTAGTAACGATATAAAGTCAAAACAAAAAAAAACCATACTTCATTTAGGACTGGAACAGGCTATTGGCAAAAATCTACTAAAATATAACTCCACAGTACTATGAAATACCCAAAAACTCTCTTTACTAACTAACTCAATAACTTACAGAACATGAGCCAACTAACTAAATCTCTATGTCGTTCCTACAACTGCAAAGTATCGAGTGTGAAGGAACACTTTTTGATTACTTAATCAATTGCTTTAAGACGGATGTACATTTTAGCGAATTCTCAAATCTGACTTCACTCTGCAAAGGGGAGGACTAACCCAGTTAAAGGGTTGATTATACAAACTATTTGATTATGTCAAATCTATGTAAAGAATCGTTAAACATCGAATGCAAAAACCCCGTATTATAAAATTCGATACTTTGCAGTTGTAGGAACGATATATGGCCTCTACAACAAGGAGTATTATATCAGAAACATTAGAGGAAACTGCTGGAATACTGCAGGCATTTGAACCTCCTCTAAAGACTTAATTTAAGAAGATTTTTTCTTCTTTTTTTTTTATTTAAATTTAGTTGTTCATTTGTTTAATTATTTTTCCTTTTTTGAGATTTCGTTCTTTTTTTATGAAGTTTATCTATGTAATTTCAACAACGTATTGATTTATATTATAAAAAATTACATGCAACAATTTACTGTATATAAGATACTTTTTGTATGGTTTAAGTACACTTAATTTAATTTAGTTGTTAGTTTGTCCAATTTTGACGTTCAGAGTAAAAAGGTACGGTTAAAAGGTTAAAGCAGAAATGAAGGTTTTTGTTGATAGCTTTGTTATAATACTCGACCACTCCAGTTAAAGTAAACAAATTACATAATCTACTAGACCTAAGAAGTAGACTAGGAAGTAGACCTTTGAGGAAGAGCTACATTGAAAGATAATAGGAGAGACACGAAATAAAATTGAATGATAAATATTCGTTTATTAATTTTTAAAAAATTGAAGATATATATATATATATATATATATATATATATATATATATATATATATATATATATATATATATATATTTATTGTTTACAAATGATCATTTTTTATTATTATTTTTTTGTATGAAGGTTTATGTCATTTTTCTTTTTTGCGATTAAATTTTTTTTATGTAAATAGAGGTTCAATCGCTTTCCTGAAGGGGAACAAATAATAAATTGCAATAACAAGAATAAAGGCATTATTATAATTTCCTACCATTTAAATTTGCTTTGAATTTGTATTATATCGAAGTGATTTTTTTTTTTGTTAGAAATTGTATTAATTTTTTTTTTTTTCATCCAGATATCCTAAATCATAACCATGTAGAATTTATTGAAGCAGAACTGGCCATTCCTCTCCAAATGACCATTCCTCCTAAAGCCTTCCACCCTTCAGAAATAATAGCCATCAGTCGTAAATTGCCCTCCAACAAAGCTCCTGGACACGACCTTATCACTTCAAGAATCCTCAAACACCTTCCAAGGAAAGCAGTATTATTCCTAACTTACGTTTACAATGCTGTCCTCCGTACAACATATTTTCCCGATTCCTGGAAATCATCAATAATAAAAATGATCCCAAAACCTAAAAACCGCCAAAAAATCCTTCCTCGTACCGACCTATTTCTCTCCTACCTATAATGGGCAAAATCCTTGAAAAGCTCCTTTTGAAACGCCTTTATCCCATCTTTGTTTCCAATCACATTATCCCTGATCACCAGTTTCGATTTCGCCAGTCTCATTCCACTATCCAATCTTTCTGATAGAGTATTTAAAATTAACCATAATTCTACATACTCACCCACCTTTCTCCAGACCGCTGGTATTCCTCAAGGTAGTATCCTGGGTCCCATCCTTTATACAGTGTATACAGCTGATATCCCAACCCATCCTTATACTATCCTCACAACCTATGCTGATGACACAAGCGTGTTATCAGTCAATGATGATCCATTTGCTGCATCCCAGACACTTCAGTCACATATCATTTCCCTTGAAGAATGGTGTCATAACTGGAGAGTTAGGATAAATCCCAGCAAATAACCTTTACCCTAAGTCGAAAACCTACCTCATCCTGTCCTACTGCTCATACTATCCTGGAGTACCATTAAATAATGTAGAACGGATCAGATACCTTGGATTTTATCTTGACAAGAGACTTACCTGGAACCCTCACACAAGATTGAAAAGACAAGAAGCACATCGATTTCGACTACTACAACACCTACTTGACAAACGTTCAAATCTCCCGATACACTACAAAAAACTCATCTATATGACGATTATCAGACCTATTTGGACTCGCAGAATAGAGTTATGGGGATCCACCAATCCAAAATCCTTCGAAAAATCCTTAATGCTCCTTACTTTGTCACAAATGAATTGATCCACAGTGACCTTAATATCCCATATGTTGCTGATTTGGCACGAATCAGATACCTTTCCTTTCATAATAAACTCAATGCTCATCCAAATCCACTTGTACAACTTGCTTCCCATTCTATTCCTGACAATCCTCCGTGGCGTCTGAAAAGAATATGGCCCCGTGATCTTCTTATGTAAATATTCATTAGAGTACTACCAATGGGTAGTTCCTCTACAAGTTTTATTCATGTCATTATGTCTCATATATACCGCATATTTACTTGATGTGTTTTTTTTTTAAATACAGTTGTAAATTTCTATTAATAAAGGAATAAAAAATAAAATATTTTTTATCTGTTATATTTAAAAAAAATGAATTTGGGTCCTTTTCTGAGGTTCTAAAAACAAATCTGGCCCAATGGTATGGAGTAAAAAAAACAAAAAAGACATTGACATAATTTTTCAAAAGACCATAAAGTCGGTATACATTAGATACAAATGTGTATTACACAATTGTTTTTATTTTGAAATAAAACCATACATATTGAACAATAACATGTACAAACTAAATAAAATGAATTTGAAATTAACTGTTATAACAAAAAAACTAAATAATAATTAAAACAAAACTTTTCTTATTGTCTACACAGGAAGGCATTCCCTTGTTTTTTTAGCTTCTATAAGAAGCAAGCTACCTTTTTACTTACTAAGGTTCTAGCCAGTCTGTAAAAATTTATATTATTTGTAAAATTAGTTATGTTCGTTCCTGCCTATGTTATGTAAGTCATATTCTGATAACGGCCATTTGTCTCGTTTTATCATTGTAGACATAGTTAATTTAGATTTCTGTCAAATAAAAATCAGTCGTATATTATGTGTTTGAAGGTTTGTTCTTGTTCATCGAGATTACAAATACTATGCTTTGTTAAGTAAAGTCATTTAAGATATGATTCTGACATTTCGTGTTCTGTGTGTATTCCTGTCAATTCACTTGTATATTGTGTGTTGTGTACTGCAGTTTTGGTGGGTTATTTCAGGAATATATTTGCGAAAGCTAGGTGATTTCAATGAACCACTCATTAAAATTGATCATTGTTGTATAATTAATATACTGATTAATGAATAATTAATCATATTATCATATTGATTAATATCATCGTTACTGAATAAGTAATCAGTGGAATATAGTTTAATTGTTAAAAAGGAAAATTCATAAAATATATATATATATATATATATATATATATATATATATATATATATATATATATATATATATATTAAATTAATTATGTTATGATTTACATATTGGGGACCTTATTTTAGCACAGTCTTTTAAGAGAACAACAAATAAATATACCAAAACTTATTATTTATAATTAATATAAATTATTAAAAAAATTTTAACATACTATGACCAGTCGTGTCCATGTAGCTTGTGGAGGCCATTGTGTTGGTACCAGGAAACATTTTAGTTCTTTACGAGATCTTCAATTTCAGCTCATTTCTTTTAACTATAACAAAACATATTCTATTAAAATGTATGTTTTTTTTATCTCTTAATAATATTAATATAAATATCGTAAATGTCGTATTTACGTAAAAATAAATTATGAAATTAAAATTGTTGTATTAATAATTACATTTTGATTGTATTTGATACAAAATATTTTAATTGTAAAACATACAAAATATTTGCTAGAACATTGGAAATTTTACTATTGATTTCGTTTTGCTAATTAACAATACCTCAAATAGGCTTTTATTTATTATTTTATAGTTTTTATTCAAGCTACAGAAGGAAGTTACTGAAGGGAAAAAAATTAAAACTTTTTTTTTCTTTAGTTTTATTTCGGAAAATGGAAAAAAGATATATGAATCGTTTTATTAATTTCCCTATTTTGATTTTTCTTCTCGCATATGTCTAAGGTAACCTTCAAAGTTAATAAAAAAATTGAAATTTTCTTGTTAGTGTTTTTTTTTTAAAGGCAAATGTTTTTCTTAACGTTTTTCACAGTCGAATCTACTTCAAACTGTTGTTTCCTTTTTTTGTTTTCACAAAAATGATTTAAAAAAAAAATCATTTAGAATTTATAGTTATTAATATTATTAACCCTTTTCATGGCAAGTATGCATACTTTCAAATATTTAAATTAACTGTTTTCTTCTTTTTTCTTGGAATTGAAAATTGAATAAATCTAAAAAAAAAAAAATAATTTAATTTCATTTAATGTTTTTGAATTTTGGGGCCCTCTAAACAATCTATCAGGTTATGGTGTACTGTGGTACACTGAGCTCTGAACAGAGTTAAATACAAAACCTGCATTACTATAGAACATATATAGACATAATATAGAATATATATTTTACTTACTGCTTTTACTTATTTTTGAGAAATGAAATGCAAAAAACTGTAAAAGTGTATAATGATGTCCTGTATTTTAGATCAGAATACATTTGAACAAATTTATAATTTAAACCTATTAGCAGCTACATTTAAATTTTAAAATATGTGTATGCATGTACACACATGACAACAAATAGAGACCTCATGTAGACTACAGACTAGACATCATGCAAGCGAATATTAAAAAAAATTGTTAAAATATAAAGCTGTTTTCCCACGCAAGCTATAGAAAAAAAAAAAATGTTAATCGGAATAAAATATTGATTTAGTTTTAAAAAGAAGCATTTTATGTCATTGCAAAGACCTTGTAATATCGGTGATTCATTCAGTGTATACTTATTTTTATCTTGATCTGTTACATCAGCGAAACTATAACACTGAGTGGTAATCATCACTTAACATATCGAACAACTTATTTATTATATTACGTTTGAATCTGTTATAATTTAAATTTTAGATATTTTTTCCTTATCGTGATTAGATATTATATATGCGTAATTGATGGACAGAATATCTTTATTCCTTGAAGTAAGAAAATTACGAAAAAATAGATCTGAATTATATGTATTAACTTATCAGATTGGTGTTTTATGCACGTACGTCGTAAAATCCCATGGGTCGTGGGTACGAGTCCTACCTTGGTCGATATTTATTTAAAATTGAATATCAGTCTTCTCACTCTGGGCTGGAATAGGTTGGCGATTCGTTGGGTAATCTGTCCCTCCCTAGTTGAAGTACATAAGGTATATAACAATATACAACATTAAACTATTATTTGAGATTCTTCAAAATTTTACTGTAAACAATATGCCATTTGATAAATAGAAAAAGAAAAATTGGTTTCTCGTGATGTTAAGAATATATCAAAAACTAGTTAAAGGTTTTTTCTTTAGCTTTTTAGTTTTTTAATAATATATCTTTTTATCATTTTTAGTGTAGTTAATTTCTATTTATTAAATAATCGGAAAAAATACACAATTTTTGAATGAAATATGTTAATATGTATCAATATTTGAAAATTTATAATTTCGATAATTTATTACTTGATTTTAATAAAAAGTAATGTTTAAAATAAGTGATTTTTTTTTTTTTTATTGTTTCCAATCTATATCAGTTCAATAAGCAATAATTATAATTACTGACAATATTTAAACAATTACGTCGTACGGATAGTTAGGAAATATTCTGACACGAGGACTGATAAAGGAACTGAACGACACTAAAAGCTGATATAGTGTATAGATAACAAAAAAATGGCTGTGATAGCGCTTCGAAACCTTCTGATAAGAAACTGATAACGTATATGAGGGTGTTTCTACCTGCATGGTTTTGCCGGCGTGTGTACTTCGTTTGGCGTTACAAAACCGAAACTGGCATTTCTCAATTGTCAACATTTATTATTAAAATAGTTGTACATCTTGTTGTTTTTTTACTAAAAGATTTCATTTATTTATTTATTTTAAAAATTAAACGAGATTTAATAAAGAATAATTTGTTTTAGTAAAATAAATAAATTTTTTCTAAAGGTATTTTTTTTCTGATCTTTCACTGTTAATTTTGTTTTGGTATATTTAATCTTACACTAAAATAGACCAACATGATCAATCTTTTTCGATTTAAGTATCATGTTAAGATATTGGTTATCCAGATTGATAGTGTCACAAATCAAAATTCCATCGTATATAATATTTTTTTTTACCTTGTCATTTAGACAAAAACCCTTGTTTGTTTGAGGCTTGGCATTCTTATGCACTCCCACTATGCAGGAAGGACGGGTTATCTTATAGGTTACCAACCGATTCTAGCCAGGGTAGGAAGGATTCATCTCGTGGGTCCTCCACGAAATAAATTTCAACCCACCCAGGTGGGGTTTGAACCCACGAACTAAACCGTAAAGGCCCCTGGCAAATACTGTGCAAAAATCAAGATAAAATAATTTATGAATATAATTCCAGTGTGATTCCAAATATGTCTATACAATTATTTAATTGTTCTAATTTCCTTTTTATGTCCTAACTATGTACATATACTATTTCACAACATCATACCCTCCCGATTGCAATAGCAATATATAAATCATGATACTAAATGATTAATGCCAATAAAACGAAATATGTGGTTAGTAGCAGAAACAGTGGAAACTTAGCCGCTAACGAGTAAGGAAGAACAACGCCTTAAAGTTATAGAAAATGAAGTATTGGGTAAATATAGTTCAGGTAACATCAGCGCGAGAGTTAAAATGTAAAGTCGTTGGATTTAATAATGACCGAATTCTTCCGAAAAGGGTAGTCAGTTTTGAGCCGTCGCACATAGTCATCTCGTGGGTCCTCCACGAAATAAATTTCAACCCACCCAGGTGGTTGAATAGGGGTATTTTACAAATCTAGGCGGCCTAAAGTATTCAATCCCTTCAATTCAAGTATTCAAGTTACTGTCGAAAATATATTCTAATCATATATACTAATCATATTAAGTTAAGAAAAAGTTATTTTCAGGCTTTATATGAAAAAAAAGAAAAGAAAAAAAAGTTTATTCAATATACTTAAAAATTCCTTCCTAGAAAATTTTCGTGTAAAATTCTGGCTGTATAGCTTGAAATGTTGTATGCCTCAACGGCTTCTTCGCAGAGCAACCGTTTTGGCAACATTGCTTTTTCTATATAAGTGGATAAAGACTTATTAATAATTTTGATATTTAACAGCTCCTCCATCCCTGATAATCCTCCGAGGCGACTGAAAAGAAGATGGTCTAGAGACTTTTTAGTGTAGATTTTATTGAAGTGCTACTAGTGAGTAGTTCTTCACAAGTTATTTACATGCCATTGTATTCATTGTCAACGGATTTACTTGTTGTATATTATTTTGTACAGTTGTAAATATCAATAAATGAAAAAAAAAAAGAAAAAAAAAAAAAGATATTTAACGTTACGTTTTCCTATCAAATAATTGAATTTCTTAAAGGCTACGCCACAAATGTAGGACCTCATGGTTGATGTTAATGTGACGGCATTACACACGTTTGTGTCAATCAGAGTAAGTGACACGAGTTCACAGTATAACAATTGTTTTTTAGTTTAAATAAGGTACTTTTTAATGAATTTAATTAATTAAAGTAAATATTTCAAATGCTTTTAGCAACTAATCGTCTTTTTTAAAGGATTTTTTATTTCTTCCATCTCTGACTAAGTTTAGATTTTAAACAGTAAATTGGTACTTCGTGTCCTTTAAATGTTCACTAAAATAGTTCCCAATAGTTAAAATACGTTAATTTTAATAAAATTTAATAAATTTAATAAATGTTATCTAATTTTAAATCAGAATTGGGAGGTTTTGCTCCTGTATTTTATCGGTCAGTGATTTCTGGGACACTCCTCTTACTGCTGAGGCAATGGACACATACAAAAAAAAATTGAAGATCCCGTTAAAAGAATTTTAATATTTAATTTAATATTTTCTCATCGTCATGTTTGGTGCCGCTTAAATCCAAAAAGGTGCGGCTGATTTGAACAGTATTATTTTACAAAAGGTCCAATCTTTCTAAGAAATCAAAAATAACAGCCGGGACGCACTCTGAAGTACAACAAAAACACTAAAATATGCTAAAATGTGGTTGAAAATAAACGAAAAATACAGTATTTTTCAAACAGCCGAAATGGCACTGATACATTAATTGATAAAATAATAACCACTTCAAAAGTATGTGTCCTCACCTGCAGTTTCAAGATCAATAACTCTATTTATGAAAAATATCACTAAACATAAGAAAACCCATTTTAACTGAAGCGATTACACTTAGAAAGCAGAGAGAGATCTGTTGGGCTGACAAGATGGGGCAGTTTCGATTAATCGTACGACTTCGTACGGAAGGAAGGGAAAAGGGTCACATAATGTCCTCTGTTTATCTAACTTTATAAACAGCATGGTTTTATTAACCTTCTGTGGATTTTATAAAATCGACTTTTGGCCGCCTAGATTAGCCAAATACCCCTATGTGCGTCGGGTAAATGTCCGGGGAGTGTACTGAGAGGTAAATGATAGAATTGCGTTAGTGCTGATCTTGATTTGGGTTTTAATGGGGTGGGTTGGAAAAAGATGTATGGTTAGAGGTTGTTTGTGTCGCCATCGAACCCTCGGGTTCGCTAAACCTTTATTTATTATCTTCATACCCAGTCGAACCCGTTCTCATCTTGCCTAATTTTCAGGTTACTGCGTAACCTGAATTACACTTCAGATTAAATGATATTTTACATTTAATTTTAATGATACCCTTCGTCGTAAACCTACGACTTCCTGTCCAACAGTATCCTTTAATGATATTCCATTAATCCCTGTTGAACAGATCCGCTACCTTGGACTCCACTTGGACAAACGTCTTACTTGGAATCCACATACAAGACTAAAACGACAAGAAACTGCTCGTCGTTACAGACTACTTCAACATTTACTAGACAAACGATCAAAGCTCCCAATTAATTACAAAAAACTCATTTACATGACTGTGATTAGACCTATTTGGACGTACGGAGTTGAGCTTTGGGGCTCTACTAAACCATCCAATTAATCTCGTATCCAATCCTTACAATCCAAAATCCTTCGAAAAATCCTCAATACTCCTTACTTTGTGACCAATAAACTTATCCATAAAGATCTTAATGTTCCTTATGTTGCTGATATAGCCCACAGGAGATACCTATCCTTCCATAGTAAGCTCCATAACCACTCCAATCCACTAGTCTCCCAACTTGCTTCCCAATCCATTCCCGATAATCCTCCGAGGCGTCTGAAAAGAAGATGGCCTAGAGACCTTTTAGTGTAGATTTTTATTGAAGTGCTACTACTGAGTTGTTCTTCACAAGTTATTTGCGTGCCATTGTATTCTCTATCAACACATTTACTTGATGTACATGTTTTTATACAGTTGTAAATATCAATAAACGAGAAAAAAAAAAAAAATTAATGATACTATTTATTTCTGTTTTTCTTCTTTTATATGCCGTTATAAATGGTTATGATTTTCTTTTATGCAAATAAGATCTGCTTGATATTCTGGGTACATCCTTAAACTACCAGTCCGTTTCAAAAGTCCAGTCGTTTTTCATTGATTAAGATTTATTTGGTATTTTATTGAAAATGGAGTTATAACAGTAAATTATATAGAGATGATTATAAAGAGTTATAATTCTATTTTCAAATCGACCTTCTCCAATGTAAATCATATTGTATACAATTCCTTTGAAATAGGAATTACTTTTTAATTCAGTCACTGCTAAACATTTAAAATGGTGAGTCTTGAAATACTAATTCGGTCAATTTTATTAGCATATGTATTTAAAGTTAGTACCGAGGCCGCTCGAAAAATATGCTCCGTGTTTGATGAGAAAGTATACTCAGCGTAAAGCTCAATTTTGGTTTTCCAAATTTCGTCATAGCGATGAAACGCTTAAAGATGATGCTTCAGTCTTTCAGGATGACCTCAAGTTGCCAACGAACAGAAAATTCGAGAATTAATTGATTTGGATCCATGTCAAACATGTGCGAAAATAGGTAAGCATTTAAATATTTCACAAGCAACCACCTAGAGGTACCTACATCAAATTGACTAAGGATAAATTAATGGAAATCGGATGGGAAACATTGCCCCACCCACCATATTCTCCTGACTTTTCACTCACTCATTATTAAGATTATTTTAATAAACAGCAAAGCCTAGAATGGGAATTAAATCAGTTTTTTACCTACAAAGATCAATCTTTGTTTAATGATCTCGCACAACGGTGGGATAAAGTTATTAGATGGAATGGAGATTATTTTAATGAATAAAAATGTATAGTTATTGCTTCATTGTATTTTTTAATTATCCAAAAAACCGACAGGACTTTTGAAACGACCTGGTACATATATGTAGTGGGCTTCATGAGATATACACTGAGTGAACATAACTATTCATATTCAAAGAAATATTTCTTTTAAAATAAGTAACTTTACCATGTTGTATTCATTTCAAGATTAATTTCAATCCAGCTACCAGTTGTACCTGAGCACTCTCAGTAGGCAGGGCAAATAATGCAGGAGTTGGCGTTGATAAGCGCTCCCGACTGACTTTTCCTTTTGGTTGAAATAAGGCGTTAAGAGTTTGGAAGCGATTCGGTGAAGAACGAACGGGAAAGAGAAACACCGGTAGCCTCTTAGTTGGTGACGATTAGCATCCAAATAACTGTCAATACTCGGCTGTTCCTTTAGCCGCGGTCGTTTCGGCAACTGCCGCGGCGAAACGGAATAAATTTACTTTGTGCTCTTTCGGAAGCTGCTCTGAGTGGAGGACTTCGCCTTCATCCATTACCTTCCGATTTCCCTTCCTCATTGTCCCTCCAGCTATATTCGATAAGTAGTACGCTAGATGACCGCAATGAGTGGGGTGTGTACTGAGGAAACTTGTTAATCTTAAATTAGTTGATTTATAATTGCCAATTGATCTATAAATTAGTCGATAATGTTTTTTGTAACTACTGGATTTTGATAGTAGTGACGCAACTGGTATAGGAGCTTGCCCATAAGCGTTGAAGACAAGCTTGGTTCAAGGTTCCCCAGGGTATTAGTATATATGGAATATTTTTTATGATGTTATTTAAAACCTCTTAATTTTAATTTTTTTTCTTTTTCTATTAGAATTTTTTTTCTATAATTTTTTTATTTAGTAATTATTGCAATCTACCACAAACTTAGGTAAGTAATATAGATGACTTCAAGGTTACATTCATACATTAAGTACAATAAAAGAAAGAAAGAATAAATAAATAAAAAATAAAATAATTTTAATTGAAAAACGAAACAAACAGAAAACAGAAAAGTACTATGCTATACATAAATATTTTTTATTAGAGTTAAAATATTAATTTCAACATGGAAAGGAACTAAATGAAATCAAGTTTCTTGTGGAAAATAAAGAAAAACGGCTGCTCGAAGGAAAGGAAGCAAAGATTGTATAATACGGGAAAAGATTGAATAATCGGATTCGGATTTCGAAGCGATCTAACGCAACAATTCTACATTTTAATAAACTTGAATTATCTAAAAATAATCAGAAATACATAAGATTTCAATGAACGAATAATAATATATTATAATGCATATAGGTAGGTTAAATTTGTAAGTAAATTTAATAAAATGACAGTTAAAAAAGTAGGTAAAAAACAATAAAATTATTGTAGAAACAAGTTTGGTAGGTAGCTACATAGAATATAAAATAATTTTATTTTATAGCTCTAAAACAGTTTCCATCATAATATTTAAGGGCATACCAAACAATGTGCAATCAATGGCTATCACTCTCATAAACATTATCAAGCTAGAAAGGATTACTAACTGCTGGTTATAATGAATAAATATAAACTTAATCAACAAAAAAAGTTTACTAGTCTCACTTTTATGAAATAACTAGCTGTAAGTACCCTGCTCCGCTACGGTTCAATATCATTAGGATTAAGGACAACTTAGATTAGTAAAAATTAAGCGTTAATAAACTTACCTGAACTGAGAAAAAGGTATATTCTAGGTTCAAGGAATGAAATTCAGAAATGCTAGGTACAACTTGTATAATACAACTTAGGCCTGGTTGAGAAAAGCCGATTATCTTGTTACCGGAAAACTGAAGGAAGAGTAGTTGGGGACGAAGCTACTGGTGAAACAATGTTGGGGGGTTGCTTGTAAGAAATATGTATATCGAACTGGCCTTACATGTCATCACCAGAGAACATAAGTCTTTTAACCTCCTCTTTAACATATACATAAATAATTTTTATTAGAATTAAAATATTAATTTCAACATGGAAAGGAACTAAATGAAATCAAGTTTCTTGTGGAAAATAAAGAAAAACGGCTGGCCGAAGGAAAAGAAGCAAAGATTGTATAATACGGGAAAAGATTGAATAATCGGATTCGAATTTCAAAGCGATCTAACGTAACAATTCTACATTTTAATAAACTTGAATTATCTAAAAATAATCAGAAATACATAAGATTTCAATGAACGAATAATAATATATTATAATGCATATAGGTAGGTTAAATATGTAAGTAAATTTAATAAAATGACAGTTAAAAAAGTAGGTAAAAAACAATAAAATTATTGTAGAAACAAGTTTGGTAGGTAGCTACATAGAATATAAAATAATTTTATTTTATAGCTCTAAAACAGTTTCCATCATAATATTTAAGGGCATACCAAACAATGTGCAATCAATGGCTATCACTCTCATAAGCATTATCAAGCTAGAAAGGATTACTAACTGCTGGTTATAATGAATAAATATAAACTTAATCAACAAAAAAAGTTTACTAGTCTCACTTTTATGAAATAACTAGCTGTAAGTACCCTGCTCCGCTACGGTTCAATATCATTAGGATTAAGGACAACTTAGATTAGTAAAAATTAAGCGTTAATAAACTTACCTGAACTGAGAAAAAGGTATATTCTAGGTTCAAGGAATGAAATTCAGAAATGCTAGGTACAACTTGTATAATACAACTTAGGCCTGGTTGATAAAAGCCGATTATCTTGTTACCGGAAAACTGAAGGAAGAGTAGTTGGGGACGAAGCTACTGGTGAAGCAATGTTGGGGGGTTGCTTGTAAGAAATATGTATATCGAACTGGCCTTACATGTCATCACCAGAGAACATAAGTCTTTTAACCTCCTCTTTAACATATACATAAATAATTTTTATTAGAATTAAAATATTAATTTCAACATGGAAAGGAACTAAATGAAATCAAGTTTCTTGTGGAAAATAAAGAAAAACGGCTGGCCGAAGGAAAAGAAGCAAAGATTGTATAATACGGGAAAAGATTGAATAATCGGATTCGGATTTCGAAGCGATCTAACGTAACAATTCTACATTTTAATTAACTTGAATTATCTAAAAATAATCAGAAATACATAAGATGTCAATGAACGAATAATAATATATTATAATGCATATAGGTAGGTTAAATTAAGTTAAGTCTTTAAATTGACAAAAGACTTAAGTCAATTTGATCGTTAGGTTAAATTGACTTAAGTCTTTTAATATCTTCTCGTTGCGAAACAACTCAAACTTGTAAGGGTCCACCTCTGCAGTCACCAAGAGTTCACAGAAAGTACCATATTATAAGGTTTCGACATCGATCGTATTTTTGTTTGTTTACAACTATAAGGAATTTAATTTATGGTCAAAGCGTGCGGTTTAAACATCTAACCTATTTTTTAACTTAGCTTATCTCCAAATACCATATGACAATTAATCTATAATTATTCACCCAATAAAAATTGTAATAGCATTTTTCGTGAATTAGCCGCGATCCAGGCCGATTTTTTAAAATTCCTTTCTTAGCGAGCACCTACGGCCCAAGAGGAAGCTACACATCGAATTCCATTCCAATCCGTTCGGTGGTTTCTGAGATTTCGTGTTAAATGAGTGAGTGGTATTTGACAAATATATAGTAGATAAAAACGGGAAGTCAATAGTACATTAGTCAATTTTTTCATGCTTTTATCTCCTTTCTATAAATATTTCCATACCAATTTACTTTTCTTGTGAAATAAATCAAACTAGAGACTTGTGCCGGAAGCTAAATCTTCTGATCTGCTTACTAACCAGCCGAGGACAAAAATAGAACAATTTACGGCCCCACATCGATCAGATATAGAAGAGAGGGGGAGCGGGGTCTAAGGGGCAACAAGGCTAGGTGTGAACATAATTGCAGAATGTTAACTTGAGTGCCCCCCGTGTCAATTAGGCTAACTACCGGGACCAGGAACTTCTTAACTAACCAAACTATTTTCAGGAAACTTCTATAAATCTCCTAAACTAGGAACAACCTAATTACTACTAACCAGTCGTATTTTCGGGTAATAAAATTACGCGCCGAATCTTCGACGCGTTGGTACCAGGCCTATAATTAAATTACATCTGTGAGGAGTGTGTGAAGTGTAAACGTGTTTAAAAAAAAAAAAAAAAAAAAGCAATATTTTCCAAAATGTTTCACAAATAAATATTCATATCTGTAATATAAGAGCATAGCACACTCAGTCTCTCACGGATCTTGTTGGCAATGTTTTTGGAGGTTCCGAGTCAAAAAATAGTAGACTCTAGCATAACCCGTCGCGCCTTCGACCGCACTCATAAATAAAGAATTATTGTTATTATTATAACTAATAATTGAATTTTATTTGTTTATCGATAAACATCGTGTGTTGAAGTATGGAATTTACCATTATTTCTTCAATGATATTTTCACGCATGGCACTAATTTAAACCTGATTAAAATTGCTTTGAATATGTGTTTGAAGAGTATATAAAAGCATAATTAGACATCCATTTTGGCAGAAATAATTTTATCGGTCCATCCGATTGGATTTTAATTTCTAACCATAAAAATATATGACAGTTTGGCAAACCTGGCACTCAAGACTATACATTTTAATTATTATTATAGTAAAATTTATTATTATAAACCTTCCTAGAACTTTGAAGATGTTGTAGTTAAAATTCGTTACAGTTTAGAATAGTTTTACCATTTCAAACTCTATTGCAGAATGGCTACATATCGGTCGATTTTTAAACTGCACAGAGATCCACACGTCGCTCCATATAGTTATAGCTTTTTTAATCACATTTGAATTGAAAATAAGTACATTTTATCATAAACTGATAAAACACAGTACCTTTGTACTTTCTCGATATGGCAATATAATTGAAAATGATTAAATTTTATTATTGCTAAACCTTCCTTAAACTATGAAGATAATGTTAAAATTTGGTTCATATTGGTTCAGTAGTTTTCGCGGTTAGTGATTACAAACGAAAAATACTTTGTTTTATAAATGTATATATATATATAATATATATATATATATATATAAATCCTATATATATATATATATATATATATATATAGATGTATTTTGCCGATTCGACTCATGGGCCCTAGAAGCCGAGAAAAAATGAAATAGCATTAAACTTAATTTTTTTTACATCTCGAGTTTTAAAAGTGATATTGACGTGACTCTTGCACAGACTGTTTTACTTTGGAGTGCAAATTTAAGGGAAAATACAGCCACTCCATTGATTTTGGATTAGATTAATAAAATTCTAAAAAAAATATTAGATCTTTCAGCATATTACCTCTATTGATTTGTTCACACAAAAAATGACGCACGATTCTTATCCAGAAATCAAAAGAACCCTTAAATACGAAGTTTCATCCAAATAGAAAAATAAAAAAACCGTAATCATCAAAATTTGCCTGACCAAATGGTAAGATTTTTTTTTTAATAGACAAAAACTTTATATACGGTTAAACTGTTAAATGTATCAATTTCATATTTTTACTCAAAATATACGGTGGTAATACTATAATCGAGATATCTTTGGTTTCATCTTCCTATCTAAAGTTGAAAATCAAGTTAAAAATGTATTTTGTTGCAACTTTTTAAATATGGATTTCTTCCCGTTTTGTTCCTCGAATTTCCTATTTAAGGGTCCTTTTAATTGCTGAATAAGAGTCATACGTAATTTTTTGTGTAAAAAGGTCTATAAAGGTAGTTTTTTTTTTTGAAGATCTAGTAGAATTTAATTAACCTAGACCAAAATTTATGAAACGGCTGTATTTTTCTTTGAATTTAAACTCAAAAATAAAAATTTTGGTATAAGAATCATGTCGATATTTTTTAAACGTGTGATCTAAATGAGGAAGTTGTCGAATTTTCGATTCGACTAACGCAAACAGAGCTGGAGCCTGTAAAAAAAACCCTAGCACTTAAAAAATGTAGGCAAAACGTTAATTTTTTCATTTAAACCAATATAGCTCTTAAACAATAGGTCCTAGTGAAAAATGTTATTTAAAAAACAAATTTCCATTAAATTTCTAATTAGGAAACTCGTCAAATTTTCGATCAGAGCTACACAAATAGAGCTAAAGCTTTTCAAAATGATACATTTTTGAGTGTGTAAAAAACTTAACTCAAGAAAACTTTGCCACACCAGCCAAAATATATATATATATATATATATATATATATATATATATATATAAATATATATATATATATATTGAAAAAATAAAATAAAACACTTTCTTCCCACCACATCTTCACTTTCTGGTTGGAGTATTTCATTTGTTTTTTTAGTGTGCCCTTCTTAATTTAGTGTTCTTATGCCCTGTTTTATTATAAAATACTTTTCACTATGTATTTTGTTTTGTCTTCTTACAAGTAACAGTCATTTAGTTTGTGTACAAAAAATTGTAAATGTCGTCTGTCACTCAAGCTTTGTAGTTTCCAAGGCGACATTGTAAAAAATATATTTATATACATGGAAGAATTAGAACTTGAAAAGCTAATCTGGCAGTCTTTAACGATTTATATTTTTAAAAAAAAAATTTTGCTGTTCATATCTGTATATATAATATCTACTAACCTTTACAACCCAACAAAATCAAAGCATTGCCCTGAGCTACTAAATAAACCACATAAATTGACGAGGATTGTTAAGGCGGAAGAAGAGAAAATAACTTTGTACGCCTGTTCTTGATAAGCTCACGTCAAAAGTGTATGGAGGAAGGACTGACATGTGTTCTCCCACAAGTGGCTGCTACACTTGAAGCACTTAGCTACCGGGATTCGCTTTCTTTCAAGTAGCATGTCTCTCAAGTGCCATGTGTCCCCTACAAACACAAACAGATCTTCCTTTTCCTCAAAGCCGCCTGCTACTTCACGCTTTGTTAAATGCACTTCACTCCTGCTTCTAGGTTACAATTAGGAAGACCGATGTTAAACTACAACTTATCATTCCAATATCGAAATATCTGATTTAAAAAAATAAATAATAATTTGTTGATAAAGCATTAGCCCCATTCAATAATTTCACTCCAAAATTTGTGGACTAGTTAAGTATTTAGAACATGACGTATTTTAGTACAATTATGTGAACAATGTTTTGTTTTTTTAAATGAGGAGCATATTGAACCAAATCTTACAATGGCACTGATTTTTAAAAAGATGACAAACCTAAATTCATGCTGATTTAATGTTGGTCAGTTTATAGCAGAAAAAAAGTATTTCTTAGACGTGTTTTAGATTTAATTATTACTTTAAAAAGTAATTTATTTAATAATCCGTGCAACTTATTATTTTGATAGTTTATTTGTCTTTGAGGAATGCTACCAACAAATTTAATTGGCCTCAACTCGTTACATAAAGATAATTATATTTACACAAAAATATGATAGGGTGAGAAAAAGTTATAAAATTATATATTATATATGAACGTTTCTGGATTAGTACTGGAGCAGTACTATTTTATCTAACTTTTTAATTAATTAAAATATCGGCTTAGGAATTTTTTAATTATTTGCAAACTCTAGTGGATTTTTTTTCGAATCGATTTATTTATTTTTTATCTTTATTAATTTATTCTAAACTGTCAGAATAAATATCGAAATCAGCGGAATTTATAACTAAAAAATTGACATGTCAAGCATGAGGAAGTATTTATGAAATAGACAGATTGCATCATTTGATAATGTATTCTAGATTTCGTACATGATACAGTTATATAACTATCTGAATATAGTTATATGGTCTATTGTTTAGTTATAAAGTACATACCTAGAGAGCACATCTCTCTTACTCCCTGATTTTTACCAAGATATTGTGAGATACAAAGGTCTTTCAAACACATAGTTTAGGGCCATGAACTGTTTCCCTTGTTATAAGCATGTAACTCTCAACTACATCAACTAATTGTTCCTTTCTTTTCGTTAACAATACAATATATATATATATATATATATATATATATGCAATTTTTTCTTGATATAAATCAATATTATTAAATATATTATTTTATTTTTGAAGAGAAAAGATTTGACCCGGTCGGGATTCGAACCTAAGTTTCCACCTCTCTAGCGTGGCGCCTTATCCAACTAGGCCACCGGGGTCGTATCCGAACCAGGCAAATCTTCTCTCTTCAGTGATCCATAACCCCCGGGCTTTGATCCATTCATCCCCGGAATCACATCGCGATTTGCGAGTGCCCGGGGGTTATGGATCACTGAAGAGAGAAGATTTGCCTGGTTCGGATACGACCCCGGTGGCCTAGTTGGATAAGGCGCCACGCTAGAGAGGTGGAAACTTGGGTTCGAATCCCGACCGGGTCAAATCTTTTCTCTTCAAAAAAAAAATAATATATTTAATAATATTGATTTATATCAAGAAAAAATTACATATATATATATATATATATATATATATATATATATATATATATATATATATATATATATATATATATATACCGGTGACGGATTGTCAATAGATCCAAGTTAAATGTAATGTTCAATATGAACATTCATCCTCGGAATCACATTGCGATTTGCGAGTGCCCGGGGGTTATGGATCACTGAAGAGAGAAGATTTGCCTGGTTCGGATACGACCCCGGTGGCCTAGTTGGATAAGGCGCCACGCTAGAGAGGTGGAAACTTGGGTTCGAATCCCGACCGGGTCAAATCTTTTCTCTTCAAAAATAAAAAATAATATATATATATATATATATATATATATATATATATATATTTTTATTCCATTTATTGAAATTTACAACTGTACAAAATATATACATCTAGTAAATGTGTTGATTATGATTACAATAACATCTCAAAACCTGAAAAGAACTACTCATTAGTAGCACTTTAATAAAAATTCTACACTTGAAGGTCTCTTGGCTATCTTCTTTCCAGAAGCCTTGGAGGGTTATCAGGAATGGAATAGGAAGCAAGTTAGGAGACTAGTGGATTTGTGTGGATATGGAGTTTACTATGAAAGGGTAGGTATCTGGTTTGGGCTAAATCAGCAACGTATGGGACATTAAAATCTTTATGAATTAGTTTATTTATAACAAAGTAAGGAGCATTAAGGATTTTGGATTGTAAGGATTGGATACGGGAACAATTAGAAGGTTTAGCTGATCCCAAAGCTCAACTTCATAGGTTCAAATAGGTCTGATAACTGTCATGTAAATTAGTTCTTTGTAGTGAATCGGAAGGTTTGAACGTTTGTCTAGTAAATGTTAAAGCAGTTTCCTGTCGTTATGGTCTTGTAAGTGGATTTCAAGTTAAACGTTTGTCCAGTTGGAGTCCTAGATAGTGAATCTATTCAACAGTGATCAGTGGGATATTATTAAAGGATACTGTAGGACAGAAATTCGTAGGTTTACGACGAAGTGTAAAGATTATTTGATGGGATTTTCTTGGATTTATTTGAATTCTCCAATTTTGACACCATTCTTGAAGGTTGGTGATATGAGATTGGAGTGTGCGTGCTCCTGTGCAGTAATTTATGCGTTCTGATGTAAGGAGACCACGTCCACGTGATGAAATTGCTGGATGAGTACTATAAATTTGTATCTTTTTCATTTTTTTTAGTGAGAACAGGATATATCTCGCAAATACCATATTTTTTTTATTACCTCCTTTTCTTGCAACTTCCATTCTTTCAGACAGAATGTATTACCTTTCTTTTATTTATTTCTTAAAAGAAACTTTAGTTCAAGTTTTTCACTTTATGTCTCCTATTATAATATTTTAGAAATAAGATGTATATTATACTTTTTATTGATTATATAATCTTTGTAATATTTATGCATTTTTTTTAGTTACAGTATCGTTGATTTCTATTTTACCGACCGTAATTATTATTCTTAGGATTTTCCTTTGTGTACTCGTTTTTCAAAACTTCTCAGGTATTTCTTATTGAAGGCTCGACTTTTAAACGGATTTGGCTATTACTTCTGGGATTATAACATAGATTCATCGATGAAAGAGACATACTTTTTTTTTTTTTTTTTTTTTTTTGCTGCTTTGTAACCTTGAAGCCCGCGCGAATGCGACGGTAGCAAGGATGTGATTAGCCGCAAGAGCGCTGCTGGGTCATTAATCAGAAGTAATCCGGGGCGGCACAATATGTTGCCCTAAATCAAGCTGAGGATTAAAACCCCAGTGATCTATCTTGGCCTAATCACGGCCTCTGTTGAGAAAATAACGATATAGTTAGCACATCGGTCCCAACACCTCCCTCCCAATATAAACCTTATACATCATCAATTACAACACAAGCATCGGTATAACAATTCCATACTAAAATATTGAAGACAGGCATACCCCTCACGGCTTCGCCCGCTCTCATTTATAAAGAAATTAGATTATTTTAACTAATAATTAAATTTCATTTGTTAATCGATATAAATCTTGTATTGAAGTATGGAATTTAGTATTGTTTCTTCAATGTTATTTCCACGCATGACAGTCATTTTTAACCTGGTCAAAATGGCATTGATTAAATGCTTGAAGAGTACTTAAAAGTATATTTAGAAATCATGTTCGGCAGAAATAATTTAATTGATCTATCTGTTTGGATTTTAATTTCTTATCATAAACGTTTATGACAGCTTGGCAAACGTCTTAGAACTATGTTATTATAAATTTATTGTAGTTAAAATTTGATACAGTTGGGTTTCATAGTTTTACTATCGCAAACTCTGTTGCAAAATTATGACATATCGGTCGATTTTTAAACTGCACTGGGATCCAAATGTCACTCCATGCATTTATAGTTTTTGTGATAACAATTGAATTGAAAATCTTTATATTTTATTATTGCTAAACCTTTCTGTTAATGTAAGGATGATGTGGTTAAAATTTGGTAAAGCTTGGTTTAGAAGTTTTCACGGTTAGTGATCACAAACAAAAAATGGCTCGTCTTTTTATATAATAGATTTAAATTTAAATTCTAAAAATAAGCATTAATTTTAAAGGTAAATGCTAGGTTTGATTCACAACAAGGATTGCTCTAAAAAGAGAAATAGTCGACTACCGTGATGAAGGTTGTGAAATATTTGCATTTGGACATTTCTCCAAGCCAACTAAAACATTTAGCATGTTTATGTGTTGAGGCATTTGAAATCAATTTGTGTTATTTTTATTCTGCATATTTTGCCATAAATATAGGTTTGTAAACATTTTGATCTCGATATGAATCTGCATATCTAAAATTGAAATTCGAAATTTTTAATGTTTCTGGGCATACAAAAAAATAAAATATAAATAAAACCGTAAAATATCTCTAGGAATTCCTACTCTTTTTTCCCGCCAGATGAATGAGTTTGTGTTAGTCTAGGTGCTGATTCTCCCATTTGTGCGAACTTTCGACCGCATTTGCTTCTCGTGAGATTGTCCTAATACTTAAGATATTACTTGCACGCATTGTACACCAAGACACATCAATTCTGAACCGTTTATTTGTGTACTCCTATAATGCTGAAAATCATCACTCTTGCAATGACGAAAGATCTTGTTGGAAAGTATGTACGTGAGTTCTCAATTGAGACTTTTAAGTGTAATGAAGACGTTTTATATTGTGTTTGTCTCGATAAAGTAGTATCGATTACTGCACGGTTTTTAGTATCTATGATAAGATCTTATCATCACTCAAAATAATAAGTTTTTATATTTTATTAAGTATTTATTTCACGGCTGGCTAAGGGGAATGAAGAGTGAAGAAAGACTTTCAGGCCTTATTCCTAACTAGCAGCTTAAGACCCTACTAAGTTCAATAAGAATACAAAAGTATTTCAGAAAAAAAAATCGGAAATGGAATAATAGCCAAATTAATATTCGTTACTAAAGAACGCATTAAACATACAATATATTCAACTTAACATCTATCAATCATTTCAAGTATAATTAATTATTTATTACTACATGGAATGTTTCACTAGTACAATAAAACAAACAGATTTTAAAACTTTGCTTTATTGAACTGTCATCGTAAAAATTTAAAGGTATCAATTTTCTTCCTCCTCGCCTCCCCTCTCCAAAAAAAAAAGAAGTATTGTTTTGCAAGAAACCACAATCAAAAGAAAAGGGACCTTCACTCATTAAAGATCAAAAAATATGAAGATAAGACGGACAAAATAATACCATGAAAGCAATAAGAGATCCGCGAGAATCCAAAAGTGAAATATGGGACGGAATCGGGATGCATAAATAAAGCTAAAAGGTTTGCTCTCTGGACGGTATTCGTTGGCCGGTGGTAATGGCTTTAGACCGGTTGTCCCCGAACGCTAAAACACTGCCATTCTTCCATTCTTTTATCCGTCTTCTTTTTATTTTCGTTTTAAGATCACTCTTTCAATGGTTTCTTCGTGTAATTCCTTCCACTAAGACAACCTGTTCCCAACTTCACGAAAACTGTTTCGGCATAAGTGCTCCCTCGGTCTAAGCCAGTCACATATTTTGAAAACGTCTCACATTTCTGTTTATTCGTTTTAAGGGAGAGAACTCAATATGATTATAAATTTTATAACTTCAATGAACCCACTGAGAAAAAACCTTAAGCACATTCTTTGCTGAAGGAAGTCATAAAACGAAAATACAAACGTTTGTCATAAAATATGTAAAAAAAAAAACAACTAAATATTTAACAAATATGGTCAAGAGCTGAGAAAAGCTAGGCAAAAAGATAATCGGAATGGTCTCGGTAAAGATGTATCATAGTCCATTTTTATCAATTCTATTTTGTAATGAGAACAGATAAGATCTAAAGAATGCAATTCAATAACCTCATTAATTAAAAAAATAAAAATATTTTAATAAAAAATATTCAGACTAATCACGAAATCGCCTTGGTACATTTCAAACGGTACACAAACACACACACTCTAAAGGGACATATACATAACCTTTATAGACGATTTCGCGACAGACTTCATGGACATAATAACATACTCATTAATGACATGGCCACCACTGACATAACTGGAAATACTCTCAGAAGGCTTAAAAGAAGTTGGATAAGAGATTTACTCAATTTTTTTTTTTTTTTTTTTTATCCATACCAGGATCCCTACTGTTGAGTGCTAGTACACGCTTTTAAGGTCTATAGCATTAAAATATGAGCAAATTCACTTATTCTTTCTCCAATAACAGGTGTGAATAAAAATTTGAAATAGAAAAAAACAAAATATAAAAAAATAACCTCATGATATCTGAGTATTTGAGAAACAATATTAAATAAAGTAAATTATAAACTTAAATTTAGCAAATCCTGTTCTACACATAAGGATGAAAAACTGGGTTTCAGGAGATCCCAGTGCTTTTTCAATCGCTTCACCGGTGTCAAAAATCAGTGGAAACTAAAATAGCGAGCTTTAGTAGTTTCTATTGAGGTAGAAAAATATTTTTTATTTATTACATTTGTTCATTCTTTTGAAGATAAATTTCTTAACGAAACCTATTATATAGAATTATAAGATATCGTAAATAGATATGGATGCCTATAATTTTTTTTTAAGCTCAGAGCCCTCGTCTGATAGAAGAAAAAAAAAACTTTTAATTGCCATAGGTAGCATGAGAGTTATAAGAGATCCGATCCATAAGGGTCCAAAACTGTTGAGTATAGTACAAAATTGGCTCAAATAAACAGAAGTTTGACAACATAAATTCACGTGTGTCTTTCTTGATTTTCTTGAATGAGGAGAAAGAATTATTCCGTTGATTTACATAGAATTATAAGTCAACCTTAACTTCCGGACAGAACCGGCTTCGTCTTGGTCTGCTGCTCCGAGATGCTTTTCTGCATCAGCCTTCCATTTATTTTAATTAAAGTTAATAGCTGAAATTGAACTTTAGTGGTGAGAGATGTTTGTAGTATTTTTCAATTATATCATTCAAGGTAAGCTTTTATATGATTCACTTCATGATTATTTCTTTTTACATTTAATGGAAATATTCAAAACTTTAAAATTATTTCATGAGGTAATGATAGTGACTGAATGAAGTGCTCTTAGTACTTATACAGTACTGTTGATGAAATAAATCTATTTTTTTTTTTAAAGACATAAACCTGACCGAACGAATAATCAATAATTTAACATTTATGAGAAGAGAGTCACCTAGAGCTATGAGTTCCTTGAACTGAGTTTATATTCACTCAGCTGATTTGTATTTTATTGTTGCGCCTTTTAAAATAAAACGGCTATAGATCTCAGCGTTATCGTAGCCTACTCACCGCCGTTTGTTATTCAATTCTCCTCCTTTGTACGATCTGATGGAAAGCTCGCTTTCATAGAGGTGTCATAGGTAGTAAATACGTAAAACCTTCTATATCTGGATACATGTCCTATGTAGCGTCTTCAGTTTATTTTTATCTTCTTCTTTTCTATAGCAATTGATAGATTTCCTTAATTTTTTGCGAATTTTAAAACATCGATTTGCTTAAGTTTAATCTCCTGGACAAAAATTAATAGTTGCATCCTTCTGTAGTAAACAATTCTATTTAAAAAAAAGAAGAGGTTTTATAGATTTTTGTATGTTAGGTTTATGCTTTTGTAAAATACTAACCTGATATTTTACAAAATTAATAAGAGCAGCAGAAATAATATTGTTGAACATTGCGTTCTCCCTGCTCATCGGTGCAGAACAGTTGGAGAGATTAGCGTTATCATTACAGTCCTGTCCAGATAGTTCAAAAAGTATGTATGTAATTTCTGTTACTGTCTCCTATCTCACCAAGGGTCTATTATCAATGAGAGATACCGTATCGTCAAGGACGTTGTCTTTTACAGGCTACCTACATAATGGAAAATAAAAAAAAACATTTTGGCTGACTAAATAAAAATTGGGTTTTCGAAAACCATAATGAAACCGTTTTTATCAGCAGATTGAATGTAATTATTAATCGCATGAACAAGATTAATTAAATTTAAAATATAACGACAGGTAAAGATAGACTTTAAACAATTGAAAAACATTTAAAAAAAAATATATTTAATGGTCTTTTTAAAGTTTTTGGTAGGCCTAATGAAGTAAAATAACAGTTTTTGCTAATTTAGGATTATGGCTTGCTCTTATTTCATAATCATTCATGGTTGGATGGGTTGGATTTTCACTTTTTTGTGGAATACATTTTTCTTTAAATGTCATTTATTATCAATAATATTGATACACCATAAACCGTGGATTGAATATTTAGATCTAGATCAATAATATAACACCTAGTAGTTTATATTACTTATTCTCTGTTGCTGCGATTTTCAAGGATTTCAAATTTATTCATGTGAGGCGTTCTGTGTTATGGTGGATTTTTTAATTCCTTATTATTTCAATCTTCAAAATCCAAAACGTTTCCAATAATATTAATATCTTCGATTTGCGTTTCTCAGTCCACTTCTTCTGTTTAAATTCGAATTATTTAGTTCCCGCTTTCTGTCGATATATTTGAAAATAAGAATTTACAAGTTGTAGTAGCCTTCCTACAGTTATTTATCGGTCTGTGGTGCTATAGCTAAGGAAGAAAACGAGGCAAGAATTTTCCAAAAAAAAAAAAAAAAAATACATTATTTTCTATTAGAAATTTATATAGTAATTTAACTAATAGAACAGGAGCAATAAACCATACATTTTTATAAAACGAAATCGCAAGGGGCCTTTTTAAAAAAGGAGATTTTTTAAAAAAAGCTCTATTTTTATTTTCGAAATGCTTGCTTAAAACTACCATACTTTTAGTCAAATTAAATTTTTTTCATTGCTGAATAAAATTACACCAATTATAACTGTTTTGGAATTACAAGTGTGGTCAATATTATTAGGTCTTTTTTACTTTTTTAAGGTCTTATTTTTAGATTTTTTATAACTTCAGGTTTCCGGTATATTTGGTGATTACTACTAGTAAACCAAAATCTAAAAAAATAATAAAAAGGTCATGGTTCTAGGACATTAGTTAATTTGTCTTGGAATCACCTGCGATTGAAATATATATGTCAACATAGTATTTTATAAAGTTGTTATAGTAGGATGAAGAAAAAAGTGTAGCTTGAGACGTAAATGATTGTTAGGCCAAGCCTTGAAAAGTTTGATTTTAGAGTATGTCAATGATGAAGCTAAAACCTTTGTGTTCACTAAGTAATATTCATCATTTAATTTAAAATACCGGAAACATATTAGCATCTCATTGGCTGTTGATTTTTGAACATTATCTTATTAATAAATCTTAAATAAAAAAATAGCCATAATAAATTTTCTAAAATCAAGTAATGATTTTATAATTTTATCAACTTCTTACTTATAGAATGATTCGATTAAGGTATTTGAAATAGTGTAACATAGTCCTAAAATTTTTATATTTACTATATTTAAAAAAAAAAATATATTATTCTTTAAAAAAAAAAAAATCATGTTAACTGTCGATTAAATAAAATTAACCATATTACCGTAAATGTGAGAAAAAAAATTGTGTGAAAAGGAAACGAAATCATTAATTGAAAACAAATATAATTTATTATAACAAAATATTTCTCAATGGTTTCTGTTTCTTTTTTGTTTTTTTTATAGCATCAAAACTTATAATGAGGTGTAACTATTATTTAAAAAAATGCTGGTATTAATAGCTTATTAATTTTAATAGGTATTATTTTTTTGCTACTACTCTAGCTGCTACTACATTCTATTCTCGTTCGTTGATCATGTGTGGACTTGTGTCCCATAAATTTCCAGCTTAAGAAAATTAATGCTAAACTCAGCGATTAAAGAAGATGTATATTATGTGCATAAATTGGTCGGTTTTTTATACCAGTGAGTAACAGTTTGTTGGTTGACAGTATTTTAAGATCAATTCCTTTTAAGAAATCTTGTTTATATCTATGGGTTGCGGTAGGCTCCGTGGGTTCGGGAAGAACACAACGAATTCTCGGGTTCAGGTTCGAGCCAAAACAAGGCCAACTGGAATTTTAAAAATATTTTTTTTTTTTTTTTTTTAATAATTTTATTGTTCAACAAAATATTCGTACTAATTTCTTAAAATACTTATATCATTAGCCTTTTAAGTTATGGTTGGTTTTGATCTACCAGTCTGGGAGTCTAATCATTGCGTTCATTTCATCTTGAACTCAAATATTGTTTTATAAGAATTATTAAAAATTCTTTATTGCTTTGTTAACATACGATGAATTAGTGAGTTTCGTGTAGTAATTTGATATTTTAATATTAGTTATATCGGTGGTTGCCGTGAAGTAGACAAGGCCAATTACCTAGAAAACGAGTTATCTGTGCATTAAATATTCGATTTTAGTCGATAAGCTTTGTGAAAATTTGATTGTTGCGATTAATTGACTTGAAGCAATTTTAACACAAATTTCCATTTCTAATGTTTTTATACACTTTTGATTTATTTAAAAAGTTGATTGATAAATATAAGGAATTTATTGGTATAAGGAAGGAGAAACTTAAAGCGTTTCGGAAGGTTTAAATAAAAACAGTTGACTTATGACTTTTTATAAAAAATATTCCTTATATATAAAAAGGCTGCCTCCGTATTTTTCCATGTTTAACTAAAACTATATATATTAATTGTTAGCATAATTTCAATTTCAATCTATTAAATTGAACGTAGAAACAGCAAATCATTCAACGTGTTATAAACAATTTGATTATAGAAGGTGATATTAAATCTATAACTTGGAAATCTAGTTGCCTAACACTTTAAGGCAAATATGTTCATTAATTTAAACTACTATTAGTTTAAAAATAAAAAAGTTTCTAGAAATGTCAACATCTATAAATTGTTTTAAATTAATATTATTTTTTGACAAAACATAAATGAAACAAATAAATAAAAGTCAGAAATATGTTTTCTTTGTTTTTGTTTGATTTTTTTTCTTCTATTTTTGAGAATTTATATTACCGTTTTTGAGTGTTTAATTTTATTATTAATTTTAATGGGCCGATTCTTTTAATATAAAACCCAAGAAACAGTGTCCAGATAAACGGGAATTCCTAAGTGATGGAGAGACCCACCGTTAAGGTTAAGAATGGGATCGGATCGTAAATTTAAGTTTTATTATCGAGCCGACCAGCTTGGTTAAATAGCTTAAGACTTCGATTGATATCAATTAAATTTATGATTATTTACTTCTCCTTTGACTCTTGTATTGGTTATTAGTTGACTCTTTTAGGATGTACTTACAATTTATGAACCGATGTAGAAAGCAAATATTAAACCAATTTTCTTCACCATCTTCAGTGTGGAATGCTCTCTGTTGAAAGTTATACATGAATCGTTCTACGTTGTGTACCTATAAGCGATATTCTTATTTCAGTTTAGGTTTAATGTTGGTAAGTGATATATGTTACTTTAGTTAATTAAGGCATTTCTTTATTGCAAGTACTTAATTCTTTTTTCGGAGATTAAGACTGAAAACCATATAGAAGCAGTGGATAATGTTATAAGTTTAATATTAAATAATCTGAAAGAAGCACAATACTTAAAATATAACAGAAGTTTGTATTAGGTATTAAACGTGAAATATTTCTTATAGATGTTGAAGATTGGGGTGTGCGTTCTTTTAAAAAAATATTTTTTTAATATATAAATTTATTGAAATTTACAACTGTAAGAAATATATACATCAAGTAAATGTAGTGATAGTGAATACAATGTCATGAAAGTAACTTGTGAAGAACTACTCACTCGTAGCACTTCAATAAATTCTACACTATGAGGTCTCTAGGCCATCTTTTTTTTAGACGCCTCTGAGGATTATCAGGAATGGAGTGCGAAGCAAGTTGGGAGACTAGTGGATTAGAGTGGTTATGGAGGATAGGTATCTGGTTTGGGCTAAATCAGTAACATATGGGACATTAAGATCTTTATGGATAAGTTTATTTGTAACAAAGTAAGGACCATTAAGGATTTTTCGAAGGATTTTGGATTGTAAAGATTGGATACGGGATTCAAAAAAATAATATATATATATATATATATATAAAACAAGTTTTTGTGTCGACGTTTTAGCTTACATTACAAGCCTTCGTCAGGGTGGAAAAAACAAAGAAACATTAAATTATGTGACAGAAATAAGGTGAATTTAAAATTGAAATGAAGATACTATGTATGATATTATAAGATACCTAGAAGGTAGAAACTATAAAAATATAAGGATTACATTAAAAGATGAGTGGATATCATTAGTATTAAGAAATAATACTAGTGTAAATGAAATATAACAGGAAATCAGTACATAACAAAATAAATAAAGTCTTAACTAAAATAAATAATATGCAGTATTAAAATAAAGAATATATCAGAGTTTTAATAATGTGTGAAATTATTAAACCTTATAAAGAAATATTTTATACGCATAATGACATTATGTAAATAATAAGATAAAATTATATTAATTAATGAGCATTTAATTACAGTTAAATATATTAGCTCTTTATTTTAACACTAAATAGAATTTGTTTTAGTTACGACTTTAATTATTTTGTTTAGTACTAATTTTCTATTTTTTTTTTTCTTGATTTTTTACATATAAATAGTGATATCCGCTCTTATTTTGTTGTAATACTTAAATTGTTTTATACCTCATACTAATCTTATATCATAAGAAACAGTTCTATCAAACCTGTAACAAGTACTGGACTTAAAACCCTCCATGTGTTGTCTTTTATTTTTAAATTATTACTGTCTATTATTGATATGCACTGTTGATTAACTTAAGCTTTGTGCTTTCAATTAAGTATCAAATGTCATTCAAAAATGGCAAGTTATCAGAAATTAAGCAAAGGTTTGATAATTTGTTACTGTCATAAAGTGTTATGAGAAAATACTACATGCATAAATAAATATATGTATTCTATCTTACATTATAATTATCAAAATATGTATGTTTATTTAGTATCAAATTTATCTTTTGTTATTATTGTAATCATTCTCATTACCGACTATTTATTGCCCAATAACATTAATGACTTTTGGCTGTAAATTGTCTGTCTTATTCTTTTTCCCTACCCAGAAGAGGAGAAAAAAACCTAATAGGGCTGTTTAAGGACTGAATGAACAGGCCAGGTAGATGTGACTAAGGGTGAATGGGATCCGTAGTAATGTGAATGGAGATTTTAACGTTAGATAAGAATGGGAGGTTTGGTCAGAACTGGAGCCGGCGATACTGCCCTTATATCCCGGCAGGTCGGCACCGCGCTCTTCCGGGCTTTTTTGTCTGAGTATCTCATGAGATAATTTATATAATCTGAAGTATTTATCAACAGTATTTATGATTTTGATATATTAAATGTGTAGAAACAGTCTTAAAATATTTAGATGAATTTTTTATTTCATTTATAGTCGAAAAATTAATTATTTATTTATTTAATGATTATAAATTTGCTTAACCGTGGAAGTGTAAGGAGTGGATTATTAATGTGAAATTCACATTATCAAATTCATAAAACTAAAAAAATTTAAAAAAACTGTTTAAAAAGTACATCAACATTTATTGCAAAAGGAAAAAAAAAAAAAAAAAAAAAAAATACACACATAAATAAGTAAATCAAATGATAACATCTTAGAGTATCTGGAAAATAGTTATTGATAAACTGACACTTTTATTTTAATTTGAATCCATTAATTATTTTAAAAATAAAGCTCGCAATGGGTAGTTGATTTACAAGCAATTTAAATGTTTTAAACGTTATCTTCACATTTACTTTATTTATATTTTGTATACAGTTGTAAACTTCAATAAATAATTATAAAAAAGATACTAGTAAAATATCTAAAATTATAGGAATAATTTTTTAATTATAAAAAACATTATTTATAGATAGTTAAATATCCTTTCTTAAGTCTCCACCATTCTTTCTCATATTCGGACATTGAATCATCAACTTAATTCTAAAGTTTTATATTACAGAATACTATTAGGGCAACTTAAAAATGTATAATATTAATTTTTATAATTCAATAGTATGAATTCTGTACCATTTGGGAAAAACTAGATAAGTTGATTTTTGTCCACAATAAGATAAATATTTTGAGCAACACATATTGGAGTCCTACACATCTTGTATAAGTAGGCAAGTTGTCATGTCAATGGTATCGTTTTATACAATTGACATTAAAACTGGCTTCTTTTACAAGATGTGTAGGACTCCAATATGGGTTCTTCAAAATATATACCTTAGTTTGAACAAACATCAACTTATCTAGTTTTTCCCAAATGGTACAGAATTGAAAATAATTTTCTGCTTCACTTTAGTAAATTAAAATTAAGCCTGTGAAATGAATACATTAGCAAGTATTTTCAATATAAGTAATAAATGTAATAAAGTAAGTTTTTGTGAAATATATATTGTAATTAGTATAATATTGAGTTTGACAATTTTATTTTTCAATATTCCTATTATATTCTCTAATCATTCATTGATTCATAGTGCTATCATATGATGTCTTATTTGATTTTTGATTTATGAGTTAGATAATACTTCAGGGAATTATTATATTTTTAAAGCTTTAAGCTTCCAACAACAATGCGCAACAATTGTTGAAATAATGACTTTTGACCGTTTTACTGATTGATTTTTGAAGTAACATATTACGGATGATTCCTCTTAACAAGCCATTGTTGAAATACTATAATTATCTGTATTTAATTACTAATTTGTGATTTAAAAGTTGAAATTAAAGATAAAATAATAAATGGCAGTACTTATATAGCTCCGATTAAATCAAGCTCCATGTTTCAATTGTTTATGATAGTTCAAGTTCATATTATATCTATTCTATATAATACTGTATTTCATCGAAGCAAGCATACATAAAAACCCTATTCATTATATAGCTCTTAATTAATTAATTATTCAATTTATTTTAATTTAATGGCACACTATTATGAAATACTTAAAATATTGTCAAGGAAACTATTTTTTTATTTACTCATTTTCCTATAATTCTTCATAATTTTCTTTTCTATTCTTTATACTTTTATTTTCTGATTTACTTTATATTAATGTTTACTATATATATTTCTTGTGTAGTTAGAGGATTTTTTTCTTTTTAATTAATTTAATTATACATATTGTGTGTGGATTTTTTGTCATCCATACTATTCATTGCCTTTTATACAGGCGATTTATATTAAAAAAAAAAAAAAAAAAAAAAAAAAAAAAAAAAAAAAAAAAAAAAAAAAAGTATATATATATATATTAGGTAGGTACTTGTTAATATACATTATTTAATAATTAGTTTTTGCCATATTACTAAATATATATACATAAATTCACGTCGTACAAATATGTATGGCTCAAAAATATATATTAGAAAAATAAGCCGTCGCGGTAGGGCAGTGCTGACTTTATCTTGAACATATATCGCGGCAGCCATTGTAAGGAGGTACTCGGAAATGGCGTTAATAACCGATGGTTATGATATCGGCGGAAAGGTGGGAAGGGATGTCTCACTTAGTCTTTTTTTTCCCCCGACCAACCCCCATTTTTTACCCCCCTTGTTTATTTTTTCCCCTCACTGCCTGCTAGATAATTACCACGGGCGGGATAGCGGCTGGCGCCAATTAGCTCAGCCGGCAGCACTCCGCAGACAAATTGTTCCGTCCTCGCTCTTCTTCTCAAGTAGCCGCCATTCATGGCTATTTCCCTTTTACAATCTCCTTTGTCTCTCCATTTATGTAGTAATTAGATGTAAATCGATTTCTTTTATGTATAATATGTTGAAGAAAATTCCTCGAGTTGTGATTCACAATTGACGAGCCGGTTTCGTATCTTGAGTAGTTTTTTTTTTTTTTTTTTTTTTTTTTTTTTTTATGATCATTCTGACCTCGTTTAAACCCCCAATAAAATTTTCAATTAGTTTCATGCGCTTTTTTAGCTATTGTGCGTCAAATGATCTCTTAATTCAGAAGGAAAATGGCACAACTTGAAATGTTTGTTAGATCTATTTCTTTTTTTATTTTTTTATTTAGTACATAAAAGCTGCTTTTATTGAATAAATATTACTATATGTCTCACTCAAGGATAATCAGTAATATGAATAGTAAGTAATTAATCCATTCATACAATATTCACAATGGAAAAAAAATAAAACTATTAATTATGAATATACCAAATAAAATTAATTTAGGTACTACTATCGACGAGGCGCTCCGTCACATTGGCCAGGCCAGCGATGCACCTGCCAGTTCGATTCCGACGCTTTACTTCGAGTTTTCATTTATCGATAGCTCTTTCCTATAGCCTCGCATGTAAAAATCCACTTCTACAGATTGTGTTCTTTAGTGTTGTATACTGTTATTCAGTATTCTTAAATGTAAAAAGCTGAAACAAAAATTAACTACTTGTGTATCATCATGGATTTAGTATTTTATATGTTGATGTTTTCTTATTTCCTCTTCCCATATGAGAGAAATTTTCAGTTTAAATATTTTGTGAATAGATTCTTTGTCGTCCATAAATAAATAAAACATATCAATCTAAAAATAAATGTGAGAAATTACATCTTAGTGAGTAGTTACATGTCTTGTTATTTCCACGTCCTTAATGTGGGTAAATATAGCAGAAGTTTACAACATAACTTTCAACTTGGATAGTATTTTATGTTTTTATCATTTGTTATTTCCATTTCCCTAATATGAAAAAGTTTATCAGAAGTTAACATTACTTTTAATATAGTATTATATTGATTCCGACTTACTATAATATTAACTCAACATTGATTTAGTGTTTTATTTTTCGATATTTTCTTATTATGAGAAGTTATAATAGAAGTAATATTTTTTTTGGGCATGGATTTAGAGTTTGTGTGAAAATGAAGGAGTTTAATCTTTTCCCTAGAAAAGTAGCGACTGGAACATCGAAATAAATCGGAAAAACAATTAGAATCGATAAAAGATATTCTTGGCGTGTAAAGAGGCTGGAGGGCCTTATAGATAGTAGTACCTTAATTTAAAAAAAATTATTGTAGCAAAAAATTATATCAAATTAATTTAAAACATAATAATAATAGTGAAGATTATTAAAATAAAATAAATTAAAAAAAATGTTGATAATGGTAAAAATAAAAGAAAGAATAAATAGAAATACAACAAATTTAACACATTTAGATACACAATAAGATGCAGCCATTGTTTTATCTTATATACTGTTGACGACAAAGTTTTAGTAAATTAGAAAAAAATAATAATTTGGTATTAATCAAAAAGTAATGAAAAAGAAAATCGAAGAAAAAATAAAAATAATTTTTACAGCAAATAAAAAAACTAAAAACGGAAGGAGCAAACAACAATAACTGTCCGTTGTAAATGCAATGACTCCAAGTCTATTTGTTTTTAATAACTTTAAGAAGTGTGAATGCTTTTAGTGGCTTGTTTTCAAACTCGGGCTGGACATGATTGTTGTTATTGATTTTACTCTGTCATTCAAATTTTTAAATTATTAATCTAAAACTTATTCATATTTATATATAAACATAAAGTGGCACTAATACCATGTTCATAAAATTTGTTCTATACAGTGGTATTGAGCATTATGCCCTGCTGAAAGAATTAACGAAAAGAGGCAATTAAAAATAACGAATCACCATTTTTGTAATGGCCTTACAAAATCGAAAACTGGCTTTCTTTTTAAATATTGCTGTTTTGTGGTATTCACATATTTATATAGTCATAAAAAAAGTTTGTTTGTTTTATATATATATATATATATATATATATATATATATATATATATATATATATATATATAATTTCCTTTGTGCATTGAACATTATACGCTCAGAAATTTAAATTAGTGCTTTATGATTTTAAGCTGTCACTTTTTTATTTGTTAATTTTGATTTTTATTTTAATCATTTATTTTTTTTGTCGCTTAAACGTAACTTAACTACGCTTTTTCTTTGCTTTGTTTTACTTTGACTGTTTAAGGGTTTTCCCCGAATTCTCATGAAACAACTTTCTAAAGCAGAGGTGCGCCCGTCACAAATAACTTTGTGTAGGACGTGTTTTCTAAACATTGCTTCGTTCTATACTCATCTCTCTTTTTTTTTTTTTTTTTTTTTTTTTTTCATTTATGGAAAGGAATGCCACTAATGCTTTTAACGGTACACTATTTCAACTTCTTGTTGATAGAATATTTTATTCATTATTATAACATATCTTTTGTGAATTTAATAACATCTTTTTTTTTTTTTAATATCCCCAGTTATTTGGTAATATATTGAAATTAGCAAATATATAAATAATTTATCAAAATCACTGTGTGAAACGTTTATTCTTTGTACGAATTCCAGTTTTTTATTTTTATATTATTTATTTATTTTTGTTTATATTCTGTAATACAATAAATTTGTAATTCTTATATATCTACTTTCATATCAGTAAGAAGTGTTCTGTATGACATATTTGCTTAGTATTTATTTATTGAATTGAAAAATATGTTATATGTTATAATATGTTTTCTATAGATAGTTCCTAAATCAAAACTTTTACAATTGTCAATCTCTAAGATATTTTTGGTCTGTGAAATAGGTGATTTCAACTCACAAAAAGAGGAGAAAGATGTGAGTAAAGATTACAAAAGATTACTCACTTCCTTTCCACTCATTACACTCTATTCTTGAATGATTTTTATCCTATTTTCAAAAATTAATCCCTCTTTTTATTTATAGATATTTTAAAAAATCGTTTTCCTTTCTACAAATTTAAATGTTATTGCACAGTTCTGCTAACCTTCACTTTTCTCACATTTACCCCTCATTCCTTTATTTTCTCTTTCCACTATGTACATTTATAATTATTTTATTACTTATGCCCCAATATTTATCACTCCTTTACTGCTTTGTACTTCTCAATGTTATACTTTATATATTTACTATCAACTATATAGCTAACTTTTGTTCTATAATCTTATTCTATATTTTTTGTATTTACTCACCATCTCATTAACTTTGTATCTACTTTTTTTTTTTTTTATATTTACCAATTATATTGCAGTATTTACTCATTAACTTTTAATTAATTATCACTCTGTTTAAGTTCCTTTCAATTTAAATTAATTCATTAATCTGTATGAATTATTTTCCATGGCCTTTAGTATTAACTCATTAACTGGTCCTTACTATGTCATTAACTTTGTATCTACTCAGTTTTTATGTTTACCAATTATATTGTTGAATTTACTCATTAATTTTTTAATTAACTATCACTCATTTTAATTTCTCTTAATTTTAATCTTATTTCAATAGTCTTTATGTATTGTTTTCTTTACCTTTATGTTATTGTCTTTACTCTTATATATTTATTCTTTTTATACCTTTGTTTTTTATACTCTCTACAATTCAGTCATACCTTTTTGTTTGTTTTCTACTTCCAGCCCTGATGAAGGCTTGCAATGCAAGTTGAAACGTTGGCATTACAAATTAAAAAAACTTATTTTTTAATTGCTGTGTATCTTAATGACTGCATACCCTATCTGCTTCTCCTAATACTTAACAGTCAACTATACCTCATCAATATAACAAGATGTTTCGATATATTTAATTTTAAAAAATATATATATGTTCGAAGTATATATTATAAGTCACATTTAAGAGTTTGATAGTAATTGTACACCTTTTGAGTGCGATAGACTGGTATATGTTGGTTTCTCCTTGTCCAATATAATCTTTTAAGATTCCATCTATCCTCAAATTATTTTTTCTTGTCTCCAGAGAAAAAAAGTGAAACCGTAAATACCGAAATTCGAAGGCGTCACCGTGGCTGACTGGTGTGACCATTCTAAAACCGTTAGTTGTGCCAAGTTTTCCAACTGGAACTAGAGGACAGGTGAGAAAGAGGGATTAAAACACGAGGCCGCGCTCCCTCCAACACCTGCCCTCACCATTGCCGTCGATCTCACTCTTAGCCAGCTTGGAAATTAATTAACAATATTTAATTAACGCTAATGATGAACAATAGGTAAACCGGAAACAATTAGCAGAAATGTAAATTGGGAATCATTTGTTCTAAATTCTCCGAATTCTAAACTTCACAAGTATTTTGAATGAGGTACTTTTATTCCATTGTACTTCTTATCTTAAGTCCCAATTAAATACACTTTGTGTATAGTTGATTGGGTATCATGGCTACATTAGGAACTGTTATGATTAACACGATGATTATTGATACTCAAGTATATAAAGCACTAAACTACTCCAGCTGTTATACATGTAATTAAATGCCAACAATTTAGATACCAGTTGGATCCGTTTCAACTATATTTAACATACCAAAATGTTTCTCTAAACATTTCTAGCTTGTATTGTTCAATCTTCATTTTCATTTTTACATGCTTTAAACCGTTATTCACACTTTTCAATCGCAGAGATGACTATCAGTAAATGTGTTGAGATATGAAAATACGTAGTGTGAGAGCCTCTTCTCCGATTATTCTGACTGACAACTTGATGATTGTAGAAAATATTACTAAAAAAGATGCATTTAAATTACGAATCATACATAGATATTGTGGGGGCAATTAAGGTGACAAAAAATAAAAAAGCACGAAAACGTAAGTGATGAGGAAGAGATAATATTGTCACGCTAATCTTTCGGTGTCATGCAGCTAGCTGTTTTGTTTTAAAATTCCATTCATCCTCACTACGCATGAAATGTGTAAATGAGATTAATTTTTTTAATAAATTTTACTACGGTAAAACTGTTTATAGTTATAAAAAACTGTTAATTTTCATTTCATTTTATATAAGGTTACACTGGTCTTACGCAGTATATAGATCTACTTAGACCGAAAAAAAAAGTTGTAAAGTAAATAATTTTGTTTTCTAGTAGATAAGGAAACATATATGAGCTGATGAATTGTTTTTTTGATAGTAGCAGTCCGTTTGATGACTATAACCGGTTGTAATCAGATGCTACTGGGTTTGTCAGAGTTATTGATGTCTTCAGGTAGTGGATTAGAGGCGGTATAAGTTGTTATATTCTCCGGCTCATGAGGTTTTTCAAACACTTTTTTTTATTATAAATATTTTTTGAAACACCTATTAACATAATAGGTGTTTTATAATTTACGATTCATACTAGGTGTTTATTTTTAAATAGTTAGGAACCAGGGCTTCCTGTTTTTTCTTTTAATAGATTATTGAGTTGATAATTAAAAAAACATAACAGAAAAATTATGAAGCTTTTCTCTAAACATGCTCAACTTGGATAGAATTAAATTATTGTCAAATTAGTAAGTAGGTGGAAATCAATTTATTCTCAGTATATTTACAATTTCCAAAATTGTCTCAATTTTATTGTAAGCATTGCCCTCCCTCCAAATGCCTATAAATTGTTCCTTTATAGAGAATTTCTTTAAAACGCACTATATGCAGAAAAATGGGTGGACTCATATTACAAAATAAAATTGGGTATTAGAAAAGAAGATTTTTGAAGATTTTGATGTTAGTAGTATAATATTAATTAAGGAAAAGCTAATTTTGAACCTGAAATTTGTCTTATCATCTCCAAGTATAATCTTTAAATTTGATCAATAATGCAATGAAATTTTACGGAAATATATTTTTGTATTTGTTTACAAACTTATCTAGTACTATACTTATTTATGGTTTAATTATTATAGATAATTTCATATTTCCAATTAGAAATTACCTAAGCTATCACATTTATTAATAGCTAAATGGTCCATTCAAAGTAATAGAGATAAATATTCATTTTCTGATTTATAAAGTTCTTTTGGGTCAAGAAATGTAATCAAATATATGAACCTTTTTCAAGAAATTATCAGGTGCAAGATGTTTTAGAATTTTCGAATATTTTTTGTACATTTTTTAGGAAATGTAACACATGTAGAAAAATGTTTCAGTTTGAATATTCTGCAAATTTCCTGTTTATTTTATTTTATTTATTTAACTTTTGTGATTTTGTCACTGAAAGTACCAGGTTTGCAAGTTTAAAATGTCGTTTTAATTCCAATAGAATGCGCTCTTAGCCTATTGAAGGATTTGCTTATCTCTAAACGCTATTTTGTTTGTTAGTCATTTGTTTACAAAAGTCAGTTGTTTTTAAGTCGTTTACGTGGACGTATCATACCTTTCTTTGGTGTTAAAAATGTCTAATTTTAAGCCAAATAAAGAGCATTTGCGGCATGTCATGATTTTCTTATTTAATCAAAAGAAAAAGGCATCTGAATGTCATCGAATTCTTGTTGAGACTTATGGCGATGTTGCTCCAACCGTCAGGACATGTGAACGTTGGTTTCAAAGTTTCAAACGTGGTGATTTTGATGTTACTGATCAAAAACGAGAAAATCGACCAAAAAAGTTTGAGGACTTCGAATTGCAATCTTTATTAGACGAAGACAATACCCAAACCCAACAAATGATGGCAGAACAGTTGAATGTCACTAGGCAAGCCATTTCCGATCGCCTGAGAGCTATGGGAAAGATTCAAAAGGTTGGAAAATGGGTTCCACATGAATTGGACGAACGACAGATGGAAAAACGATAAACTGTGTGCGAAATGCTGCTTTTACGCCACGAAAGAAAGGGTTTTTTGCATCGAGTTGTAACTGGCGATGAAAAATGGATTTATTTTCAGAATCCCAAACGAAAAAAATCATGGGTAACGCCAGGACAACCATCCACATCGAGTGCAAGACCGGATCGTTTTGGGAAGAAGACAATGCTGTGTGTGTGGTGGGATCAGAAGGGAGTAGTCTACTACGAGCTTCTCAAACCCGGTGAAACAGTCAATACCGAGCGCTACCGACAACAAATGATCAATTTGAGTCACGCATTGATCGAAAAACGCCCAGAATGGGCTCACAGGCACGCCAAAGTCATTCTTCAGCATGATAACGCTCCTGCACATTCAGCCAGATTGACTAAGGAAACGATTTCTTCGCTTGGTTGGGAACTCCTACCCCACCCGCCGTATTCACCTGACCTGGCGCCTTCTGATTATCACCTCTTCTCATCGATAGGACACTCATTGGCGGAGCAACACTTCATTCGAAAACGTACGAAAATGGCTCGATGAATGGATTTCAAATAAAGATGAAGCATTCTTTTGGAATGGTATCCATATATTACCCGAGAGATGGACAAAATGTGTAGAAAGCGAGGGTCAGTACTTTGAATAAAATATATTATACTTTTTTTTAAATTACTGTGTATATATTTTAAGAAATAAACGACATTTTAAACTTGCATACCTGGTAAAGATTTTATAATTAGGAATTAATTTTTTGTCACTTTTATGGTATTTATTTTATTACAAGACTACTTTCAAATTTTACAATTTAATCATCAGTTCTGAAATCTCACAAATATTTAAATCATCCTTAATTTGATATAGAGACTATATTTATTATATTATTGTAAAAAATGTAATAAAAGGAATAAAATGTTGGCACTCACCAAGGTTTCTGGAGGGAAGGAGGAGGAGACAAGACATAAAATTTATTCGGCCTTAGAGATATCTCTATAAGGTTTCTCTGTGCCTACTGGAAATAAATTAAGATAGAGCTTTTTGAAATATTTATGTTTTAATTTTTAAAATAAATTTATTTGCTTTAAACGGTTATATTATTTCTAAAAATTCGAATATATTCAATTTTATATAATCTTCTACGTGTATTATTTTCTTTCCTAAATTTTTGTTCAATTCATGATTGTTTTAAATTAAAAGTATCGAAAAGATTGAATTATTGGACACCTATCTAATAACAAATCCAAAAATATTTTTTTAATTTCTGGTTCTATGTGTCGGTCATAATCTGACTCTAGACTTCCCTCTTTAGAAGGACCTTATAACTCAAAATATGTATCACATCATTAAGTAAAATGAAAACAAAACTTATGTTTGAGGTATCAATGATGTTTGTTCGTTTACCTGTACTCCAACCAGGGCCGGAAGGATGAGTTATCCTACAGGTTACCAACCTACTCTAGTCATGGTGGGAGGGTCAAGATTCATTTCGTGGGTCCGCCAGGAAATAAATTGTAGCCAGCCCGGGTGGGTTTCGAACCCATGACCTTTGCTCCAACTCGATCGGCCATCGAGTCATGCTCCATTGAACAGTGTACAATTTTGACTTTCCGATTTATTCCCGACAGCCAGGGATATATGTTCCTATAATTTCTAATTCTAGGATCGTCCAGTTTTTCTCACGTATTTAGATATGCTTGTCAATTCTTATTGAAAAAAAAATGAGAAGAATCCAGGAAGATGTAAGCAAGATCGTTGCAATTTCGTCTGACAGTAAGCGAGCACAACAGCTCAGAGGAGTGTCTCATGTTGGTACATATGCAGTTACTTGGCATTGCCTTTCCGTGGCTGTGAATTATGCCCATGAAGTTATGAAGAGTCAAGTACAAATAACTGATCCGTGAATGAACAGAGAAGGATCGGTGGATTTATGGGTAGGCTAGGGAGTACACGATCTTGGGCCGACTGGAATATAATTGGAAGGGGCTCATTAGCGCGGCAGGCGCCAGGGCTGCTTCATATGCGCTCCTCCCGCCCCGACAAGGAATATCACTTTAGCTACCGTCCTCGATACCTCTATACCTGACTCTTCCGCTCTATTGTAGTCCCCTGCGTTCTGTCTCAGTCCATCTTCCTCGGGATATCCTTAGCGTATCATTATGGGGTGGATATTGAACAGAACATTATATCGTACTCTTGTCTGCTATGACAAAAATTTCCATTGACTTAACTCTTGGCTAAAAGCCTTTAATAAATACAGCGATATCTGTAATATAATCGATAATACATGAAGTTGAAGTAAATTCATTACTTCATAGTTATCATGAAGCTTGTTTGACATTTTCAAACAGACCAATTATACTAATATAAAATAAAAAGAAAATATTAAAACTATTACAACCCGTTAAGGGTCTTGGGTTTAGTAGATAGGTAAGGATTTTCTGTTATTAGGCCAACGGTTGTGGAAGGAGGAGATTTGGCATAAATCTTTTTTAGGTTTTTCCCCAATGAAGGGCACCCACTTTGTATAGGCTAGGTACTTCGTATAGTATTCAGCCTTCGGTCGGAATCGAAATCGGGCCCGGGAGCTGTGTGGTCAGTACCGTGCCCCCTTTATTAAGTTAGTATTATTTATTATATTGGCGGTACGGCTGGAGCACAGCGATGCGACCTAAACCTTTAAAGGCCGCACAAGTCGGAGGAGTTGTGGTGCAATTAGTCTCATCGCCCAACGGGGGCAGATGAAAAATAGGACTCCACGCACTTACTTCCCACTTTGGGAAGAACGAAGAAGAAGTATTACAATCAAAGAGGGCAATAAGTAATGTGGCTTTTTTGATCCTTTCACACAATATGTACAATAAGAAATAAATGAAAAATAAAAAAAATAAATAAGGAACCTCAAAAAATACAAAAAATAATGTTAAAAAAAAGTAAGAAAATGTAATCATATATACAAAATTTATACTCAGTCAAGGGATACCCGAACCCTGTCATACGTGGGAGCACTTATGGAGGAGTAAGCCTGACCCGAAGATATCCCAGCTCTGCTCTCTCAGCTGCGTCACTGGTGTTAAAATCCAGTAGAGGCTGAGTGAGAGCTGTGAATACCAGGACTCCGCGTCAAATTTTACAATGTATCTCGAGACCCCTGCTTTTTTAACCTGGGAGGGGGATTATAGTGATATGAGGAACTGGATAGGGATTGCGCAAGTGTAGTGTGGATGAGTAGAATGATTTTTATGAATTTTCAAAAGATTTTTTTTTTTTTACAAATAAAAATACTATAAATCAAGTAAATATGATGATAATGATAAAAATGACACGTCACTTGTTTTTAAAGAAACTACCCATTGGTAGCACTTATAGAGGTTCAATATAAAGGTACTATATTAGAAGGTCTAGAGGCGATCTTCTTTTCTTTCAAAAGATAAAAATATTAAGGTCATGATGTAAGGTTTTGTTGTAGACTTAGTAGAAGCATTAGTTATTGTTCTCAAGAATTTGGATTGGAAGGACTGGATACCTTTGTATTCGAATATCATGTTATCTCCCAAAGTTTAAGTTTGTAAGTTCAAATAGGCTTTGGGATAGTATTGTAAATTAAAAGCTAGCGCTAAAATTGTTGAAAAAGGCATATTTTAAAAGTCTCAATGTTATTGAGTATGTAATCTTCGCTGGGGATTACATTGGTGCATAGATCTCACTAGTTACTGAGTCAAATGATATGTTAGTTAAAAACGTTTCAATTGAATTTTGAAAGATTTTCATTTAAATTGTTGAAATTCTTATAATTTAATAAACTTATTAAATTGATAATACATTTTTAAGCGGGTTTCCTTTATATTTAAATCAAGAATATATTTTGTAATTAGAAATAAAAAAAGAGAATTTCTACTTACTTTGTAATGATTTGACAAAAATGTTTTCAATATGTTTCAATCTGAGTTGTTTAGTAACCTGTAACATAAATATTGTATAGTTATTGAAACAAATAAATATAAATACTATTTATTGCTTTATTATATAGCATAATAAAATAATTGTATTATTATAAATAGTTGAATGTTTTCAGTTATTTAATTTTTTTATGTGAAGTCTATGAATTCAATGTAAAAATGTTTTTAATGTTACTTATTATTAATCAATTTCATTTTTTTAAAAATAATTTTATAATTATGATTAGTTTATATCGAGTGTTATAATTTTTATGATCCAAACTGTTGCTAAAATGCTTTTAACTAAGTCCAGTGTTACGTTGCTTTCCTCCCAGTCATGTTAAGGTAGTATTGGCGCCAGTTGTCATCGATCTGATACGATCTGAGGCGGAAATGGCCGAACGGTGAGCTGGCCACTAAAACCTTTTCCTTGTCCTAACTTTAAAGAAGCTACGAGGCTCTTATTGTTCTTTAATTTCAGGTGTCTTAAAAAGACATTTTATTTTATAAAATATGTTTTACTTTGAATTTTCCAAATGATATTCATGGATGACAGGTTCCGCTTTGAGAAAAAAATATAAACTTACTGAGACTGTAACATGTTCTCAGGCAACATTTCATTTAGATAGTCATTCGAATTAAATATTCTAGAAATATTTAACATTATTTATTTTTAACAACATTACAGACTTGTTGATAAATCATTAAAAATCAAAATGAAGCCCCAGATACGAACTTGCCCTTCAAAAATTATTTATCCGAGTTCTGATACTTCTTATTCGTTACCTGTATCGATCTCCGTACTATTAATTACTGTAAATCTTAAATATCTTAAAAGTATGAATAAGGGTCTTTATTTTCATTATATAATAAATGTCCTAACTTAATAAAAATATTGAATAAACTTTAAAACTTTGAACTTCTCACAGTTGAAGAATTTCTCTTTGCAATAACCCCAGATAATGCATTAATAAAATAAATTGATAATTGCGATAAATAGTCCCTCAAGCAACTCAAACAAAAAATGGGGATCATCTTAGTTAATTTTGTTATATTTTAGTAAAGGTATCTATTTAGTTACATATTTGTATTTTGTGTCGTTTTTCCCTCTTTTTGCTATTGAATTAATGATTTAATGATTGAAAAAATAATCTTTATTCTTAGAAGCTAAGGCATATATATATATGTGTGTGTGTGTGTGTGTGTGTGGATAAATTTCTTGACTGTTACTATTAAATGTTTTGTAAGGTTCTTGAGGTTCAGTCAATAAATAAAAACAACTATTTTGGCGACGTTTCGAGACTATATTGTTCTCATAATCATGCCCCACAGTGAAAAAACAGGTTACAATAAAATTATATAAGTTATACAAGTAATTTCAAAACATAAAGTTAGCTACAATACAAGTATATAACAACATTTGTATGAATAATAAAGATATATATATAATTGCATAATATAGAGGAGTATGAAGCTACTTACAATGTTACTGGTGGATATGGTATAGATTAATTAAATTCTAACAATTCCAGTACACAACTGACCTAGGAGAATTATGAAAAACAGTTACAAAGGTTATGTGGAATTCCCTAGGAAAAATTAAATTAAAAGGTAAATAAAATTAAATAGTATTCCCAAGATGTATGTAGTTTCATACTCCTCTACTTTCTAACCTATTTTTTTCACTGTAGGGCATGAGTATAGGGCATGAGTATGAGTACAATATAGTCTCGAATCGTCGCCAAAACAGTTGTTTTTATTTATTGACTGAACCTCAAGAACCTTCCAAAATATATATATATATATATATATATATATATATATATATATATATATATATATATATATATTTCATTCAGTAATATATCATCCTTAAATTCACTCTTAGCAATTTATTTATCTTTTAGGCTGCAAGAATCTTTTATATTGAAATATATTTTTGTAAATAATTTTCTATTTATGCCAAAAACTGAAAATTTTATAATTTATATGGAATAAAAACAAACACTTATTTTACGATTATTTTATTTTTTTTAAAGTGCTACATGGTACGTTTAACAGCAAATTTTAACTTCAATTTCATTTAGTTATAAATAAATAATTTTGACATTTTCCTATGAAGGTTTCAGTTCAATAACTTTTAAGTTATAACTAATATAAAATTGTGGCATTGAAATCAATCTAATGTCTCTATTACTATATTTATTATAAATTTTATAGGGACAACTATAATCGTTATTAAAAAAATTGTAGTTTGTTTAAAAAATGTATATATTTACCGGAAAATTGTGATCTTAGTAATGTCATATACTTTGTTCGCAATCAATCTTTCATGGTAATTACTTTCATTGTTATACTTCTTTTTGTTTTTAATTATAGAATTTAAATGTTCCACAATTTAATATTTAGTTATTTTTTATATGATGCAGTCTGTTTCGTCAATTTTACATTTTACTAAATTTTAACTGTGTTTACCACATTTTATCGCAAATTTAACAAATGACAATGTTTGCCTTTTCAAGGTGATGACATTTTTAAAATACAACAAAGCATGCATTGTATAGAAGGTGGATCAGTTTCTAATTACTTTGTAACAACAAAACAATTGTTGAACATGATCCGTGATTAACTGTAAACATAATTAATTATGTTGTCGGTTCCGATCTGTCTGAGCTATGTGAAAGAACCTTCTTTGTACATTTTTGTTGAAAAAATAAGAATGTTTTGTCAGTAATTTTGTCATCTGAAACCAACGCATACTTAATGATTTTATAATAAACAGTTTATGGATATTACAGTTTTTTTTTTATTTTATTTATTTTATTTCCAGATCGACCTGGTAAGCCTTACATGGATGGTTTAACAATATTAATAATGATTTAACAATAGTAGAAGGAAGGGTATAGTCTCGTGCAAGAGACATCCATAACAGATAAGTTTTCTAATCATTTTTGAATCATTGTAACTTTAGAGCAAGTATATAATAACAAAAAATAAATAAATAAAATAAAATAATAATTAACAAATAAATACAGTAAATGAAGTAAATAAATAAATGAATAAAGTAAATGAAGTAAATAAATAAAGAAGAAAGAAAAAAAAATAATAATAGTAATAAACGGCAATATCAGTTGCTTAACAAAAAATTAATAGAAAAAAGAAAAAAAAATATAAGAGAATAATAATATAGACAAAACAAATAGGTGAAGTATGAAATAACTAATAATACAATAAAATTGTAGTAATAAGAGTAGTTGGTGTTGTAACGAAGAGATATTACAGTTAAAAATCAACATAATTCTTATTTGAATTGATCTTTAGGATCTCTATTCCGCAGTACTATTATATTACTTTGATCAGATTATCAATTTCCCAAAAAATTTTTAACCATTAACTCCGTTTTAAATTAATTGTATAATTTCATTTATATAAATTCATCTTTATACGTTATTTAGTTAAGTATTATGAACAATTTAGCACTTAGCATACATACACGTAATTATTAATATTATATTGATTGTACACTTAATAATACAAACAATATTTGTTTTCTGCAGCAGTAGGGACTAGGTTGCATAGTCATAAATAAAAGATTTTAGCATTTAATCAAGAATTTGTAATCAGTTAAAAAGTTTCAAATAATATCAATTTAATTAAGAAATAACGATAAAGTACAGAGTTTTGGATATGATCTGAAGCTTTTAAAAAAGAGAGAAATCCTGTACCTCTTCCACCCAAGATGAGTCATGATTTCAGTACCTCAGTAAGGATGTTCTGTTATTTGACGGACGGTTGCTAAAGAGACTAGGCCGAAATCACGCAAAAGCGTCATATTTTTCCACCAATTATGTGAAACAACTTTATAGAGGCGGGGTGTACCCTAGGAGGGTCTCCTGACCTCGAATTCGATCCCCGGGATATAAATTTTGGCCTCAGCCGGACTCGAACTCTGTCCCAGGAGCCTGCCAGTCTAATGCCTTACCCACTGAGCTGCTACGCTTCTCCATAAGAAACTACAACTTTTATCAAGTACTATAATATGACTTTTATTAAGACATATATACATAATGATATTGTTTTATAACGGAAAATATAAAATGCTTAATTGATTTCATTTATGGCAAATAGGTCTTATTACTTTCATGTTAATGTGTTTCTTGTAATTAATTGGAATCTTAGAACGTTTCTCTTCATAGTAATACTACAATGGTATCTTAGTGCTTTTAAAAAAAATATATATTAATTTTCTAATATAAAAATATTTAAAAAAATAAATAAAAATAGCTTATATCTAATTACAAGTATCATAACATGTAATTTGTAACTGACTTGAAGACTAGAGTTTTCATAGTCTATACTTAATTATTTAAATCGAATAATTGTTTGGTATTTTTATTGCTATGATATTTACAAATAATGGATTGGGGTAGCTAAGTAATGCATAAGGTGAGAGTTAAATTAGGGGAAAACCAGGCAGTTGAGTGTGATTGCTGCAATGTCATGAAACAATACTTTCTAACCAAGAACTCAACCCAATACTTTTTTTTTCTTGTAACTGTTTTTTTTTTTTTAATTGTTAACCAATCATATATTAGAATTCTAATAATTTAAATCTGTTTTGTTCCAAATGGTTCAGTATAATTTCAATATGTTTAAAATTTAGTAATATGAGTTAAGTTATAAATATATTATTTCTTTAAATTTCGTATTGTTATTCTACTTTAAATGTATGCGGCTGTATTTGAAGAAAGTGACTTATTTTTTACCTGTTCGATACGTAGTCAAATGATAGAGTCGGTAAAAAAAAAAGGATATAAAAGGGACGAGGCAGAGTGGTGCCTTGAGATTACAAAAACTTGTATTACCAAATATAAAAGGCACAACTTGTCGCCCCATCGTTGACGGTTCACTGTATTCCGATACCTTATTCAGCCAGATCTGTATTTATCTATAATAAACATTGGATTTAATTGCGGAGATAAAACAAAATAATAATCAAAATACCCTTCTTTGAAAAATACATTTCAGTAAAATCTTTTCATTGATAAGACATAGCATTTTTATGATCATTACATATAAATTCCAAAAGCAGAAGAATAAATTCCATAATATAAATTGTTGTGGGGCAAGCTGAATTACTTTTCTTAAATCGAAGCAGCATTTCGGATTTAATGAACCCCAAAAAAGATTTTTTCGACTATTTAATTTTTTCAATAAACTTTTCATTGTATATGTTTTATTAAAATGGCACCACGAATTATGGTCATTTTCCGTTGGACAGTGTTTATAAAAAAACATATATTATCATAACTTAAATATGTAGTTTTTTAAGGTAGAGTTGATACAATTTTTAAAATTGTGCACTAATTTAACTATTGTGATAAACATAAATGGTATCTTCCATATCTATATCTATACTCGTACTATTATATAAAAGGCCAAGCTATTTTTCGTTTGTGATCAGTAATCACGAAAAATGTTGAACCGATCAATCCCAAATTTCAACCATATCATCTCCTTATTTTCAGGACAGTTCAGCAATAATAAAATAATAAAGTTTGAAAACTAACCCAAAGGTGGCGATCGCCATTCTACATGATAGGTTACAAAAATACGGTGTTATATAGAGCTTCAAATTGTGAATAATATTTACTCATATTTAATTAAATTATTAAAAAAGATTTAAATTTGTGTTGCGACAGGTGGTTCTCAGTGATGTTTTAAATTCGACTAATATATGGAAAGCACCATCCCGCAATACAGTTTACAATGGTAGAACTACTGAACTTATCACTTCCAAATTGTAACTACATTATTTTCATAGTTCTGCATATTTCTAGGAAACGAAATTTCATTATATAGCAAAAATAAATTTACAATAATTATAATTTAAATATACAATGTTTCGTTGCAGAAATGAGGTTTGCCACACTGTCATATACTTTTATGGTTAGAAATAAAAATCCTACCAGATGAAATCAATAATATTTTTAATATTGTTTGTAAAAATATGATTCATGAGCATTACGTTGTAAGCACTGATAATGCAGTCCATTATTTGCGTTAAAAATTACTGCTATGCGTGAAAATATCGTTGAAGAAATAAAGCTAATGCATACTTGAATACAAGACTTTTTATCAATAAACAAATAAAACATCAATTATTAGTTTTATTCTCATCAGTTTTTGTCCATTAGAATCTGGAGTAAAACCCAATGTTTTATGCATGGATAAAAAGCTGAATGTACGCTGATTCTTGTAATGCTATTACTGTCGTAATCGGTTGAACACAGCAGTTTTTATGGCCGTTAGAAGTTGTTGATGAAATCTCCACTTTAAAATTTTAACGTCCTATTAAAGGGTATTTATTATAAAAATCATTTATAGTTTTTTTTTATTAATTTATAAAATTTAAAAGTCATTATATTTTAATCAGTATTTTTTTTTTAAAAGTACGGTATATTTGGTGGGCTAAATCGAGATTTGAGGTCAATTTTTCATGATTTCATGATTTCATTGAAATATCATTTTTTAAGTTTTTGAGCACCCTTAAGCCGGGTCGTGTCTTGAGCATAACGAAAGTATTTTTATTTCAAATAGCATATATAACTTCAATACATCGTGAAAGAATAATTTTTCTATCTTGACTGAGAGCTGAGAAAAAAATAAAACGTGATTTTCATATTTTTTTTTTTCTCGGCTCCCAGTGCTCATTGGCTGCTATACCTATAGTTTTGCACTATATTTGGTCCCTACTACGCACACAAAAATCGCCAATCAAATCTGTGAGTTACAACTCAGAACGGCTCCTTGTAAGTAGGAAAGCAGGAAAGCAAGAAATTGTAATAATGTATGTATAACAAACCTCAACAATGAATATTATTCATTTCTTTTTCTTTTTTTTTGCGACGGTATGGTATGTTTGATTCCCTACACCGGTACCAGTACCAAACCATTGATTCTCAATTCTTGATGACAATACTTAGGTTTAAAAATAAATTATTATTACAAAGCATAATTATTAAAAAGTTGTTCTTTAGAAATCAACTTTGGTTCATCAATTCTTGATACCAATTCTTTTCTCAAGAATCGGTGGAATCATGAATCCACACATCCCTAATTTTGTATTATATCTTTAGTTTTTGACAGTAATTTTTATGTCAATCTATTGTTTCCATTTTTGTATTTTATTTATATAGGTGCTATTAGTAAATCTTATCTGGCAAATCTTCTAGTGAAACTCATGTTAGTTACTTTCCTTTCTAATTTGCTCTTAAATAGTGGATTGAAGAACTAAAAGCAGAAGGTGTGACTTGTTTCAAGAGTAAACGTTTCCGCTATAAATCTCTGTTGTCTTGAGCAGCGGCGTGTAATGCGGTGAGTCTGTGGGAGTTCTCCCGGGCAGCCTCTAACGCCTACGATACAACGCTAGCCCCTCCTAGCCCTAGGTTTCTCTACGTTTGATAGTTACCCTTTATACTTTGTTTTTAAGAATCTCTTATAAACAAATATCAATAACATTTTACTTTGTCGAAAATTAACAATTCGACTATTAATCTACTGAAACGTATAATAAAAAAAAGGATAATAACTAAATCGATTTAATATACGATCTATTAATCACTTATTAATTATTACTTTAATAATTAGAAAACTATACCTTTACGCAAAGTATAATACAAATAAGAAAGAAAAGAAATTCATTATTTTTTTTTTTCAAATGTTTGTGAGAAACACTATTTTTAACATCAAATTATTAGATTATTGGATCATTGAAAACACTCACATACACAGAAACGAAAATAATTCAAGGGAGTAGACAGTTGGGATGTTCAGTCTAGAAATCGTAAAAGTTACAGCCCTTACAGGGCTAGAAGAAAGAACAAATATATATGGCACGAAATGAATTTAAAAGGAAAATTAAAATAAATTTTTAGTAAGATAGAAAATATTACAATAAAAGATAAATGGATACAATTAAAGGAAAGAAATATATGAATAATGTACAACACATAGTTAGCGCAAAGTAAATAAGAACCGTTGAAATTGAAGTATATTTTATTATAACATCAAAAATACATAATCAGTGAAAAGACATGTTCTATCCATTTTTTTTTTTACCTTTGTATTTTTTAATTTTTAAACCGTTTGAATTTCTTTTTTTTTTAACTGTGATGAAGGCTTGCAATGTAAGTCGAAATAAATTAATACTATTTTATTGTGATTTCTTGTCTGCACACCCTAACTAATTAATTCCTTGTTGTACTAATTGTATATTTCTACAGTCCTATTATCATATATTATGTTACATAAAAAAAAAAAAAAAAAATACTGAACAGAATTATGACCTTAACGAAAATGACTCTACAGTAAATTGAATAATGATACGTACCTACTTACCTAATGAAATGTACCTATTTTTATTTATTTATTTATTATTATTATTCTTTCTCCTATTCTCGGTTTTTTCCGGAAAAATAGCACCTACCCGGATCAAAGTCAAGGGTTAGGCACGGAATTTATTTATTTTTTGATGTTTAAAAATTTTCTGATGATACTGGCTGTTCCCAGAAGGACTGCCTTCTGCGAATCTTGTAGAATTTTATTCGTGAGATCCAGTTCTTTGATTGAGTTGACTGTAATCTCCTCCGGGATCAACCCATTACTAGATCCAAAAATGTATCAATGGAAACACCCTCACATTTTCAAGACGGTACAGGTGTTTCAGCTCTTCGCCAAGATCCAAATATTTTGTCATTTTTTCAGCAGCCGTGCGATGAACATTATCATCCGTTGACACTCCTATTTCGATTATAGCTGCTGATTTATTATCTTTGTTAACATGTAAAATATCGGGTCTGTTGTGAGGGATCGTGTGATCTGTCAAAATAGCTTGGTCCCAGTATAGTTTTATATGCTTTGTTTCAATTATAGGCTTTGGGTTATACCTGTAATAAGGTACTTCCCTAATAATTATTAATTAATATTCCATAATAATATTATTATTATTACTATTATTTTTTGTAGTCCTGATAAAGGCTTGCAACGTCAATCGATATGTCGATTAAATTAATTAATTAATTCTCTTTATGATTTTAACAACCACATTCCCCACCTCCGATGCCCCTATTAAAAATCTAGTCATTCTACAGCATTATAAAATTCCAACTTTCGATAACACGCTGATTTTATTTTTCTCAAATAGTTCACAAATGGGCGGTTGTTTGTTTTATTGAAGCATCCTTCAAAATATTAGTCAAAGTTAGCGTTGATATAAATGGTAGGAATAAAAACATGGTTGTAGGATCTATTATTACAGTTGGAATTAAGGGATGTGTTCATTCACAAGGACTTTCTTAAGACACTAGTATGCCTTTATGAATATTATTTTTTTAAAACTGGGAAGCTCTCCTTACACCTGTCAATCAAAACGACTGACAATCAGTGAATTTGATGAAGTAATGATTTTACTTAGCGTGAAAGGCATGGAGGAGGGAGAAAAACCCAGCGGCACCTCCAGTCCTTATTTTTAATTCAGTCTAGGAGGCCTCTCATTCAACTCCTCTTCAGCCTTCTCTGGGTGCTGTCTGGAATATGTCTTGTGGCCATGTCGTTTATGAGTGTGTTAGGATGTCCATGTAATACGAATAGTATTAACATTGTTTTAAATATAGTCTATCATGCTTTCTCTTTGACTATTTGGTACAATAATGGCTACCCTACAAATAGAATATTTCGTATTAGGTTTCTCATGGATTAACAATTCCATTAATACTCAGCATGTAGTTTTCTCATCATTAGTCTTCCGATAATGAATGAAACTATATTAAATGTGTTATTGGGGTTACTTCACTATCATAGTCATGAGAGGTGCATGTATCCTACTTACCACTTAATTAGAAAGGTCTTAGTGGTTATCTTAAAACTCATTCCATTAGAGGAGACCATTATAGTGGATCTATCGCCCTACCTAGTCCACAATATGTCATACCTCACATTACCTTTCACTGTGGGCTGTAATTAGTCTTGATAATGATAACCATAAAAGCTTCAATAAGAATTATAGGATGTTTTTAAATAATTATTTGTGAAATTCAATCCTCCTTAATGAACTATCAACAGGCTGATTGTGCTGGATAGAAATAACATCAATTATTTAATTAAAATTTAAACAAAAACAGATACTGTAATTAGAAGATTACGAACATAGGTCTGCAATCTCCTAGACTACACTTTATAAAAAATATATTTTTTTTTACTTTACTGAACTATTTAAATTACCAGATTTTACTAAAATCTGACACATTCAATGAAAAGAAAACTCAATATCCCTGACTGGGAAAAACGATAGATCATGGATATGTCTAGCTATAATCAACTGCTTTTCCCAATTTACATTAAAAATTTAAAGGATCAAAGAACGTAAATTTATAGTTAAATTAAAGTAACAATCATTGACTTTTCGAAATAAACAAAGTTGAGAGAAAATTTCGGTTTCTAACATGATTTTATTCATTTAAACCAATTTAGCTCCTAAACGGTAGGTCCTAGCAACAACTGTTATATAGCAAAATATATTTTCAATTAAATTTCTGATAAAGTGACTATCGGCGTGATTTTGAGCCGACCAACACCAGCAGAGCTAGAGCATGTCAAAATTTTGCATTTTTGACTCTGAAAAAAACCTTACACCAAAAGAGTGTAATCCTCCAGGTAGAATTCATATCCATGTAAAAAAAAAGTGTTAGTGTTTTTTTCACCTCGTGTTAGGTCCCGCGTTCGCCATGGACGAATTAAAAGACAGTATCATAAGTTGTAAACCAAGAAAAGCAGTGGTGTTCGATATGATACATGTACTTCGATGATACATGGCTTACATACTTGTTAAAGCTCTTCAACAAGATCTGGGAAGAAGAAAATATTCCTAATCAATGGTCTTCACTAAAATTGATTTTACTGCATAAAAAGAGAGACCTGGATCCTGGAAATTACAGGGGGATAGCTTTATTTAACGCTATAACTAAAATCTTTACCCGTATTATGTACAATAGATTAGTGAACTAGGCAGATTCTGTAAAACTAATGCCGGAAGAACAGATTGGTTTTAGAAAAGGCAGGGGCTGCAGAGATTACATCTTCATCCTCACTGCTGGAATTAACATTCAATTGAGACTGAAAAGAAGAAAGGTGTTTTCCACGTTTATCGATTTCCGAAGAGCTTTTGATTCGGTCCCACGTAGTAAGCTGTGGAATAAACTTTAAAATCAGGAGATTAACGGCAAATTTTTGAGAATTTTGATCAATTTCCATGAGGTAGCCACTTTTAGAGTTTCAGATGGGTTTGAATTATCAAAGGAAATGAATGTGTCAGAAGGAGTTCTGCAGGGGGAAATACTTAGTCCTCTCTTATTTTCACTTTATATTTCTGACATTATAACTTTTTTTTTGAGATAGAAATGTTAGAGGAATAAATATAATGAATCATATCGACTTGGTTGCTCTTTTATACGCAGACGATATGGTTTTTTTCTCTTTAACATGTACGAATCATTATCGGAAAGCATACTCCTTCACTTAGCTGAAATTCGGGGGTGTGAATACTCGGATTTATTAGAGCAAGGCAGATTAAAATTCTTGAAGTATTTACTAAAGTTATCCCGGAACACACCTAAATTTTACATAAGGGTGGAGACAAGTATGACCCACGTACTTTTAAAAATATTTAAAAGGATGTTGAAGCGGTGGGTAAAAATGTTGGGGGTGGAAGACCATCAGCTGCCAAAAATATGTTACAAGAGGCTCTCTGCATTTCGAAAAACTATCACTATGCCTCATAATTGGATGAGATAGCTTGGTAAACTGCTTGCTATGGTGGGAGCTTCTAACATCTTGACCTGTTCGAACTTAGAAATTATTATACGGCACGGCGTCGACCTCGAAGACGCAATGAGGAATCATCTCGAGAGTTTAGATTTCGATCGAGAGGTGCAGTCCTAGTTTAATCTGTATTACAGAAATATCGCAACCTTTGGCACACCTCAAGCGTATTTACATTTCAACACCCATATAGAAAATCTGAGAATTCTCGGTCAACTGAGGATGACCAGCAGAAGTAATACCCGACTGTCATACGGAGGCATGCATAGACAATTTAACAGTGATCAACCGTGTGAGTTTTGTGACACAAATGGTAGTGGTGGTGTCACACACTTTTTGGTGGATTGTTCGGCATTTAGGAGACAAAGCTAAAGTATTTAAGCAAGTATCTCCTGCCCAAACCTACTCCTGAGTTAACCATGGAAACTCTTTTATCGGTTAAGAGTATGAAGCATTTAAAAGCAATTTATTTATTTATAACCAATGCATTTAATTCAGATGGTGATTAGTTATCTCGAAGTATTTTGTTTTTCTTTTTATTCAGCCGAAAATTTTCTTCTTTTTTTTTTTTAGTTGTACTTTTTATGTGTAGTATATTTATTTAATTTTATATTATGTGTTGTTTGTTGTTTGTTGAATTTTGATAGGGCATAAAACTGCAGTGGTCATCAACGCCCTTTGGTTTGTATCTCGTTATATTTCAGCAATATTATGCAGATGATATTGAATAATACAACTTTTTGAAGTGAATTTTATGGATAGATGAGTCTGTTTTTAGAGGGGAAGGAATTTCTACCTTTCCATGAGGGGTAGGTATCGTTGATTTATTCATCTTTGTATTACTGTCGAATAATTTTGAAAAATCATAGTTTGCTCAGTAGATTGAATGATGAGTTAAATTAAGATTTGTTACAAAATATGCTACCACAACTTTATCACGATATTCCACCTGAAGTTCGGCGAAATATGGTTTTCCAACACCATGGTGCTCTTCCACATTATTCGAAATCAAAACAAATATAAATCAACGATACTCCACATGGAATGGTAGATATGCCTTCTCCTGTAAAAAGTGGTATTGGTAAACCGCAAAAAGTGGTATTCCTTAATATCATCTGCATTCAGAAGGTAATAGTAAAATTGAGGTCAATGTTCATTATCATTGGATTTTAAACCTTACATTGAAAATCTAATAAAATAAATCCTAAATTATAGTAATAAATAATTAAATGTAATAACATGATATCCTTTAATCTGGTGTCGCTTTATTGACAGTTTACCTTTATTTTCTATTAAACAATATTTTTTCTCTTTGCTTTTTATTCCAATGAAGAGTTTATTATGTTTTAAATGTACATTTCCATTAAGAGATCATCATAATGTTTTATTTACACAAGTAACTGATTTGTATCTGAAATGAGAACACCATGTTTTCTCAAAACATTCCAACAACAAAATCATTCCGTTTAACATATCATTCGAAAACTGATTAAATTTTCAAGCTTCTGTGAGATTTGCAGTTTTGTGGATAGTTTTTTCGAAAAACTGTGAGCGTTGAAGTAATGTAAGACATTGTAACTTCCCTAAATAAGGTGAAGATCAAGCTGTTCTTATAGGAAATTTAATGCTAAATTCGAAAATGTGGTCAAAACTTGAAAAATATTTTTTTTAAAAATGAGATAATACAGACAGCTTCAATGGTAAAAAAAAGTTTTCATAAAAAAGTGTTTGATTAATCGTATATCTGCAACGAATGGGAATAGAAAGGTGAGGTCTGCGGCATTTTTCTACATTTTTGATCTAGCTACATTCAATTTTTTTTTTTTTTACTCTATCTAAATCTAAAAATCTAAATCTAAGAGGTACTCAGCCTATATATATAAATATATATAACTCAATTAGTTTGTAATACTTCAAACCAATTTCGTTTTCCTTGTTGAAGATCTAATCTTCTTGATATATCGCAATTATCTTGTAAAACATTATTTCTCTCATTTGCTTAGAGACAATGGGGTCTTAATAGGAATCTTTAAACCAAAGCCAGAACTCCGGTATACATTTTTACTAAAAGTTTCAGGATCCATTACCGTTATAACTTTCCGGGTATATTATAGGAATGAGTTTAACTAGAATAGGGTTGGTCTAATGAGGAATTAATATAAAGAGTTAAATTATAATGAAATGAATATAATGTAGCTTTTTGAACTGTTGACGAGAGATCTGTTGGTGTTTTTCTTACCCTAACTCTTCTACCTTTTCCTTCCTTCCTTTCTTTAATCCGTCTTCACTTCCATATTATTCGGAAAGCTTTCATCAACATTATTTTTCCATTACGTTCGACATCTCTCTTTCCTTTTTTTCTATTCAGCCATTGATTTCGCTGTTCCTAATGTATCCATTTCTTTTGCATTATCATACCTCCATAATTTTTTTTTTTTTTTATTCAACCTCTACAAAGATACTTTTTTTACTTCTATTTTTTTCTCTAATCCGTTCTTCCTGATATGTTGTATACTAGATCTTTTATGGAAACCCGTAATAATAGAAACTCTTCTTTTTTTTTTTCCTTCACTCTCAGTGGACCCTATATGCATATTTTGGTACTAATATACCATTTATAATAAATTATAAGTTGTTGTACAGAAAGAAATACTTCTTCAAATTTGAAATTTTTGTATGGAGTTGATTCACATTTTCAAGCTCTTTTAGTTTCTTATAAGTTCCTCGTGCAACTTTAATAATTTTTTGTAGCAGCAAAAAGAAGAAATCACAGGATCCTGTGATTTATAAGTGGATTTTGAAAATAAACATTCTTAGTTTCACAAATAAGATGCTTATGATTAATAAAACTTCTTTTAATTTATTTTAATGAATTCAAATAATTAAATATCTTAATTACTTGTAACTTATCTGATTGAACATTACAATTTATTGCTTTCTGCTAAGTGCTGATATTGAGGTCCCGGTTTAAATCTTTCGTAGATATAATTATCTTCTGTAAGCTTCTTTGTTACTCTCGTTGGTTACATTAGCATCCATAATTACTTCTATTCTTCCCACTTCCTCCCTCGGACATTTGAAATACTTAGTCTGTAAATTATTGCTTGTGTCTTCAATTATTTTGTTACTTAAATTTTGAAGTAATATTAATGACTGTATTTTCAATAAACACATAGGTCACATCTGAATTTATTGTTTCCAAAAAAAATATAATAGCTAATCCTTGACTGAGTAAAAATGTTATCGTCTTTTTTCTTTGTTATTTTTATTAATTTATATCCAGGATGTTTACTTGCTGGTATAGTCCAGCTAATGGAAACGCGAGGTAAAATTTGTTGTGTAAAGTCGTTTAATTTAATAATGACCTGTTTTTTAGTTTTTTGTGCCTTAAGGGGGTAAACTGTGTGCGTTTGAGGGAGGTTTGTGGTCAGAGGTTGGTGGTGTCGGCATCGAACCTTAAGCTTTCCAAACGTTTTTATTTATTTTTTCTTAATGTACATTTTACACTGAAGTCTGAATTTAATCCCAGTAAAATCTAGTTACAGATTCAAAACTATATGATTTACAAATCCAGTGAATTGTAATTTTATGCAGGTAATATTTTAAAAAATAAATAAAAATCTTGTAAAAAATAAATATGAATATTTTACGAGCTCGAATTGTGATGGGCAATGAATTCCATAACGAGGAAGCACGGATTGAATTTTTAAAAAGCGCAGAGTAAACTTAAGGTGGGTTTTTTTGGTTTTCAAGGTTTTTTTTTTTTTAACCTTAAATCATAATATTATCCATTTTAGTAAGTTAATTGCAAAAAAAGAATTACTAGAGCAATCCCCTGCCAATCATGCTTGGACCGAACCCCCAGGACTATTTCCGACCTGACCAGATGGCTCCCATCTTGGGTATATTTCACACCAAGACTGAGAAGAATGACTGCAACAGATTTTGGCCTTCTACTTAGCCCGATAGCCGACTATTTATACTCCACTTTAACAGAACCCGAACGCTAGTCTGATTTATTTCAATTCAATGAACATCAGATCAGTCTCTGAATTTTCTTGTTTTCTTCAACTATCAACATTAATTCAAAAGATTTTATTATTTCTGTTGCGAAGTAGTTAATTTAATAAAAATCATTTTTATTTATTTATTTGAGTTTTTTCTAGTGTAAAGCATAAGAGTCATCAACGCTCGTTCGATCTTTATAGAAAATTAAAATTAAAGATTTATTTATATACTATATATTTTATGATGTAGTTTTCTCTGTAAAGCAGGGCTATAATTTTTTATCGTTTCCCAGTGCCATCGAGATGTCTCGAGGTATTCCCGATTCAGTCAACCTTTTGGTGTAGTAAGGGTACTCGTTAAACATATAGGATACTGAAAAACCATTGCAACACATTTCACATTTGGGAGGAGCCGCTCTGGTTATAAGGTGGTGTGTAGTGGTGTATGGCCAATTCTTAATCGCGTTAGGATTACTTCTGCGCTTAGTAAGGCAGGAACTGCTCCATGGTCTTACGTCCTTCTTAATTATCTTGAGTGTTCCTGGAGGGCTGTGATCCCACAATATCTGCCACTCTTGGAATATCACCTCTCTAAGTGGGCGTGCAAGTTCTGATGCCGTTAGAAAGGTTTTGCCAGGTCCTGGGAAGACTATAGCTTTTTTGCTGCTTTATCAGCCATTTCGTTACCTCTTATTCCTATATTACTTGGCGACCAAATGAAGTTCACCGATTTTTTTCCTTCGTAAAGTATTAGAAATGTATTCCTATATTTCAGCCGTATAAACATTGCAAAGGTTGTGTAATTTACACTTATGCGTTGTTTGAGGAGTTACAAAGGCAGATGGTATTGATGTGTCCTACCTGGATCCGTCTGTGAATATTAATAAATGTTCAGGTAAGGGGAAGATGATATTGACGAAATGTGTTCTGTATTCCTCTGGTTTTGTATTTTTTTAAAAGAATATTTTGATAGACTTAGGTTTAATTCTGGTTGAATATAAGACCATGCAGGTACGTCAAATTTAATTGAGTTTAATACGATATACAGTAAATTGTAGACATTATACATTCTGCTAGTGTATGATGCTAAGGTATTATTCTGCTGGAATTTTCTTGAGAATCTTGGTTGGATGATGCATTAGTGAGTTGGGTGAGTATTTTGAGGATTTAATTTGCTTATATAGTTTATTGCTAGTTTTTATCTTCTGAAGAACAGAGATGTTAAACCAGATTCAACACAAATACTTAGTGTCGGACTGGTCCTGAAAGCTCCAGTTGCGAGACGAATTAAAATCGTATTAATTTGTAAAATAATGGGAAAAACTATTTAAAGTCCGAGATCGGAATGGATCAAAATGACCAAACACTCTTTTAAAAGAGCTTTTGAATATTTAGATATCACTTAGTCTAGTTAATTAACTCAACTTATCCACCTTTCTTTTCTCTCAGAATCCTATTCACTCACTTAAAAGGTCATATAAACACTTGGAAGCAGTTGCTCAGAAGACCACCCATTTATTTCTACCTTGACATTAAAATAATGCTTTTTAATATTTTGTTGTATGTTGTAGGTTTCTATGTTGGTTTTTCTAGTACATTTAATGATGCGCAATAATTATATGTATCCCAAAAAAAGTTTGACTGATTCTGCTCAGATGAAATAAATAAAAATTAATATGTTCATTAAAAGTACAGTGAAAGACCTTATCGGGTTTTGGTAGAGAAACATTTGATGGTTTTAATTATTATTAAAAGATTGTCAACAATATTTCCATTAATTAATTTGCATTCTCTGTGTGATTTCTGGTATACAGGGTGTGTCCCTCTTAGTGTAAAAAAAAAAAAAAAAAAAATGAAGAAAAAAATAGCAGACCTTACCTTTCTATTCTAATCCGTTGCAGTATACGATAATTCAAAGACTTTTTTAAGGAAACCACTTTTTTTTGCAATAAAAGCTGTAATATCTTCAGTTTTTTTAAAACATTTTTTCAAATTTTGACCACATTTTTGGATTTAGCATTCAATTTTCTATAATGAGCAGAGTACATGTTATCTTGAATTTTACAAACTTTGGGCCTAAAGAACAGCTTGATCTTCACCTTATTTAGGGAAGTTACAATGTCTTATAATACTTCAACGTTCACCATTTTTCGAAAAGACTATCCACTAATCTCACATAAACTTGAAACTTTTACCAGCTTTTATGTGGTATGATCAAATTAATGATAAATATCGATTTCATGAAAAAAATCACTATTAAAACCGGTAAAACATGATGTTTTCATTTGGCATACAAATCAGTTACTTGTGTAAGTGAGACAAAATATGTATATTTCCAGTACATATTTGGTACTTATTTGAAGTGACACATTTCCTTTAAAAGTCCTGTAATTTCGCAAGTTATAGGGAAGATTTAATATACAGTATATGCTATATGCTACTTATCCTTGACTTGTTTTCACCTTTGAATCCTGCCTACTTAGTTTCTCCCTTCTTGGATCAATCAGAATTAAGATTAAAAATAATCTACCTTGAAACATTTTTTTTACGATAGACACTACACCTTGACAGAGTTAAAAAAAATAGATGATTAACAAAAATAATTCAGTTTATTATTACCTTTAAAAATAATTATAAAAAGTAACGTTATAGAGTAGAACATGAATAACAGATAGTTTAAAGGTGTCCAGTTGTTATCATTAGGATAAGAAAAAAAATTTATTCCGATACAAGGTCTCTTGAAAAACTACAATTTGTTGAAGGAATTAAAAATTCTCTCTTACCTATAGTTTATTATAAATTAGAACAAAATCAAAATGCAGTAATTATATAGCAAAAATGTGAAATTAAAAAATGAAAATAATTAATAACAATATATATGAGTATCACAATAGGTCCATAATATGTTTCGGTGCAGAAACTTGGCCACTCAAGATAGTTGACCATCATGCTCTTCGAGTCTTAGAGAGGAAGATAATGAGGCGAATATACAGTTCAATCTGGGAACAAGGCGCTTGGCGCATAAGTAGTAATCAAAAACTGAACGAAGTAATCAAACATGCTGATATTGTGTGGTTTATAAAATCAAAAATAATAAGCTGGCTTGGACATGTCGGAAGGATGACCAGTGATAGAATGGTGAAGAGGATTATGGGAGAGAGCTTCCCAGGAAAAAGAAAGAGAGGACGCCCTAGAAAAACTTAGCTAAAGGATGTTGAGGAAGATTTGAGAGTACTTGGGGTTACCGACTGAAGGAGTAGGGGGCTATGTATAGGAGCAAATGGAAGAGAATTGTGCGAGAGGCACACCCTGGACTGCAGCGCTAAGAAAGAAGAAGATGATTATCACAATTTTGAATATTCAGTCCGAATAACAAATTAAAAAAAAAAAAATTAAATAAATCATTCCGTGCAAAATTAACTAATACTTGGAAATAGTTATTTTAATTTTACTTTTACCGGTACTATTAGAAATAAGCAATAGAATGAGGCGAGAGGTAATGAAAATGGAGAGAATGAATTTTTGTATAAGAGATTTTCTTTGAAATCCAAATATGTATTAATTTAAAAAAAAAAAAAAAAAAAAAAAAAAATGAAAACCATGTGAGCGGTTTGATTAATACAATACTTTTACCGGTTTAATTCTTAGAACTATTTCCACTTAAAATCTCCTTTCTAATTATTGCCTTATTAATAATCACAAAAATCCAGTCTATTATTCATTAAATTGTTTTCAGTTATAAAACTTACAACATATAAATATAAAAGTATTAAACTTAGAAACAGAAAGTATTAAAAAATATAAAACGGCCTTAAATTGGTTTATTTGAAAATCACAAAAGGTTTATTTCATTTTATTTTGTGTGTGTTTAAACTATAAATAATCTACAAGTAAATACAGAAATTATAAAAACTGACTGTAGAAATGAGAAGACTAACTTTCAACGCACGGTATGGCAATCTGTCGCAAGTACTGAACCGCGGCGAGTGCTTGGTAGCAAATATATTTTGAACTATATTTTTGAATGCAGTTATCAGTCAGGTAAATAGGCAGTTCTTTAAGTTTTCGTTATGACTGGTTGGTTTTTCTGTTCCTACTGGAAATTAAAATAGGGAAATTAAAAAAGGTTTGTTTTTGAAATTTCCAAGAGTAACAATAACCAATACAATTTAAAAATAAGAATTAGTAATAAAGACTCACATTCCAGACATAAGAGACAAGAAACTACTCGTCGTTTCCAACTACTCTTATCATTTACTAGACAAGCGTGTAAAGCTCGCGATAAATAAAAAGACTTATTTACATGACAATAATTGCACTCATTTAGACAACAGATTTGAGCTTTCGGCTCCACTAAACCATCCACTTCTTCTCGTAAACAGTCCTTACAGCCCAAAATCTTTCGTAAAATTCTCAACGCTCCTTATTGTGTCACTAACAAACATATCCATAAAGATCTTAATGCTCGATATGTTGCTGATTTGACCCGAACCACAAAACCTATCTTTTCATAGTAAACTTCATACTATTTATTGATTCGAATCTACTTTTATTGAGGTGCTACTAGTAACAAGTTCTTTACATTGTATTGACATGTAATTGTTATTATTTTCCTTAAATTTACTTATCCAGTTGTAAATACCAATATATAGTTAAAAATAAAAAAAATAAAAACTACCCCTATCTCAAATTCTTTCTAGCAAGTTAGGAATGCTTGCGGCTCTTAATAATTTCCGTTCTCAAATACTTTTAAGTCGAACTAATAAATACAGGAATTATTTTGGCAGTTGCACTTTCGAAGCTCCTGAAACGTAGCCCTAAATAGTGCTATAAATAAATACAGGAGCGACATAATTTTTCCTCGGACGTTGGAAGCTAGAGCCCTCATTAATTAAGTGACCAGGATCATTCCGAGAGCCGTAAAATCCTGATCGGACAGTAAATATTACTGTTAACGGCAGGCCACTTAGACATATAGCAGTTGAGTTCGCTCCTTCCAGCTTGATGTCCATGTTGCTACCTCTGTATAAATATTCTGCCGTTTAATGCTCGGGATCTGCAACTATGAAATCTCGATACCAACAGGAGGAACATAAAATCTTCCCTGCGTTTACGATTTATCAATATATTGAAAGTAGTAACCATTTATTAGTTGTGTATACTGGCAGGCAACACTAGTTTGTGGCGTTGTCAATGGGAGCTGAACTTTAGATACTTGTTATTGCATTTAATAAATGTTTCCGAGATTTCTCTTCTGTTGGCATAGGAGAACGTTTTTCTATAACTTGTGAGTCACATCATTGTAATTCTTCGTCACCTCTTTTTTTTTTTTTTATATACCTATCCCATTTCGCATTATGATGTCCTCTGCTTGCTTTTAGGATGAAATTAAGAGAAGATTGTGGGTTACATTCCCACCTCAATTAGTCATCATTCATGTAGTTGCGTTGCTCTAAAATAAATGTTGCCTATCTTCTCTTAAGAACTAAACGGACGCCTATCTGTGATCTGCTTCGATTTATTTTATTTTATTTTTAATTAATACATATAATGCTTTGTTGTTTAGTTATATAGGTTCCAGGATTTTAACACTAGTGACGCGACTGAGGGATTACATAGCATTGGGATTACATTAATTATTATTAATTGTTTATATTGTTTATAATTTTATTTCCCGATTTATTTTGCAGTATTATGTACCATATTTTGTATCTGGCATGGTTAGAGGTTTTTTTTTTTTTTTTTTTTTAATTTAATTTAGTTGTCTATATTGTATGAATGGATTCATTGTAATCCATATTATTCATTGCCCTTTAGGAAGGCAGCTTGTAATATTTTTCAATAAAATAACTTGAAATATATATATATATATATATATTGAAGAATTGTGTCATAACAAGGGAGCTATGATTATTCCAAGCAAACCTCAGCAAATGACCTTTACCCTGCATGATTTTGAAAAAAAACAAAACAATAGTAATAACAAATATTTTTCTCAGAAAAGTCATTAATAGTAAACAATCACCGAAATGTTTTGTCCCCAATCTTAAGTATATTTAACTAATTACTACTCCAAGAAAACAACCTAGTTAGGGTAACAGTACACTTATGCCCTGTGATCATTCAGTTATTAAATGCATTTCGATTAACCTAGAATTTTATATTTTTATTATTTATGTACCCTTATTTACTTCGAAACTACAGGCTACTCTTCTGTGAAATTTATAAATTACGCGATGTATTGATATTTCTTGGTATAAAATGAAAATAAATAGAGTAACTAAAGTAAAAATGGTATTGTATCATTTAATCCCACCCACCACTCCCGCGGGTCCGACACATGGTTGGACCTGCATGTCATAGATTCTCCAAAGAACCTTCTCTCCTCAAGTCAACGACCTGTTCATTCCTATCCTCTCATGACTTGATACAAATATCATATGATTTCCCAACACCTCGGTTCGTTCCTAAAACAATCTCCTTCCGTAACATAGACTCCCTTACCAGAGAAAAGATTTTACCTGACATTGAAACCATTAATTGGAATCCAATTTACTCCTGCTCCTCAATTGATACCATGGTTAAATTACTCACCACCAATCTCCTATCTATCCTTGACACCCATGCTCCTCTTAAAACCTCAAAATTTCGCCGGCGTCGCCCTGCTCCTTGGATGAAAAAAGATATTAAAGATTTACAAAGAAGACGAGAGGCTGCTCGTAGACGCTTCAGACGCACCAGCCTTGAAGATGACTATCAAGCGTTTAAGTTTCTTAGAAATTTAACACAATCCACGATCCGGCGAATTAAATCCAATTTCTTCCACGAAGCCCTCTCATCTGCACCCGATCCTAAATCCAAATGGCTGTTCCTCCGGAAACTTTCCTTGTGTGATCCTCCTAGTTCCTCTCCCTCGGGAGTCTTTCCTGTTACTCCAGACGAGTTAAATTCCTTTTTCGTTTCTTCCTCTTCATCTGCTCCTTCTCGACCCTCCCAGTCCTCACATCCGCCTACATTTAACGATAATAATTTTTATTTTTCTTATATTACTCCCTCTGATCTAATTACCTCCAGTATGAAGTCTCAATCCAACTCATCTGGTTTAGACGGCATTCCTGTTAAATTATTGAAATTATGCCTTCCTGAAATCCTACCGGTTCTCCTCTTCATATATAATTTTTCCCTCCAAAACTCTGTATTTCCCACTTCCTGGAAAAAGGCCGTAATTTATCCCATCAACAAGAACCCAAACCCTATATCCCCAAAGGACTACCGCCCTATATCCATACTTTCTAACCTTTCTAAGCCCCTAGAAAGATTGGTGCAATCCCAAATTCCAATTTCCTAGAAGATTCCAAGTTACTCGATCCCTTCCAGTCTGGTTTCCGTCCCGGCTTCTCAACACAATCCGCCCTCATCAAAATTATCACTGACATCCAAGCAGCGATGGATAAAAAAGAACTGACCATCCTGATCCTCCCTGATTTCTCTAAAGCATTCGATTCCTTAGACCATAATATCCTTTTTTCCAAATTGAAATCACTTAACTTTTCCTACAGCGCCCTGCTTTGGCTTCAATCTTTCCTTTCCCACCGCACCCAAGCAGTCGCCACCCCTAACCAAGGCCTATCCTCTTTCCTCACTCTACAGTCAGGAGTAGCTCAAGGTTCGAGCATTTCCCCTCTACTGTTTAATTCCTACATCAATGATCTTCCCCATTCAATTCACCATTGTTCCCACCATCTTTACGCCGATGACTTCCACATTTACTTCTCCTTTCCTCCATCTGAAATGTTAGCTGCGTTTTCCAAAATTCAGGAAGACCTAGACGAAATCTGTGCCTGGGCAAATCTGAACAAATTAACGTTAAACGCAGCTAAAACTCAAGCAATTGCCATAGGATCACATTCCCTTCTTCATTCAAATGCCAACATTCCCACATTATTCCTTAATGGTCATCCAATAACTTTCCATTCCTCTGTTAAAAATTTAGGCTTAACCATTGATCAAACCCTCTCCTGGAAATCCCATATTGCACAAATCTCCCGAAGGTCGATCGGTATCCTAAAACTATTCCACCGCTCTCGTCACCTCCTTCCCCCACCCACACGCAGACTCATAGTATCCTCTCTTATCTTCCCCCGATTCGACTACGGTTGTGTGATATATGGCGGGCTCTCGACGGTTCTTGAGGACAGATTAAAACGCATCATGAATTGCTTCATTAGGGGTGGTTAGGGGTGGTTTGTCTTCGGAACCTCGAGACGTTCCCATGTTTCGCATCTCTACACTGAGTTAAATTGGCTGTTCCCCTCCTTCCGCAGAAAATACTTCCTAGGCACCTATCTATACCAAGTTATCAACACCCGTCACCCTCCTTTTATTTACAGTAACCTGAAATTCAAGTCCGCTATCGAATCACTGCATACAAGATCTCGTCTTTCCGATCTCTATACTCCATCCCACAGAAGTACTGCATTCCAACGTTCCTCCTCCTTGTCCGATCCTCTACTCTTTGGAATGCCCCCCCCCCCCCCCCTGTATCCGCAATGCTTCTTCCCTTGGAACATTCAAATCACTATTCTTTCACCATCTTCTTTCCCTCCAACTCGCCGCTCTCTAATTGTAAGGATGTATGTACTATATATGTAATCGTCTAATTTAATTACTAAGACCGTCAGACATAAAACATAAGCATAAATTATATTTTGATTTTGATGTTTTAATTGTTTGTAATGATAATTTTCGATTTTCTATCTTTTATTTTTTCTTCTTTTTTTTTTTTTTTTTTTTTTTTTTTTTTTTCTCTTTTGCAATTTTATTTACAATATTAACCTCTATTTTGTATACTCATTTTTTTCACCCTCTTTTTATTTAAAGTTATTTCTTTTTCTAGTTTTTCTCTGTATCTTTTTTTCATACATATTTGTGTTCAGTTTATCTATGTTATTTTATTTTTAACAGCCTCTCGGCCATTTATGATCTTACTTTATGTTATTCCTAAGGGACTTTGTCCCAGAATAAAGTTTTCTTTCTATTCTATTCTAAAAATTGGTTTGAAAGAACGGACATCTCTTGGGCATTGATTTTTTAACTTTCGTTTAAGTAACAGGGTGTTAGATTGGGATTTGAACGATGTATTATAGACATTTTTTGTAGAAGGGTAAAATGATTTTCATTTGTTGAGATTATTGTAACAAAAAGAATGTTTATGTCGTAACTTATATTATCTATCAGAGCAACAACTTAGTAAAAGTCAGTTACATTCTCTGTTCTGCATGTACAAAAATAAACACGCGATCCTGCCCCTCGTTTGTGTACATATTGCTGATACATTTCTTTTTAACTCTACGCGTGGTGTTGCCAGTTATCGTACCTAATGAAGGTATTTAATATTCTACTCATACAAGGCCTGATCTTTTTTTTATTTTGCTTAAAAATTTTCTTTAATAAATCTTTGAAATCTGCCATCTGGTATGTCTGTGTTTGAGGTTATTCACAGGTCTGAGTAGCTGATTATTCAGTCTTAAAAAGTGTCACTGAAATATTTTTAAGTACTATTTTATGTTTGATGAATTATAATTCACTTACCAGATTTGATTTTATGAGTTGAAAGCTATTAAAGGAGTCCTTGTATCTAAAAAAAAAAAAGAATAAATAAAAAAAAATAGAAATCAGTATGTTTGCGTTATTAATAATATATTTTAAAATAATCTTTATACAAATAATTGTATGCTTGTATATCGTCTATACAAATACAAAAAATTAAATGTGAAAAACTCATTTTTTTTATTACTTTGTCAATTGCTTTAGGACTGATATACGCTTTAGCGAATTCTCAAATCTTAATTCACTCTGTAAATGGGAGGAATAACCCTGTCAAAGAATCGATTATACGAAATATTTGATTTTTCCAAATTAATGTAACAAATCGCTAAAGATCGAAAACAAAAACCGCGTATTTTGACATTCGATACTTTGCAGTTGTAGAGTAGATATGTCAGTAAATTATTTTTAATAATGATTTTATTTAAAACTTTAATACATTTTTTAAGCAACCAACGAATGTGTTGTTACATTAAGAACAATATATATGATCAGGTATGAGGGAGTTTGCATCCAATAGTACAATCTTCAGGAGTAACACTTCATTAGGTATTAGACAAGTAGATCCCACGTCCAGCTCTTTTTCAACCTCTTTTTTTAAGTCCATTTCTCAGTAGATCGGACTAGCCTTGTTTTAATTTTTGTTGTACAGAAAATGACTGAACTTTGTGAGCATTAGAGGTTTTACTGATGTGGATCCCAAAGAGTCCTAAACAGTAAACTTATACTGGTAAATGACTTGTTCTTTGCAATGAAGTAATGGTGTATGAAAATTAGCCAATTATTTGAAAATAACTAAATTATACCCTTTAGTTTTAATACCACTCTCAAATGTCTTAGGACTAAAAATGTGAAAACATCCAAGACCACCAATAGCTAAATCCCAAATTCAAGCTTGTACTCACAAAAAAATTATTTTCTGTTCTATCAATGAATGGATATTCCTTGCATTGGAAAACCTTTTTCGATGATCATAACTTCCTGACACCTACAGCCCTGCAAGTGCCTGGACCTCCTCCTCAACCCTACTCTACTTTTCTCTATACTGGGTGAGTCTCGAATCAACTTTTAAGCCATCCCTCCATCTCAAGTCTTTAATTCTTTCGTCTCCAGGTTTTCTCTCTATGAGCTTCCTAGGTAACCTATACGCCAATATCCGCTGCGTATGCCCCAGCATTCTTAACTGTTTTTTTCTAACAACGGACACTTAATCTGATTCTTTGAACATATCTTCAAGATCAGCATTTTTCTGATAATCAAGTCCCCGTTCTCCGGGGATAGTACCATATATTCTCCTCAGCACTTTTCTTTCCTATATTCTTAAAATTTTTCCACACTATTTTGTAATTACACTAATCTCGCTTACATATGTCACAAGCGACCTAATTGCGACGACATTAACTTCTATAAATTTGATACCTGATTCATTTATGAGTAAGAAAAAACAAACCCATTGATGAATATTGATAAGGTTCATAATCGCACTGAGCAATTTTCTCCTGGAGCTTAAGAAAAATCCTTCTCTTATTAATTACCAAATCCACGACCCTTCATTAGCAATAATGGTACATTGTAATAGTTTACTGTTTAGTGAGCCTATAGATGCTACGGGCACTAAAGTGTAAGTCTCTAGCTGGGTTATGACAAAGGATTACAAATGTAAGGAAGCGACCATGGTTAAACAATGACCCGCTGACAAAGGCAGCGAACAGGAAGACAGCTCGAGGCAGGATGTGCTGCGGTCGTTTAGCAGCTCTTGGTCATCGAGAGAGGCGACCCGTGTAACTTCTTGATGGCTCTTCGATGTCCTATTAATGGAAACTTATTACAAGCTCTTATCGTTCAATCCATCGAAGCGCGGGTCATGTCTCGTCCGAGAGATCTTTGTAACGAGTGAATAATAAGCGGAGGGATATTCCACTCGAGAGGACAGGCAGCTGTAAATAATCCTTTACTGTTCAATTTTCTTTGATTTTTATTCAGGGGCTGTTTCCTTGAGTACTTTTCGCGGTTATGATTATTCAAACATTTGGCCATAATAATTTATGCAAATGTTTCCCGGGTAAATTATTTTAAATGCAGCTATCGTTTCTTCCTTATCGTTTTCGTGAATTTCAGATTAGTGCTTTACTAATGATTTGACTTTGGGAAGATATTAGTGTATTAATAATATATAATATTAATTTTAAGGTCATTATGTTTTATTGTTAAATTATTTGTATACTGTTTTTTCCTCCTTAGCTAAATTTTGTCATTTATTTATTGAAATTTATATGTTTAACAAATATACATCTACTGAATTACAAATATAATTAGGGCTAGTGGTTGAATGCTTTGGGTTTGAGTCCCACCCGGTGGGGTTCAAATTTATTTCTGTGGCGAACCCAACGTATGAATCTCGACCATACAAAAGTCGAAAGCTTTTATTAAAACTACTACTTATAAAACCATGATAGCTGAAAACATTAGATCATGATAAAAAGAAGGTTGCAATAGTTATATACAGTTACAAAATTATACGCATGATACTTTTTAAACTTCATTGCATAAGTATAACTATATTTCAGATAACATTTTTAAACACTATTAATTTCTACTTTTTAAGAAAAGCAGTTCGTTTTAAATAACTTTCATCCATCTTTCTTCTAGTAATTAAATTCGATGCCGGTATGAGTTTTTTTGGTTTGGAGGCTATGGACTTAACGCATGATTTATTATTAGGTAATAGATCCGTTGTTAACTATTATAGATGCTTATGTTTTCTTACTTATGACAAGCAACTCCATAACGCCAGTTCAAGCCACAACATAAATTTAACAGTTAGTCAAATTAAACGTTGGACATAAATATTAGCAACAAAACATTCTTATAAAATTACTTATAACCAAAACGCATTAAACAAACACCTATCATTTAATGTAGATATTCCCGTACAAGCGAAAATTAGAATAGACTGTTTACGAAAGTGAATATAAATAATAGAAAAAACGATAGAAATTTTGAATTATAAATGGTATAAAAGATTCTCTAGGTATTTATTACTCGCTACTAAATCCAGGCAACAAACTGTAAATGCTTTTAACTTATAAAAATTAAGCATCTGACAATTCAAAGGAAAAAGAAGAACATTTGCGATTTATTTTTTTGATTTTGTGATAAACTTAGTGATGGAAAGAAACATAAATTATGCCAAAGTAGCAAATATTTCAAAATATATAGATTATTATCTTATTCGTAATTATTTAATTACCATTTAGAAGAACTTGGGTCTATGTCTCGTAATTTATTCCTTTTTTGTATTTCTATATTTTTTATGGCATATAACATTTTAAAATTGCATGGATTTGCTTATTTGTGTTCGGAAAACTATTGAATTAAAACTTAGGTTTCTCAAAAGATATAAAATTACTTAATGTAGTAGTCATTCGAAAGTTTTTTTGTATTTATTTTTTTTCATTGTATTTTATGATTATATTTAGATATATTTAAGTTGTTCAATGGTATACTATTTTAAGTTTGAGACTGTATATTATTGGTCTGAAGGTATTAAATTGGAATAACAGGTATTTACGATTTTTTGTTTATCAGTGTTGTGAAAATCACGCAATAAAAAAAAAAAAATCAAACGTTCTAAATCTCAACACCTGTTATTTAAATTTAATACACTCAGACCAATAATATACATTTACATTAATATACATTATATAATCATTTTTCCATTCATATATTACACAGAAATACTGAAATCCCATTTTGTACCTGTATCTGAGAAGACCACCAGTTTTGGAAAATCCCTCCCAACCTTTACCTTTTTTTTTTTCAAAATTCTCCAGGTCAGTTGTGTACTAGGACAGTTGTAATTTAATAGTATATACCAATTGTATATCTACCTGTAACATTGTAAGTAGTTTCCTACTCTATATTTTGTAATTATATATGTATTTAATTATCCTAACGCATGTTGTTATATATTTATATTGTAGCTAACTTTATCTTTTGAAATAACTTGTGTAACTTATATAATTTTCTTGTAACTTTTTTTTTTCACTGCAGGGCATAATTATAAGAACAATGTAGTCTCGAAACGTCGCCAAAATAGTCCGAACCTCAAGAACCTTACTAAACATATCTATATATTTTCTATATATATGTGTGTGTGTGTGTGTGTGTGTGTATTGATTGAATATCGACAGGATTTTAGCTAGGAATAAAACACCTTGAGAACTCTACATATTCATATACTCGGTTGATTGTTTTCATCTGAAGGGATAAATGCTATATTTGAATTTTCTCAAAGCCGCATTGAATAATGTGCTGCCTACAACTTAGGAGATAGGCAAATAACAAGGTGTGCCTATGGAAGTGAGAAGCAGTAATGGGAGTATAAAAAGCAAGTAATTGGGACTGTTGACCTGAAAACTTCATTGCTGGGTGACGGCGGCTAGGTCGGGGGGAGGTATTTGCATTAATGAACTTCACTCTACAGAGGCGTACATTTCGTCTCCGAGTAGGTTTGTCATGAATTATTTAAAACTAGCTGCCAGTCTTCGCTTCTGATTCAAGGCGATTTTAATCATCTATAGCAAAAATTATATATTCTTTATCAGAAAGGTTTTTCTTTCAAAAGTGGATTATCGTGGATGTAGATATCTTAAAACCTGGAACGCTTTATGATCAAGTCAACTTATTTTCAGTTGGGGGTTGATTTAGTGAGCCTATCCAGGATAAAACCCCTTCTCCAAAAAAAGAAAGAAATTCTCTATAAACGGGATATTTAAAATAAATTATATAGAAAAATATATTTATAGGGCTAGATCAAAATTAAAATCCTCTCACAAGACTTTTACTCTTCGCTTTGCAGTCTTATATAATATGATAGCGTTATCCAGGCCGCTATATTTCTTAAATACTATAAGATTAAAGTAAGACCAACATTGCCCTTCGCGGCTTCGCCCGCTCTTATAAATAAAGAACTTAGATGATTTTAACTAATAATTGAAGTTTGTTTGTTTTTTAAATCCTGTTAAGAAGCTAGACTGCATTGTCAGTTTTAAAACTGAAGTCCAATGAATCATATTTGTACTCACAATATCTAAAAGCAAAGGATCGAAATTTTGATTTGGTAATAGTTTTTATTCGCTAGAAATAATTTCATTGGCTTCATCTGGTCGCATTTTGATTTCTAACTATAAAAGTATATGACAGTGTAGCTAACCTCGTTTCTGGAAGTCAGCACTGCACACTTAAATTATTATTATTGTAATATTTACTATTGTAAGCCTTTCTAGAATTTCATGTGGTTAAACTTTGGTAAGGATGGGATCAATAGTTTTAACATTGCAAACGATGTTGTAGAATAGCGCAAGCTACATATCGGTCTGTACCAAATATTTTTAGCTTTTTTTATTACAATTAAATTTAAAATAAGTAAATTTTATGATCTATGTCGTTTTATAAAACATTTTGTTACCGCTCATGTAGAATGGCGATCGCCACCTGTCGATTAGTTTCCAAACTTCACTGTTATCTACTTATTATCGCTTTTTTAATAACAAATTGATGGAAAATCGGTAGATTTTATTATTGCTAAACCAGCCTGAAACTATAAAGATGATATGGTCAAAATTTAGTACAGATTGTTTCAATAGTTTTCGCAGTTCGTGAACACAAACGAAAAATGTCTTTTCATCTTATATAATAGTATAGATTGACTATAGGAAGTTAAAAAATACACAAAAATAAAATGCATATTACTAAATGACTAATAATACAATTTTTGTAAATGATTTAACTCATTTAAGGTAGTTTAAAGGATTTTATCTCCCTCAATAAATTCAAGATTTTTCTTTTCTTTTAATAAACTCCAAAGTGCAATTGCTAAGGGGATAAAGCGACTGTCATGCTTTGGGGCCCGAGTTCGAGTCCGTCTGCAGATAGAAAATATATAGTTTATTATTTTAGCTGTGGATTGACTTTAAGTTCAGGAGACTCTCCTGGGGCTCACCCAACCTCTGTAAAGTGTGTATCCTTCATTGAGGGAATTTCTGGCGTTTTTTCAGAGTGATTTCGGAATATCCTCCTTTCACAACCGTTTGACCAGAACCAGTACGTCCTTACCAAAGTACTGAACTCAAGACTCTTCGTGGTTTTTAGTGTTACAGTTTTTATTTATTTATTATTATTAATTAATTATTTTTATATAACTATTTAAATTGTATTATCTGCTTCGCATTATCAATTTGCCATCACATATTTTTTTTACTAGTGTTATCTGTTTGAATTTGTAGGTTTTTCCTAATGTTTTTAAATCTGAATTTGTGTTGGTTATACATATACCACTTGTTACTGTAAATGTTTCAAGTAAGGTAGATGATTGGCCATTCATGTAGCCGTGATATTATTTTTTTGATTGGTCTTCTGTAAATTATGGATTCTCCTATACTTCCCTAAAAATATTTATTGAACTATGAGATATAGAAAAATATTAATAGTTCAAAGTTATATATCTATAACCATCCCTTAGTATCCTTTAAATCCAAAATCTTTGATATTTAACTCACGCCAATTTTGCGTTTTACGTCTCATGGAAAACGCAGGCCATCGAAATTTATATGGAATAGAAAAATGATATATGAGGCGTTAAGAATAAGATCGGACTATTTATTTTGTGGAAATTGACTTTGAAACGTTAAAACATAGTATGGCCTTGGTTTGACGTTTTATAATTATTAATTATAATTGTCACAATGTGAGATAGATCGCTCTTGTTTTCAACGCCTCGTATCATCTTCATTATGCGTCACATGCTGTAGTTCATAATTTTCTTTCTGTAAAAAGATAAAAAAGATAAGAATAAAATATTATAAATTACAAAGTGAAGAAGTTATACGAGGCTTGGATTTGAGAAATATAGACTATCGAGAATGTAGTATATTATAACAGGACATTATTGACTTTCAATTGATATCTTTTGGCAAACAGAATTTTAAATCTTTTAATCATTGTGAGTGGCTGAATTACATAATTTAAAATATTTATTTCAACAAAGAACTACATAGTTACAATTAAACAATAAAGATAAATGCAATGGGTGATCCGTTTACAACATGGATCAATTTCATGTACCGTAAAGAATACTTGTATGTCAAAAGGTTGACTCATGTCGAAGTTAACTGTTTCTATGACCTCCCACGAGCTAGAAATACTTTTATCTAGCCTTTTAAGGAGTAACACGGGCTAGGATTCGGTAATGGATGACGCAGTTGTGTTAGAGCCAATGTGTCAGGTGATTGTCTTCATTGATGACGCGAGAGTGTTAAAAAACGTTACTTTATCTTCCTCAAATGTTATAGCACGTATTCTTTATTTCCCCCTTTACATAATGTAACATATTCTTCATTATAATCTACTTTTATTGCTGAAATAAATCATAAAACAGTTTTTCAGTTCCTTAGAAAAATTATTTGAGGATCAATCAGAAAAAATATATAAATATTTTATATATCAAGGTTTTTTATTATGATAGCCGAGGTTTCGGCCACATTGTAGAAGCCATCATCAGGATTATAGCATGGATGTGATCCCAAGATAATAGAAACAATATTATCTAAAAACTATGAAGGAAAATGAATATTGAAAATTAGGATAAAAGTAAAATAAGATATTAAAAATAAAAAATAAAAATAAACCAATAAAAAATACACAAGAAATTTTTATTATTTCCAAAATATTTTATGTAACCAAAATTTATGTTTGCTATTTATGTTTATAATATTTGATCCGTAATTAATCACATAAGAATTTTATTATTGAAGTTTTAAAATTATCCAATAAATAACATAAATGTCGAGGGTTTTTTTTTGGGGGGGGGGGGGTTATTCTGATAAATTCACTAAAGTTAGTTGTTTAACTTATATATCATAAGTTTTGTGTTATATTTAGTGTTTTGAGCACATAGAGTTGTATCAGCAATCATTCATATAACCTTCCATTAAATAAATAAATTTTATAATACCGATTACGCTGTTATCAAATTAAATATCTATTGAAACAAGGATTGTCACCTTTTCAATCTTGTATCATTTCACTTATTCTGAAATAATCAATGCTTGAGGGGTTTCCTTATTTTGTATAAAATAGTTATTATATTACATACGGTCTATGAGAAAACGCTAAATAATTTTAAAGTCTTGACTCTACTATACAAATAGACATATGGGGGCTGGATGACAGAGTGCGTTATGGAGAGAATATCTGCGTGCTTGGTTCGGAAAGTCGTGGGTTCGAATCCCACTTGGCTGGGTTACAATTTTTTTCGTGATGGACCTGCTATGAAATGAATCTTTAACCTCCCGCACAAGCTACAATAAAATCGGTAACCTATAGAATAATACGTCCTTCCTGCCCGTACGTCCATCCTGGAGCACATATGGGCGTAATTAATAAATTAATTAAGGATCCTGGGGCCCCTACAAACAACATCAAAATAGGCATAATTAGGATTGATGAATTAATTTCGACTTTATTAGAATTATTTTATTTGGAAACTAGTTTCGAATGTTAAGCATTCATTATCTGTCCTAAAACATACAACATTTTCGAAACATCCGCACTTGGTTACACGGATTATATATAGATACTATTTTTTTTCAAAAATGTAAGACAAAAAAAATATATCATGAATAGAAGGGGAACAGTCAGGTAGGTCAAATTTTTAGGATTATCGGGAATGGAGTGGGAAGCAAGTTGAGAAACTAATGGATTTGAGTGGCTATGGAGCTTACTATGAAAGGATAGGTATCTGTTTTTGGCTAACTCAGCAACATATGGAACAGTAAGGTCTTTATGGATAAGTTTATTTGTGACAAAGTAAGAGGGATTTAGGATTTCTCAAAGAATTTTGGATTGTAAGGATTGGATACGACATGAATTGGATGTTTTGGTAGAGCCCCAAAGCTCAACTCCGTAAGTCCAAATAGATTTAATCACAGTCATGTAAATAAGTCTTTTGAAGTAGTCTGTAACGACAAGCAGTTTCTTGTCGCTTTAGTCTTGGAAACAAATTTAAAATGGGCCTATTGGAAATGTTTATCTGGCCATTTAAACAAAAATTTTGATTGATTTTGAACTATTATATTATTTCTTTTTAATCATAAATATTTCATTTTAGGCTTGATTTATTAGTTTCACTCCCGAGTCTTTTTTGAATTTATGGTTATTTTGATTTAGATAGATAGTAAAATTGGAATTTTGGGTATTATTATTGGATGCTCTTTTATGTTCTTTTACTAATTGACTTACCGAAATAAAAGAACATATGAGAGCATACAATAATAATACCCAAAATTCCAACTCCGCTATCCATCTAAATGAAAATAAAAATAAATTCAAAAAATACTCGGGATTAAAACTAATACTTAAAGTAGAAAATAGCATTAAACTAAGTATTTATGATTCATATGATTAATTTTTAAAATTCGAAACTAGTTTTCAAATAAAATATTCCCAATAGAAGTGGCAATTAATTCATCAATCCTAATTGCATCGATCCTTCTATACCATCATGCGTATTTTATAAATTAACTTTTGAATTATATGTATATATGTACTCATTTTACGATCCATGTTTGTCCTCGTAATTTCCAACAGATGTGAAAGGTGATGATATCGAATACTGCTGGCGACGGAAATATTAACGTCAGCCCTCACCTCATTAGCATTAACTAAGAAGGAAATGCATACTAATTAATATGTAGATACTAACCATATCTGAGTGTAAGATAAGCCAGGTAGTAGTTAACTTGATTCACCATTCGAAGTAAAGAAGTAAAATACAAAGAGTTGGTTTAGTGTTGAAGGTTCATTTGAGAAATGTTTGACAGAACCAGACGATATTTCCTTCAAATTATAATCAAAACTTTAACTCATTGTTTTAAATTTATACCTGAAGTCATTCATTGATAAGTAATAAATGTTTTGTATCTTAAATATTACTATGAGTATAATAAGGTCATTGCTCTTTTACCTAAATATACCGGCATACTAAAAATTCCACCCAATGTTTTTTTTTTCTTTTTTATTATTTTATCGGCTAAAAGCTTCATTATTCTTCAGGTGTTTACCTCCCCATGTTATTTAGCTAAGGACATATGTGGATTTAAAAAAAAACAAAACATAAATTAAAAATCAGCAAGCAGTGTTTAAAAGTAATTAACTAATTACTTTAATTAAGTAAAAACGAAACTTTCAATTATGGTTTATTGTAGTTTTTTATTAGATTATAAATTCCTCATGAATTTATTCTAAATCCCATTAGACCTATACCATATCGAATGGAATACGTTATGAACGCTATTGGTGAACATAAACCTTATTAATTAGTTTTTTTTTGATAATTTTATTCAAATACAGCTTGATTTTATTTAGTTATTTTTTTAATAATCCTAAAACATTTCACATGCCATGGTTAACGTATTTGTGGACATAAACCCTTAAAAAACAATGAATGTTCTAGCCTAGAAAATCAAATCAATTGGTTGGAATTTTTCGCCTGGCAGTGTGTCTAATTCCTAAAAAGACGCATTAGACATTGAATAAAATGTTATTATTTTTTATTCAGGAATATTTAAGCATAATAATTTGTATAATGGCTAAAAACTTATACAGATCTGCACAAAGAAGTTGATTTTTTTTTTCCTATTTAAAATGCAGGATATGACAATTTAAAAAAAAAAAAAAATTCATTTCCGTCTTTAATGGAAATAGGACCGTAATATGAAATCAAAATAAATTTCTATATGCGTGTCCTTTGGGGTAGTTGGTATTAACTATATTTTCCTTTATTTTTTGCAGAATCGTATTTTTTAAATATTAGACATGGAATATTGAATATTAATTTAAATATTAAAAATAGAAAATAAAACTAAACCTCACCAAATCACAGCACATAACCTTTACACTCAGACAAGACTCTTCATCGACAATCAACCCATACCACAAACAAACGAAATTCATTACTTAGGACTTACATTTGATAGAAGAATGACCTGGGGCCCACACGTAAAACAAAAACGTCTCAGTCTAACAAAGAGATTAAAACTTCTGTATCCAATGCTTCATAAACGGTCGACATTAAAACTCCGACAACGACTGAATACATACACTTACTTACTTAAACCCATATGGACATATGTCACACAAATATACGGGACTGCAAAAAATACACACCTTAAAAAAATACAAATATTCCTATCAAAATTACTCAGACTAATCACGAAATCACCTTGGTACGTTTTAAACCACACACTTCACACTGATTTAGAAATACCCACAGTAAAGGAACATATACATGACCTTTATAGACGATTTCATGACAGACTTCATGGACATAACAACATACTCATTAATGACTTTTCCACGACTGACATACCTGGAAATACTCTCAGAAGGCTTAAAAGAAGCTGGATGAGAGATTTGCTCAAATAAATCTCTTTAACCCATGCCAGGAGGAGGTACTATTGAGTGCTAGTCTCCCACACACCATACAAGGCCTGTAGTATTCAATTTCACATCAAATTCACTGATTGTTACCCTAATAACAGGTGTGAATTCTATCTAGTCTATATTTTTAAAATTTTGTTTGGAATATGGTATTAAACGCTTCGAGTCTATGTTCTCTAATGGTCTTTTGGCTTTATTATTTTTAAATGAACTGGACGATCATTGTTTCAGAGATTAAAGGAATATATGCTTTTAATAATAAGACGTAGGAATCTACTTCGTCACATATTTCAATAAAAATATTTATAAATTGAAGGTTTTGTTGGATGAAAGAGTTATGAAAGAAAATACAATTTTGATTAAATTATGCATAAATTTAATTTTTTTAATACCATTTCAGTAGGAAAATATGAAATGTATTTCAACTTAAAATTAAAGAGTTAGGTGGATGAAGGGTTTATGTGAAAAAACACAATTTTGAGTAATTAATGTTTCATACCTTCATCTTCTTCATATTTTGTTTCTTGTAATTTTAAAATATTCAGATTTTGCTAACTAACACTTCTGCATATAACTCCTTTATCTCCTCAACTAGATTGTATTTTTTTTAAAAATGAGACAACCTCTTCATCCACTAAACTCTTCAATCCCAGCTAAGACTCGGTAAGAAGAATAATACATCAAGTTGAAAATAGTCTAGAATTAAATATTCATGATTTATTATAAATAATAAAATCCTTTAAAACACATTTATGTTTAAATGGCCAAATAAATATTTTCAATAGTCTGTTTTAAATTTTTTTTTTTCATTAAGAAGGTATCCACTAGCTTATATCACACAATTTTTCACTCCTTATGTAGGCTTATGTAGAATTGCAACAAGTTATATGAGTTGTCTTTTCTAGAAACTTTGATAAGCACCGAAACCAACATGGATTAGATATTTTGCCTTATATTTTTAAATTGATATAATTTGTTTATCACATTTCTGGTGTTTTGAATATTTGTTTGCTTATAAAACTTATAACAATTGAAACTAGTCTTCTAATAAACTAAATATTGAAGTGGCAAATCAAGTAATAGTGAGTTATTGATTCAGTTAATTCTTATTAAAAATTGAATTTGTGAACAATGATAAATCAATCAGTCTGAACATTTAAATATCTGAGTTCCAAAAAGCTAAGACGCACAAAGACTATTGCAACTTCACAGAAAATTACCGTAACCTTTGCAAGCATATTTGAATGCAAATATACCCTTTGAATCCTGCTACACTGTTTCGAAATGGAAGAACGTTGCTGTTGCCAAGACAATGACGGTATTAGGTGCCCGTTGCTCAACTTCTTCCCCAAAAATCTACTGTATTTTTGTAGTCAAAGGAATTTATTGATCAAAGTATAATAATCTTTTGAATAGGTGGACATTGGCTAGATGTTGAAACAGCAATAATCAGATCATGTCATTACAGAAAAATAGATATAATTGTGTGTATGTGTGTGAACATAAACTGCCTCTTAATATTCATTTTTGGACTCCCTAGGCGTTCAACGATCTCAATATACTAAAATACTCATATAAATATACCGAACTTAGTGGCTGTGAACTTCCTAAGAATTTTTATATTCCAAACTCTAAAAACCAAAAAAGTCATCTAAGTCTAACGATTTGTATACCATTTCTCACAGAAATTCAGAAAAATTCATCTTCATTTAGGAATTTATTACCCATATCCAATTAAATTCTGTTCTTCCCAAAACTCGTTTAAATATGGTTTACATAGCTATCTCCATAATCATAAATTTTCCGATCATATCGCGCATCCATTTTTTAAAGTGACACAACTCAGAAATATGTTTTTTTTTTTTTCTTCATGTTTTAATTTCAATACTCTTCTATGAAATGTCAAAAATGTATTGAATTAACTTCAAATCATCCTACCTTCATCTCACTTGCGGTTGGAACTAAAAGATAATTTAGGTACGCTCTCGATATTTCATACTTGACTGTAAGAATTTCACATTTTTTGTTGGTTTTTGAGTAGTGTCAGTTTAGAAATACTTGTGCGATATATGATAAGTCAAAAATTAAATATTACGAGGACTTTATTCTAATTTATTTATTCTTATATGCACGCAATATTAGTATGCTTATAAAATATTGAAAATTATTATTTCAACTTTGAAAATCCAGATAATGCTACTATAAATCGTAACTTAATATTATTAGAGGACAAATATTCCAGAAACTCGTTTAATTATAACTAGAAAAGATGGATACGGAGATGATTTTTTGAGTTAAATTCAATCAACATCTATTTACATAAACCGTCTTGTTCCTATTGTCCCTATTCCTACTTGTCTTGTAAAATTGTTCCTAATTTTATGATGTTTATTAATATTTTAATTTTTTTTTTTTTTTTTGTAGGAAACATTTTTAACTATTAACAGAAAATGCATAAAAAGCGAAACATATTGCTGTGGATGTTTTTGAGATTTACTGGATTATAGGGATCTAAAACTAGGTTATTAACTCATCTATTTATTTTCTATTAAATGTATTTAAATTAAAATATTATCATAATTGAAATATATAAATATGAGTTAAATAATAAAAATTATCTAATTATCGGTGGTTATAATGGAGAATGTTAATTATAATGGAGAAAAAGTTCATTGTTACGGATAGATAGCATATCTAAAAACATTTGTTCATGTCAATTGCTTCTTCAAGACGTTAAAAATAATCTAATTCTTTTGGACATATTTTTGATTAAAAGAAATTTATTTTAATTCCCTAAAATAAGCAGGATATTAAAGTTTTAGGAAAACATTAAAGATTTCTTATCATGGATCAATTCATCTACAAACAATTTATCACTTGTTTAAAATATACTCTACGAATAAAAAAATAATCTGAGAAAGCATTTCCGAGTTTGTGTAGAAAAACATCCTTTTTTTTCTTCTAATTTCTAAAAATCATCCCAAACATCTAATGGTGCCGTATTTAGTTTAATTATGAAATTCAGTTTTTTTAAAATGATTTTAGCAGAATGAGGCACAAAAAGATATCAAACAGTTTAAAAAAAAAAAAAAACATTAATGGAAAATCAGTACATTGTGTTATTGCTAAACCATCCTGGATCTATAAAGATGATGTGGTAAAAATTTGGTATAGATTGGTTCTGTAGTTTGCGCGGTTAGTGATCATAAACGAAATATGGATTCTCCTTTTATATGACAGTATAGATGTTGATGGAAAGTTGCGATTTCCTCAATTATCTGAACTGAGCTCAAAGTTCATTGAAAGACATCTCTTCATTATTACCTAACATTGAATAGCTGTCCTAATTAAATTGTGAAATATAAAGAAGGTTCAAAATGAAAAATAGTTTCTATAAAAATTTATGATTAAATGAAACGTGGCGTGTTTAAAGTACTTATCGATTCCCCACTGATATTTAAAAATAATTTTATTTTAAAGCCTTTTAAAAACTGTTAACAGGTTATTCGGATTTTGTTTTTGTTAGATAAATTAAATGACAATATCCAACAATGACGCCGGAATCGTATCAGCGAATTTATAAACTCTCTTATAAAGTCATCTCCTTTAATCGGGTTTAGTAAATTATACATTATTTTAATCTACGATTTAATCAGCGTGATGTTATTTTTATATATTTATTAATATTCAAACTATTATTAATTATCATTAAACTGAATATTACTAGGTAATTATTGATATTAATTTACTTCAATTTTGTAGTTCAAATATTTACAACTACTATAACTGCTAATTATTTTTAAATTAATTTTAACTTTTAAAAGTTATCAACTACTATTTAAATTCATTGGTAATACCATTAGTATTCATTTTTCTTACGAAACTCATTTTTTGTTAAGGTTGTTAATCAAATTCCTAGAATGAAAGTTATATTCGAACTTGTTAGGAATCAGAGAAGATATTAGAATTATTACAATAAAATAAGCGCCATTTGAATTAGACTTGTTAAGAAAATTATTATAAATAACAAAATAAAAGTATTCAACATTGATATTTATTTTTAAAATGTATAAAGGGAAATGAAAACATAACATATGATAAAAATAATAACACTTGATTACGTAATTTGAAAAAAAAAATGAAAATATCAAGTTTTAAACATAGCAGATTTATTAAAATGGTTGAAGGATCAGTGAGCTCTCTTAATTTACTGTGGCTTAAAATTTCATCATGACTTTAATTTTAGTCTATATTAAATAAAGAAATTTTAAAAAAATAAATTCTCATAAGGTGTTTTATAAAAGCAATTTAATCTCCCAACATTATTTATTTAAAAACCATATAATATTAACAATGATTTTCTAAAATGGGCGACGTTTCATGGCTATTGCCACATTTTCAAGCCCTAAAACATGAGAAAACATACATGTACGACAAATACGAATTACGTATTGATAATGTGAAATAATATTCATTTCAGTATACAATATATATAATTAATGAATTACCTTTCATGTCTATTAATATATGGATCCGTTTGATGAACAAAAAAATCATTTAATGACTAAAAAAGTCAAGAGTCCTGGTATTGCATCTTGTCTTTTTCTACATATATTAAAACTTAAATGAATAAACAAATAAAAACATTATAAATAAATAAAAAATATGAAAAATGTACAATGTTCTATCACAATGCTATGATTTTGCAAAATTTATTATTTTACTTTAGCAGTATATATTGTATAAAATTCTCTTTTGCACGATTCCCTGTTGGTCCTATATTAATGGAAATTCAAATTTTATCAAATAAATTTCAAAACCTAAAGTTTGAATTAAAAAAAAATAAACGTTTTTCAAGATATATAAATGAATTGAACAGAATGTTATTATTAGCATCTAAAACTATATATAATTCTGTGCTATTAACAGAACTATTATTGAAGGACATTTTCAAAGAAGAAGAAAAGATATACAGATCTGAAAACAATAAAATGGTTGTTATCCATCATTATCTTCGAAGAAATATAATTAAATTTTGAAATCGACATTAGAAAAATTATTCTACCACATACGTAGTAATTTTTATCTATTATTAAGAGATCCATTCAATTTCCTTAAACAACTTTAATACCTTTATACCATCGCATTCAAAACGTCCAATCGTTTTTATAATTTGTGTTATTCATTGTTATTTTATCACTTTGTTCATGTAATAAATTTCACAATTACTTTTAACCATGTGAATTTTTTAAATAATTTATGAAGAGAGGAATTAATTTTAAACCGGTCTCCTTTAACCGTTCCAAACTTGTACTCATAATGATTCCTGTGGAAGCTTATAATCTGTCAAGTTTGATTTATCGAGAAAATAATTGCTTTAAAATCTATGGAATCTGCTATAAAAATATTTTCCACGTATGAGAAAGTTATTTTTTTTCTGACCGGTACAGTTTTGGTTTTGAAAAATCCTTGCTGGTTAATAAATACAAAACGAGGACCATTTGGGCCAAATTATTTTTGAAAGACGAATTGGAAGTTTTTGATTTCGTTGAGAAGTTATTGGTTGTAACGGAGGATATTTTGGCGAAAACAATATGTTATTTTTATTTTTATTCCAAAAAAAAAAAAAATACTGGATTTTTGAATGACTTGGCGTAATTTAAAAAGCATAACAGTTGGCTTATATTTTATATTACATTATATAAGAAACTATTAAAACCTAATAGAAAAATATTAATTACACGATCGTGAACGTGTAATTAAAACCTAGGCAAATATCGTGTCGACAGCCAGGAAAATATATTTTTAAATACTTGTTAATATTTGAAGATATGTAAAAATTTTCTTTTTTCTTTCTAAATTTTTCTTCTTGACCACTTCTTTATTACTGAACGTTTTTCAGTTTATTGTAATCTCAATTGCGTAAAAATATTTTCTGTATTTTAATTATTTTGGTTGTTTTGTTTTTTGTTATATCTTCTTATAGCAATTTCTGTTATATCTTGGTAATATGTTGATAGAGATAGACATATTGTTTTTGTCAGATAAAGAATTATCGTTTTCGTATCTCAGAATAAAACATTTCATATCCTGATATTGTTGCAAGATACATCGACTAGTTTCATATAATTTTTGTCTCGTTGATTGTATTTGTTTTATATTAAAACCAATATTTAAATTATTTATTATTTAAAGTATTTTTTTTTATCAGACTTTCTTAATTTTGTTTTAGTTTAATGTTTATTTTAATGTTAAATGGTAGTAATAATTGCAGCTTATAATTTTTTCATAGAAATAAACTATAAACTATTAAATAAATAATATTGTTAATTAATGTTTTTATATCGATTTATTATTGTGAAATACGTACGAATGAAATATTACAACTTAAAATTTATTACACAATATCATGTTTTAGTGTTTACATAAAGCAAATAGTTATTAACAAATGTTCATATTTAAAAACGGTATGCCATATTACCAATCATTCACTGATTTCTTAATTTTTTTCTGTATTTTTAGAATAATTTAACTAAAAAATGTTTAAGTTTGTTGAGCAAGTCTCAACATTTATGACTTCTTCATATGCATTTTTCACAGGTAGGGATACTTATAATGTAAGGATAATATTCAAGTTTTTTTTTTTCTTTTCAACTGGGTTTATGTTCTATTTACTTCTTTGTCGTAGTTTTATCTAGTGGTACGTAACACGTAAACTAACGAACAAAAACAATAATGAATCAGTTAACCAAAATTCCCGGGTAAAAGACGACAGAAAGATAATAATTATGGTTTAAAGAACAAGCTTAGTGAATATATATATATAATCTTAAATTAAAAGAGGAAGGGCCAGTTACTAAACAATTCTAAATATGAATGAAATAAATATTGAAATGAAATAACAAACGATGAGATGACAGGAAATAAGTTACATCCTATAAATATGCGGTGATTTGCAAATTTGAAAGTTCTCTTATGGATTTGGTACCAGAAAAAAATATACCCACAAGAAAGTAGAAGCATTAAAGTTTCAATGCCACGAGATCAGCATAGACTCAAAAGGGAAAACAGATTCTTATTTTTATAAATACATTTGAGCAGCTTTAGAAAAATATTGAACTAAACTCTAGTAACTATTTAAAAAATAAAAAATAAAGAATACTCATAAATGAAAGCTGCTTGGTGTGAATAATCTTCTCTTTTATGATTTATCTTAATAAATCGATATTTAATTTTAGATTGATTAATTTTGATATTATAATTTTATTTTGATTAATAATTTTTATTAAAATCTGATAATTCAATATTAACAAATTATTTATATGTTTTGAAATTGTAAATAAATCTATTAAACTCAAAATGTTTGTAGTATTAAATACAGACCAAATTAAATGTTGATCGATCACGTTAGTTTGTTCAATAATTAATGAATTTATGAAAACAAAAACAGGTACTTGACTGTTCTTGTGTTTTACCATAATCAACAACAATGCAGCTTAATTTATATCACTCATGGGCTGCAATAGTGGCACAACTCAAAACATAATTTTTTGTGATAAGTGGATTTAAAGTTTTCATTGCTAAGGAAAATGTATAGGAAATCCTTTAGTTTGCTTAAACAAGGAAAGTTATAACTTGAAGGTAATTTAGTTTAGGCAAACTAAAGCATTTCCTATGCATTTTCCTAAGCAATGAAAAATTTAAACCCACTTATCTCAAAAACTTATTTTTTGAGTTGTGCCACTATTGCAGTCCATGAACAATATATCTTTTTTAAAATAATTTAATTATAAACATAGTTTACTACATAATGGCAATAATATTTATTATGAACATCCAAGTTATATATTTAGTTACAGACACCATCACGCAATTCAATATTAGCGCCTGAACAGTAACAAATGAAATTATATTTTATAGGTAGTTATATTTTAACTAAAAGTTAATTATATTTTCGTATATTTTAAGGAAAATTTAACTATATCGTTAATTTACTATTTTAAACTAACTACGAGCGTGTGTTTATTGTCAAAAGTTTACTAAAATAGATTCCGCTATGCTTTTACAACTCATTGGAGTTTTAGCGTAATTTTATAAATGTATATGGTTGATTATTATATAAATCAATAACCTTAACTGATTAAATTAGCTATACTTTTTGTCATAAAATAGATATTATTAATAAAAATATGTATTAAAATTATATTCTATAGAAATAATTCATATTTTTTAAATTAGACTTAATTAATGATGGCATTCGTAACTACTACTAATAATTATTTCATTATTTCACATTCAAAATATGTAATCCGTAAAAAAAATTTCATACAATATTTTAAGTTATTCAAACAAATACTGAATCATTCTGGAAAAATATAAATACTTTGGCTATTTTTCTGATTAAACGCTGGTGATTTCGCACTATGTGGTGTAAGCTGTGAAGTTTACATCTACAATAGGTGATTTGCCTAAAAGCACTATTGTAGTTAAAAACATGAATAGATAAAGTTGTGTTATAAATTTGAAGTTTTTAGTCAGTAAACAAATATATTTATTTTTTTAATACGATTTAATGTAACTTGATCCTAATGTATTCAATCGTAAGTCCATGTTTAACACTAATAATTTGTCTGCAATTTTAACTTTTTGAAAAATAATTTACTGTTTGTTTTTATTTTTATACTGCGGCATTAACCTACACAATATATTTTTAACATTTTCAATATTTTCATAACAATAGTCAATTAAAATTTTATTGAACCTTGACATGTCACAAGCTCTGTGATAAATGCATTCAAGAAGTGAAATGAGAATTCTTTTCGCGTATTCAATACTTTTAAAATATTGTTCTCTTTATTTATTATAACACAAGTGCTCCTATATGCCTTAAATGATTAAAAAACCTATTGAGACCAACTCAGATTTAACCTCACCCTTGGTTTTAGGAGTTGTGTCTCTCAAGTATGGTTATGTATTAGGAATAATGTGCTCTTCATGATGGTTCTTTAGAATTTGAAACATTTATAAAAATATTTGTTTATTTATAAGACTATTTATTCATTTACTTAATAATAATTTTCTATCGAAATTATATTCATTTGCCTTAAATACTAATGTTATTTATCACATTTATGGACTAAAGTGTATCTGTTTTATAATTACCCGTCACTGATTTCTCACAATAACTAGAAATGAATTTAGGAGTGTAGCTGTAAAAATATCATATGACGTAAATTGTACACACGCAATAGTTTCATTGATCCAATTACTAGGAGGTTAACTGTAGACATTTCAACTTTGAAACCCGTCTCTTCAGTTTTAATTGCAACACGCTAACGTTACCTATTTAAATACGTTATGAAAAAGTTTGTTGATAATTTACTCAGATGATTACGTGAGTTACCAACTCTGGACATGAATCAAACCGCATACATAGTATGATAAATATTGTCTCATAAAACCACTGCTTTAGTATCATTTAAAGGAAAATTATTTATCGTCGGGTAGTTAAACTTAATGCGTGGAATTATTATTTCAACACTGAAGAGAAGTGTTTATATCAATAATGTTTTTAATTTTTTTCTTATTTGTTCATCATTACAGCTGGGGCAGCAAAGTGTTGACAGTCGGAATTTTCTTAAATATTGTCTTTAATGATGGTGGATCGAATGAAAAACTAAAAAGGCCTAAATAATAATAATATCGTTTTAAAATGTAGTTTTAAAATGATATTCTTATCTATACTATTATATATAAGGACACGCCATTTTTCTTTGTGATCACTATCCGCGAAAATTACTGAACCAATATCTACCAAAATTTGACCACATCATCTTTATTGTTCCAGGTTGTTTTAACAATAGCAAAATCTACTGATTTCCCACTAATGGGTTATTAAAAAAAGCGATAATAAGTGGGTAACATGGAAGTTCGAGCATTGAGAGGTTACAAAGATACAGTGTTATATTGACATGGATGATTATTTATTTTCAATTAAATTTTTATTACAAAAGCTATGAATATTAAGTGTAAAATATACCAAAGGTTTAGCAATAATAAAAAAATATATGCTCAATGTTGAGAGCCAGAAACCAGGTTTGCCACAATGTCATATACTTCTATGGTTAGGAATTAAAATCCAACCAAATAAAAACAATTATATTTGCCAAGTAAAACTTATTTAAAAAATTCCATCCTTTGCTATTTGATATTGTGTGTAAAAACTTGATTTTTTACAAGGCTTTAAGATAATGCAGTCGATTATACGCTGAAGTTTCTTAATAGTCATTGTCCCTTTGGATAACCAACACATAATTTAAAATAAAATATTGGATTTCTAATTATGCTTTTACGTAATATTCAAACACCTAATCAATGAAATGTAAACAAGGTTAAAATATCATTGAAAATATAATGATTAATTGCATACTTTTATACAAGATTTTAATAGATAAACATATAATTATTAGTTAAAATTATCTAAGTTCTTTACTTATGAGAGGGGGCGAAACTTCGACGGGGATGCTAGTATTTAATATTTATTGAATAGCTTATTTTTCTTTATTTTTATTATTATTTCTTAACACATTTTTATTATTATTCCTAACACGACACAGCATATGAGGGTAAGACAGAATTGATCATATATTTTAATTTTATTTCTATTCTATTTTTAAAATCTTAAATTCATAATCAGTAGCTGTCAATATTACTGAATTTTAGTACAATTGTATTTCTTTTTAATTCTAAATAAATTAAGTTAGTTCTTCATTTGGCAATTTTGAATGAGGGTAAAATCAATGAACTTGTAAAACTATAAATTTTCTTTTTATTTTACGTTGAACAAATTGAAGGTGCCATGTATTTGGTTTTATATCTGGTTATTTATCGGTGTATTTGATGTCATTAATACGATAGTTCCAGTCGAAGTTCTTTTTTCTTTAAAGAAATAACCTTAAAAGTTAGGTCGAAATCGCTTTGAAGTACATTGGTTTTCTATATAAGATATTTCACGTTAATTGGTTATATGAAATTGTATGTTTATATTTTCAGTTTGAATAATTAAATATTTTAGTTACTATTTACTATTAATAAACACTAGTGACTATTTTAAACTACAAGAAAAATGTTTTCTTTGTATATTATTTTTTTAAATTTTATAACTCAACTATTGACTATTAATCTAAGTTAAAGTTCGATAAAGGTATGTTATGTTTTTAAAATTTAATTTTAACTCGAATATAGATTATACTTTAAGTATAATAATAATAATAATTTTCAATGAATATTAAATTTTGTTCCTTTCATTTTAAAGATATCTATTATACATTTTAACTTTATGTATGTTATCTATTGGTTATGGGTAAATAAGGAAAAGTTAGATATAGAGTACTTGAATAAGTATGGACAGTAACTTCGTAATATATTTCAAACCGATTTTACATAATTACTATCGTAAACTATAACTAAAACTGTGAGTAAAAAATTATATCTGTTTCTTATACAAAAAAATTCCAAAAAATTTATTAATTTGAATTTCTATTTTTATTATCTTTTTGGGAATTCTTTTTATTAAAGGTTAAATAAAGCAAACGGAATAACTATTTCTAACCATTCTTTGGTTGATAAGCAAAAACACTTAAATAAATACATTCTGATATTTGCAGCTCAGTAGGTGCGATATGAATTAGTTAAAACTATAAGCATTTGTAGATTTTGATTAATATAATATAGGTTTACTTACAAATGAATTACAATTTTTACTATGTGTTTACTAAATATATATATATATATATAAAATAGGTTTTATATATATATAAAACGTTTTAGTAAATTAAAACGTAAAATTTTAATTTTTTTTTTTTTTTTGTACGTGATATATTCAGGTAATAAATATGAATTAAAACCGCTTGATTCTAAGAAAACTAAGTTTGAATTTTTTTTGGGGAAGTAATTGTTAGTAAGTTACTAATTTTCCTCCAATCAGATTTTACCTATCCTTCCGTAATTTCCACAGTACAATACAAAGTTACATGATGACAAAATTACACGTACAAATTTAAAATTGCATGACACTTACAAACATAAAAACAATAATAGCGTTCTATTATATACCAACAGGTTATTCGTATATTTATATTTGAATTGGTAATTGGATTTTATGAATTTTAATATAGCTATTAAAGAATAAAACTATAAATTATACAATTATAGTTTATTAATATTTTATTCACTATATAAATAAGTTGCTTCCACAACTTGAGAGTATAGATAATGTGTACTTTATTTTTTGTTTAAATTTATTTTATTTTATATCTTGTGTAGCGATTATTTATTTATTTAATTATTCATGAATGAATGTGTTACCATCCCATTTACGTATTGTCCTTGAATGTGGTAGATTGTAATTTTTATTTAATAAAGACAGATTAAAAAAAAAAAAAAATGTAAAATTCGGCAAGATACTAATGGTCAATAACATAATTTAAACTGAGCAGCTAAGTTCATATAATAACACGGGTGCCTTCGTTATTATGTATGGATTATTTATTTAAGCGTGTTTATATATTTAAATAAAAGACAAACCAATTATTTTTAGCCTCATTTAATGTTGTCATTAGTAAAAATTGGATTTTTATTTTTAAAAATAGTAGACTGGTGCGTAGCTGGTTATGATCAGTATTTTTTATATCATATCTATTATCAAACTAGATTAAAACTGCATTCGATGATTGTTCTAGATCTAATAGTTCTTAGTGTAATTAGTAGATCCATAAAATATTTAAGATGCCAATCGCAAATGAATTTTTAGATGATTCAACATATTTGAAGAAAAATATTTTGTTTCATTATAACAAATTTACTATTTTTGTGTTAGTACGAATATGTTTTATCTAATTATTACTTCTATTCTACTGTTAATTAAAAAATGTATATATTTATAATGATGCTAGCTAATTTTTATTTACTGTAACGATATATTTATGTCATTATTATTTCATTTTTTTAGGTTTATTTATTTTTTTTAATTGCAGTCCTGTATTGAATGTTTTACAATATTAATCATAATTGATCGAACGCTCCTTAAATGTGTTTACACTACATCCCACTTACATAAAAATTTTTTAGAGCGGTTACGAATTTTAAAAATATACGTGGATTATTCTTGAAAAAAAAAAATGCAAATAAAAAAGTAAAATTCATGTCGAGTTGACGTGTTGACACTAACTAGATGAAAAGTTACTCCAGACAGAACTCCATCTATGGAACACTAGGAAATTGATTATGATTAGAGGACATTGGCAGTTGTGCTGTGTTGTATTAGAGGAGACATTAATAAAATTCAATATGGCCTTCAATCATTCCTAGATATTGTTCTTTGATCACTTCGTCTTAGGCGCAACAATCACAGAGTCTCATTTAAATACCGGTATTATTGTGAGTTATATACTTCGTTACTTATACTGTATATATTTACAGATACTAAATATGCATTTGTAATTGTATCAATTTTAAAAATATTAAATTTCGTTTCTCTTCTTTCGATTTACCTCTCTCGAACTGTGCCTCTCAAAACGTAGGATATATTTAATATCTTATAGGTCTTTCTTTATATTTTTTTGTGTTTTATTTTTCATTGGTAAAATTTTTTAATGTTTTACTTTTATTTCGTGTGGAAAATAATATTTATCCGGGTAGAAGTTTTTCCAAATAATTTCTTCTGCTTGGAGGTAAAAGTCATTAAGTAACAAAATCAAATTTTTTAGGAAAGCAAAAAAACGATAATATGCTCATTAAAAATATCTCGGATATTTTTATACTATAGTGAATTTTCTCATTCTCTAACGTGAATATATATAGCAGTTATATGCACTTAGTGACTTTTTATACTTATGGGAAATGATAATATCAACACACAATGACTTTTGTGGAATTTGGAAAAAATTGCACTTAGTGCCTTTTACCTCTAAGCAAACAATTTCGTAATTTCGTAAATGCTTAGTTGTACATTTTTCTATAGAAAAAAAAAACAACAATGACCCAAAGATGTTAATTTTTTTTTTTTTTTTTTACTTTAACTGTTTAAAACATAATTGTTTTTTGAGACATTTAACAAGTTCTTTCAGACTCCTTGGATTGTTATTAGTTCGGTAATCAATGGGAAAGCAAGTTAAGAGGGCAATGGATTCTACATGTGAGTATGGAGACTTATTATATAAAGGATAGGTGTTTGGTTTGGATCATATCAGCAACATTCGGGTCATTAAGGATAGGTTAATTAATGACATAATAAGGAGAATTTTTTTTTTAAAGATTTAGGATGTTAGGATTGGATAAAATAATTGGGTGGTTTAGTGGAGCCCCAAAACACAACTTCGTATGAATCCTATATTTAATCCCTTATGAAAATAGTATGGTTGATCTTATGATATAATTGTTGGGAAGATGGCCAGGGATGCTGTCAGGTTGATAAATTACGCATCCCAGTTTTAAAAAACTTGCCTTGCAGGTCTTCTTCTCGGAGATTGTTGTCTGGTTGAAGAAACGGGCAATAATAGAAAATATGATGCCTGTATCATTGTTGGTGTTCAATCACCCTGAAGAAGACCTCTAAGGCAGGTCGAAACTTCGGCACTCCGAATATAAAGTTATTTACATGGATGTGTAGTTAATCAACCTATCTAAATCCCCCACCATCTTCTTAACCATCAAACTTATTATTTTTTATACTTTACAGCCATCTTATTGATATGATTGACATATTTTGTAGTGAATAGTACAAGTATTTGTTTACTATAATAATTGAAATCCATTTCATTTTTGGTGTCGTTTCACTCCAATGAAATCTAACGAAGTCCTCTGAGATGTGAATTCTAGGTTTCTAATTTATCTGAACTGTTCAAAAATGTATCAAACATTATTCTAGGTTTGGTTATGAAACTCATCTTTTATCTGTTTGTGCGCTTTTGGATTCCTTTTACAAAAATTTAATCTAATATACATAACGTTTTAAAAAGTATTGGATGACTAATATTCTTTGACCGTGGAAAATTAAAATTAGAATTGATGATACAAAAATTGAAAGTTAGCTATGATCTGGGAGGTATCTGTCATTGCATTACAGAGGGGTATCAAATCAGAGACGGTTTGAGCAGTTTCACATTATGAACTGTTTCTAAGATAGTTTTATTAAACTGAAAAGGATTTTTTTTTTTTTAATACAAAGATAAAAAAAGTACTTAGATATTGTTTTAACAGTAGTGAGCTGAATATTCATTGAAATTATAATAAGAAAAACAAAATAACACAACTTTTCTACTTTTCATTACTAGATAGATTTATGTATTTTTTAAAATATATAATTATTTAATTTATGTACAGGTTTTCATATCTTCGATTGCTAATGCCTCTCGTCATAATTTTTTTTTTTTTTTCTATTTATTGATATTTACTTGTGTTTACATTATATACAACAAGTAGATTTAAGGAAAATGATAACATGACTAGCCAATAACATGAAAAAATCTACTCACTAGTAGTACTAGTAGTTCTACATTAGAAGGTCTCTTGGCTTTCTTCTTTTCAGACGCCTCGGGGAAAATTAATAAATAAAAAAATAAACAAAAAAGAAATAATAATAATTCCCTTTAGCTTATTATGAATTTTTTATTCTGTTGAATATAATTTTTTCCTTAGATTTGTATTTTATTGCAATTATAGTTAATCAAAATTATTTAAATTTAATTTAATTAAATTATTTAATTTAATTTAATAAATTTAAATTTAAACTTTATAGTTAAAAATACTCTACACTTGTACAAAACCTTATTTATTTTTAAATGGAATACATGTTTTCTTAATTAAAACATTTCGTTAAATATGTAAATTATTTTTAAAGCAAATAAAGTGGATGTAAAAGATTTGATCATGGTATTAAATTTATCGGGAAATGGATTTACATCAGATAGGACTGACATCAAGTTATTTATTTTATTACGTAATTAATTGTTGTTTTTCATTATATACTTACTGATAAATATTTAGATATATGCAATTACATATGGATATGAATTCATAGATATTAATTCAGAAAAATCGAACTATTTAAAAAGGCAAATTTAAGAAGTAAATATATGAAATATGAAGAGTGTTTACATAATGGTTTTTCTGGTTTATGTGTTTTAAACAGACTCTGCAGATCAAAGTATATTTATACTTTTTACAATATATAATAAAATATTTCTACGATATATAATACTTTAATAGTTAAATTTTTATATAATAGAAAACATTTGATAAAAAAATTTATATTATATTGCATAATATTATTTATTTTAATATAATGCTGCTTTGAACATTAACAGACCCCCCCATTCAATTTTTTTAATAGTAATCAATATTAAGATTTAAGAGTCTTACTGGTTGTGAGGGATCACAGATTATTTTAAGTGTAACATCTTATGCTAATATTATTATGAAAGCAAGATATTAAAAAGTTTTGATAATGCAATCTTTAAATAGGACAATTGTTCTTTGTTTTCTTTAGTCATTAAAGTTTTATCAAGATCTATAAGGTAATAAAAGCCAATTTACAAACTGGATGATTTCACTTTATTTTAATTAGTGAATTGTTAGTGAATCATAAATACCAGAACAATTAATTTAAATAGCTAAAATATAAGGAGAAAAATTAGTATAATTAATTCCGAAACTTATCAGTATTAATTTCATTGTTCATGCTGTTAGGTAAATATGAATTATAAAGAAAATATTTAAAATAGTGATTTTAAAGCTGGAAAAACCTGGAATCTTAAATAGTTCATACTATTTCGAGTGAGATTTAAAACCTTACTTATCAGTATAGTTTCTACTATCGGTCTACAAAGTATTTTAATTTATTTAAAAATTATTTTCTGATTTTATTTAAACCATAAATATTAATAAAAATTAAAGTAATGACTTTTTTTAAGCTACTGTTTTGGTTTTATTTGTCCGTAAGAAGCTTTTTAAATAATTATATGAATTTAAAAAAATATTTTTGCATTGCTATTAGAATTTTGAATACATATATTTGTCAAGTCCAGTTATTGTTAATATTTTAATTATTATCTTATTAAATGATTAAACTATCTTAAATCTTATTGCTATAACTAGTATCGTTAAGCAGTAAAATATATAACACCATTTAGATTGGTTTTGAATTCATTCATCTAGAGAAGTTTTATAATCTTAATTAACTAGTTTACGAATATCTAGTAGCATATTAATAATTTAATTTTCATTAAAGAAGATATTAAGCTTTATCTATATAATTAAATTTAACAATAATATAAATAAGAGCAACATAAATTTAAATCAATGAAATAAGAAAAGCATAAAAGTGATCTAATGACAAATATTTTTTGATGCTATGAATAAAAGTTTGGCATAACTAATCCGTCAGAAATGTATTTAGACATAAAATTGTTTTTTATTTATAAATATTTTTAATATGTACTTAAATGAATTGAATGATTTTTAAATTATATTCTGTATCGAATTTTAACATTATATTCTTATCGGATTGTATTATGTATATTGTATATTGGTTAGTTCTTGTATCACCTACTCATCCAATACAAAAGTAAATCATATCAATTTATTTTCTAATATATTCTATAGTTAATTAATGCAAAACAGTTTTATGCATTGATCATCCACGTATATCCACCTGTGACTGATTACCTTTTAAGAAATATTTTCTTACACATAGGGTAATTTGTTAAAAAAAAAAAATTAAAATTGTAATTCAATACAGCAATTTATTTTATTTATTATTATTTTTTTTTATGAATCACATGTTTATTGATGAAATAAAAAATAAAATGTTGTTTAGAAACGGAGAGGTATATGTTGAATAATTAATTATTTTACATCTGTTGATTTTTGTTTATGTTATCAACAAATATTGATTATTTATACAAAGCCGCTACCGTTTATAGAGCAATGGTGATATGGAGTTATTATAATTAATTGTTTGAATTAATTTTTAATATCTATAACATCACTGTTGTATTATTTCGTATTAGTGTAAGTGTGATCGGGCTAGAACTTATCCCTTAAAATATTTTTAATAAATTATGTTCGATGGATAGAACTTTATAGCACAACTATGGTAAATAAGTGTAGATATTATCTTAATTACTCACCGGTCGCTATAAACTGGTTTGTTGATGTTGATGACTCTACAGCTGGAAAAGGTGACTGACCCGCTGAGCAACAACCCTACCACCTACCGAAAACAGACTGAGAGCAAGCTGCCAGCTCAAGAGCGCAACTCCCACTCCTGCCACGGAGGCCTCATCTGATTGGTCGGCTCTGAGATTAAGCCCCGCCCCCTTAATAACCAGGCCCTAGAATCCAGTCAGTGAGATTTATGGACCACCAGTGAAAGAAATCTTGGGCCACGCCCAGAAATGGAACTCGGCAATTACTCATAGTGTATACCTTCATCCCTCCGCTATTACATAAAACCTTTATCTAATATCTCATTGCTGCTGAATAATAGCGTTGTGGACAATTGGACCTGAGATGGGTTTAATGGATGGCAATGCCATTTCTATAACCGGTAGGTTATTCTCATTATCGCTGGTTATTTTTCCTCCTTCGGTTGAGTAATGTGCGCATCTCCATTCGCTCGCAGAGTCCCTTTGGTTTATCAGTGCTCGCAGTGATACTAACATCGGTTACACGATTGTTCGTACCGTTGTTAAATGTGACGGTGAAATTAATTACGTTTTAGTCAGATGGCTGTAATTGGTGGCTATCTTTTCTGTTCTCATCTCTGACATCTTCATGATTTCCCAGCTGATGTACGCTTTATTTATGAGTATGATAAATTCCAGTTCTCCTTGCCTCAGATGGTGGATGATATCACGATTATTCATTTATTTGTTATATCCTTACCGATATGGATGTGTATATTAAGGAAATGAGATAGCGCATATTATTAATAATAATTTAAGAATATCTGTTTTCTTTGATGATAATCTGATTAGTAGTACTGAATATATAAATTATACAACAATCAATATGAATTAATAGGTAAATCATTTTTTTTTTTTTTTTTTATTCTTATTTTCATAATTGTTTGTAGAATTATTGCTATGAAAATAATAATATGTACAGAGAGAAGATATATAATTTTTTTTTCTATTACAATATAAATTCAATGCCAGCAGTGTATCCTTATAAAATTGAAGTTATTTTTTCATCCCATTCTTTCACCTTAATAATATTATGTAACTTGTATTTTCAAATTTCCATTTTAAACTGAGCATGTTATGATCTTCATACAAACAGTGTTGTTATTGTCGAGGAAATATTATATTTTTGTACTTGACACTAACGCACATATACAGTGGTAAATTGGATTAATGTATAATTTTTTTTACATGTCGAAAATATCCTTGTTTAAAAAATTCCACTCCACATTAAAATTGATTTTCCCTATGCTCTTCATAAATATTCTATGTTAAATGCCAATTAATTTCTGGAACGCATTTGTATGACATATTTAAACAGTTTTAAAAATGTATATTTATATCTCAATGTATTTATTTCTTTATTTTATATTTTATTTTTTTTTTTTTAGATATTATTTACATTTTGTATTGTAATTTAAGAATTGGTCCATTACTATCTATTTTACTTATTTTTCTCGAGTAAGACAGATTGTATGCTTTATTCATTAAAACATTTATTTTCTAAAAAAAAAAAAATCTTCATAAATAATCAATTGGTTTGGCCAATACTAAACATCTTTATTTATATCCGAACATAATTATTAATATGGACTATATAAACTTGATCCCAACCCTTTAAACTGATTTTCCGTAATCTTGCTAGATCAAAAATACATTTTATAACAAATGATATGTCAATGTTATTAAAATACTCCGTTTATTCATTGATTTTTTTTTTTATTTATAGTTATTTTTTAATATGTACTTATAAATATATTCCGTAAAAATTATTTTAAGGATTACGGTTAAACTCTTCGGTGCAATCTGCTAAAATTTAAGCAATGTTGGTAATATTTATTATTTATATCCATAACTGACAAATAGCGGCCCTCTGCTGACTTTATTGGTATTAGGCTATAAACATATATAAAAACAAAAATAAAATGTTTTGTATTTAAATTGAAAATGAAGAATACTACCTGTATATAACAGCCAAAATATTTACAAAATTTCTACAGTAAATCAGATAAAATTTTCAACGAAACTGTCATTATAATTTTATTTTATTTTAAATAATCATGAAACATTTTTGTTTATATAATCACTTTATGTTTAAAAAAATTATTTAATTTATTTTCAATATGTTTCGCTAATTTGTAAGGATATCAAATATCTCAGTTGCAATTTGTATGATTTTTGTTTTATAGTTTCGAGCATTAAAAATTAAAACTGCATAAATTTTATATATAACTTACTTTTTTCACATAAAAAATGAAAATACAGAGTGAAAATTATGAAGTTCTGGATCCTTTGGAGTGTTAGGGAGAGGGATAGAATAATCTATACTAGACTATTACCCTATCGATATTGGGTTTTAAATCGATACGGCTGTTTGTAGTTGTTAGTGTTTTGATACTACTGATAATTGTTCATCGTAAAAATACCCATTGTTGCTTAAGAGATTAGTTGAACGAAGGAATTATTTTAGTTAATTGTCATATATATTTTCATTTAATTGACCTAATAGCGTTATTTTTATTTATTTATTTTTTATTTGTTTTTGTGAATTTACTGTTTTGAAACAATCAGGAACTATCTAATATCTCTCATCGATCCTAACCAAAAATAACAAGTCATTGTCAAACCATTTATACAGTAGAAAATAAATGTTTATAAAGAACTTTAAATGTTTCATTTAAGGAGATTAACATCAGTTATTATATTAAATCACTCAGTGAAGAGATGACCAAGTGAGAATATCACAGTGTTAGAACCTGAAGATGGAGCAACATGACAAGCTCTGAAACATGTAGTTAAATGAATAAAGCAAATGGGGAGTTATGCCTTTTTAATATAATAAGTTTATAAAGAAATAAATTCATAAAACTTGTTTTAAATAATTAATATTTCAGAAAATAATCTAATTGGTGGCCAGTTGCTGGTAGGCCTAAGACTTACCGAAAAACCTTTTCAGACTACTGTTTTGGAGGCTCAAATTAAAGTTCTAATCAAATCAATTTTCTGTTTATGCTATACTCCAAAAATGAAAATTGAAACAATGTGAATGTAAAAAAGCTCTGAAAGCAACAGACATGAGAATTGATCGGGAATAGAGTTATTTAAAATTTATAAAAAATTGACAGAAAACAAATGAAAAAAATAAATAAAAGAGAGTTATAGTCTGTGAAAAGTTATTAAAAAAAAATGAAACAGAAATTTTCTAAACATCAACAGACATATAGGAAAATGGAATCTTATCAGCTTAGAGACCCATCTTAAAGAATAATACTCACTTTTCTCAAACGTAAGTGTTAAACTAAAGTACACATAAGGTCACTTAGTTTTCAGTTACTATTTTAGCAAATTCTAGGAACCGATTATTAATAAACTATACTCGCCCGTTAGGCGAATGTCCCTTTTAAAGTTTAATAAAACTAAAATTCTTGTAATGTATGCTGTGTGGATATGATAACGAAAAAAATATCCTCTTCACTGAGTTTATAAACTCAAAAGTATCGCAACACTTAAATCAGAAAGAAAGGTTCTGAAGTCTATAATAAACATTCCTAAACCAGACATAAACAGTTTTTATTAAAATAAATTCATAGTATTTATTCTAATAAACCAAAACGTTAGAAAACTTACTTTTTAAAATTTTCATTTTTTATAGTTTTAACTATTAAATTTTTAATTTATATTTAATAAGACATGTTGACCCCTCTGGCTTGAATGACTGCTTCCACTAGTCTTGGCATACTTGTAAATAACGAAACGAATGACTGAAGGACGGATGATGGACTGAAGGAAATTTGAAAAAAATAATCTAAAATTCCATCATTTGTTATTAACAGGGAAAAACATTGATGTGTCTATTCCTAAATGCCTCACTTTTAATAAATAATATTAATCTGAATATACACGAAGTGTAGATTAAGGTAAAAACCGGGAAAGTCTCGAGAATGTTGTCATACTCGGTGTTGAAATAATCTTGACGGGGAGTTTATTTAAGAGAAATAAATAAATTCAATATATTTGATCTTATTCTATATAAATTTTATACTTTAAAATGCCTTGATAGTATTCAGTATTTTTTTAAATAATACTTCTTTCTGTTTAAGTAATTCAAATAAGGTACGAATTCCTGCTACATTCTTGAATTTTACAAACATTTCATGACACTCTAACCAACAAGCAGGTACAGAATATGGCAACATTTCAAATTCCAGACAACGCTTCGGAGGCTCAAAAGGAGTTGGATAAGGGATCTCTTTGTCTAATCCCTAATAATTTAGTATCACGCCTGGGTATTGTACCACTGAGTGCTGACTCCCTCATGCCTGATCAAATCTATTATTTTTAATGTGACCTCATGTTCAATAGTTGTAAACAAATGTGTACACTTGTGAATAAAATCTTTACGATACGAGTTCTATATTTTTGGCTGCCACGCAATTATACATTTCTAAAAAAGGATGTGTGGATAATATTAAAGTATTTTCTTTAGAAAATGTTTTTTAAAAAAATATAATAATGCTGCGGATGTGTGGTTCAATCGAAGTAGTGATGCAGCGTTAATTTCCTGTAATTTGGTCATTTTATATGAAACATTGGTGATATATTAACCCTTCTTAATCCGAGGTTGTCAACAATGATAGTTTCAAACTACACACTATAATTATAGTTGATTACTCAATGCCTCGTATTGTCCCGAAGACCTTATTACGAACGTTATCTCGTTACACATTGAAACGCAGGGACTGATGTGTGTTCTTCAAGATAATGGCCGCTGTATCTTCCTTCCTGCATGTGTTCACCTTCACATAGTCATCTATTGTTAGCCAGATCTTTATCTGTAAACAGTGATCATGGTCAAAACATTGCTCTTGATTAGTCAGTATAAATACATACATAGAGAATAATAAATTTGTTATTTGTACTTAAGCTAAAAAAAAAAAATTATTGACCAATGTAAACTTGAAATAATAATAACTATTCGAATTATTAATATTTAGTTTGAATGTATGACATTTTTAAATATGGGTATTATATGACAGGGAATAATAAGGCTGTGCAAGATTTATTTATTATTATTTTTTTTTTTTATCAGGGCTAAAAAAAAATATATTTCAGATAAACAATAAGAAAATATTAGGCTGTCCAAAAATTAATCGCTTCATACCTTTTATATTTCTGCCAACGTGCTAGCTTCTATGAATTTAATTTTTCATCCTTGTTACTAAACATTTCTGTTCTCTATCAACTTTTGTTCAATGAACTTTTTATCGTTTAAACATTGGTACAATTCCTCAAAGAAAGTGACAGTTGGTAGGCTAGAGGCCAAGAGAAACGGGCGGTTGAGAATGATACCATAACTAAGCTGCAACAATTTCATAACGATTATTTTTTGGTTGTCCTGTACACTTCAGTTCTTTCAATAGCCTTATTGGTGGTCAATGTCTTTCGATTATTTGATATTTTTTCTGCAAGTTTCCGATTTTCTACGATTTTTATTCATCAAAGCTTGCAGCATATCGCTAACGAAGCAAGGGGTCCTGCCACAAACCTTGTCTTCGTTTTTTTTTTAACTATTGTTAATCGCTGCACACATTCACTCTATCATCGTCCCTTACTTTGTTATTGTGTTGCTATACTAAAATTCTATAACTTTATATTATAAAAGCAGTAAAAGTCTAATTACTTCTTTTCTACGGAGCATCGAATCGAAAATTTCACAAGGAATCCAACGAATTAATGAACTCCTTTATAAGATTCATTCATGAGATCCCCAGGCGTTCTCACATCACTTGCTGGTATTCCGAGTTGAGGTCGCTTTATCCAAGTTTTCGGCGACAATACTTCCTTGGTTCCTTTCTATTCCAATCCTTAAAGTCCAAAAAACCTTCGTACATTTACGACATCCTTGCCCTTCGCTCTTCCATTCATCTTTTGAACACTAGATCCCAGCCTATAGATTTGTATATCCCTTCTCATCGAAAGATCCTTTATTAATCGTGCAGCTTTATTTTGGAATTCCATACCCATTTCGATCCACAATGCTCCTTCTCTCACTTCCTTTAAACATAATTTATTCATCTACCTCCTCAATTATAAATCTTCCGAAATTATGTAATAATATATTAGTGTTAGAATATTTCTTTTTATTTTATATTTTCTTTTTATTTTATTTTAATTTTGTTATTTACTTATTTTGTTTTTCTTATACAAACCCAAAGACTTGTTTTAAAATCTAAAATTACACCTTATATATTTATATGTATATAATTTACATTCTATATAAGTTGCTTCCTGTTATGTACGCAGCCAGACAATAATACATTTTTATTGTACTTTTGCATTATTCTTAGGGGACAAGGTGTCCCAGAATAAAGATTATTTTTCATTCATAGCAATAAGTTATTATCTTAAAATTTCGAGTTACTGCTTTTCTCCTTGGCAGGTCAGTAATTCTTATAAAATAAGTTCCAATTAAGGAGGGTTATGGAATTGTATCTCAGCAATTTGTTTTGCTTGGTTTGAGTGACAAGAAATGATGGCCTAAAAATTATAAGGCTATTATAATAATTCTTAACTGAATTTTTTTAAATACTTGTATGAATATCTGTGAAAATAAATTATTTTACATCTACTTAAGGGAAGATGGGGTAAGTGCATTTGTCCGCCATAATTTCTATTGTGATTTTGTTACATCAACTGCCAACTGTCGTATGTAGACAGAACTTCATACCCTCCAAACCTAACATACTAGAGTGCTCTACTGTAGAAGATAACCTCTCTAGGAATTTTCATAGTTCAACCTGTTGATCTAGGTGTTGTGTAAAGTTGAATAAGTTAAAATTATAAAATTGTATTGTATGTATTTTTCTCTATTTCAAGGAGTAAAATGATTTCTGGGAGTTGCTTATTTTTGCACTTACACCATCAAAAAATCAATTCACTGCTAAGAAATTTACAAGAAATTTATGCACTTGCCCTGAAAAGAGCATAGTTCAACGTTTGCAATATAACAAAAAATATCATCCTAGCATTAATAGCTGATTTTGTATGTCAATTTAAAGTTGAACATGCACTCCATATGATGCACTTGCCCCACTTCACCTTATTTAGATATTTCATATAATTTGACATTATATTGAGGTTAATGATATACAATTGAAGGGTTTTGTGGATAAAGGGGTTGTGTAACAAAACACAATTTTGAGTAATTTATATTTATATTTATATCCTTAGTAAATTATAAATAAAAAAAAACAAAATGTTAAACCTATCGAATAAAGTTCTGAGTTTAATTCTCTTTCTTTAAGTGTACTTATAACACTTTGCTGGTTACAAACATTGAACTGGGCTATCAAAGAAAGTTATATTTGACGTTATATGTGCAATGTATGTTTGTTGTGGTTGGTAAATCTGAGGCGAGAGATGGATTTCCCTAGTTTTATTCCTCTCTGAGATAATTTTAAGTAATACTGTTTTCCTTTTATGCAATGATGAAATTTTTCTCTCCCGAAAAACTTCAACATAAAAATCAATATTTGATTGTTTTTTTTTTTTATGTTGGCTAGTGCGCGTTAGGAAATGTCTTGTTCTAACTGAAGTAAAGTTTGATCTAATAAAGAAAACATGGTATATGACGATTTAAAAAATGAAGGAACAGAAATTAAAAACATTTTATTTGATCTGAATTCCTTACCCAATGAGAATCAAAAACTCGAAAAAAAATTAACGGGAGAAGTAATAATTGGTATTAATGGTAAAGAAGGTGTACCAGTATGTTAAGATTATTACATAACAATTAATGCAGAATCACTTGAGGTACGCATGATGGTATAGAAGGATCAATACAATCAGGATTGATGAATTAATTGCCACTTCTATTAAGATTATTTTATTAGAAAACTATTTTCGAATGCTAAACATTCATCTTCAGTACTTAGAGGTAACTAAAACAGAAAATATTTTTATATATTTCTATTAAACTAGTTTTCTAATAAAATAATCTTAATAGAATTGGCAATTAATTTATCAATCCTAATTGAATTAATGCAGACTTGGACCTGCAAATAACAAGTGAAAAAAAAAAAAATTAGGACATTTTACTTAGAACGGATTTCAAAAATATTTTCATGTTCAAAACCGAAATTTTTAAACAATGATTTTGAATATAATCATTTTTAATATGGGCTTATTTGTTTTTTAATTAAAGAATTCTTCTTTTAAGATATTGACATTTTAGAACTAAAATCGATTTTTGTAGAAACCTCGGATCGAGCAGCCTATCGGAAAACCGGTGAGGGTGTGTTTCGGTTCTGGTAAAACAATTTATTCAACAAAATTATACTGATTCGAAGTTGAAATTGCTAGAGCTTAAGAAGTGATAATAAACAATCAATTTCACTCTATATAGAAAATTAAAATTCAGCAGTTAGTAAAACTCATAGTAATGTGATACAATATATAATGGCATTAAAGTAAAAATATTTTGTTAGGCTTGAGGAGTTTTCGAAGCCTTTAAGTTATAAATTAATTCTGAAGGTTAAAAATTATATTCTACTCAGCATACGCCTGTTTTGAATAATTTAGTTGAGCTCAGTTCCTTAACCTGAAAGGTGGAATCAAAACAGGATCCAGAATGGATAAGTGCGATAAGAAGAAAAACTCTGGCTTGGTTATCCTTCGCTTAGAGCTACTGTGAGCTATGTCAGTTAAGATAAGATCCCTGATTTAATTTTGTGATCTTTGAAGGGAGTTCTTCACGAAAATTGGAATTTTAAAAATGTAGATCATTTCAGTTCTTCAAATCTGAACTTAATTTAGGAATCAAAATTCCAATATGTGGAATCAGTATAATTTATCAGAGTATCAAAGAAACTGACATGGTTCCATCAAAAATAATTTTATTAAAATACCCATTAATTTATTACTCTTTCCTCAATACTCATATTGATTATTATACCATAATTAACTTATCCATAATGATCATATTTCGCTCGATTGTCGCAATCCTGTTACCTCTTCCATGATAAGCTCCCATTCAATGTTTTCCTTGGGTAGAGTCCACGTTTCACTGCCATACATTGCTACTGGCTTAATTATTGTTTTGTATAACAAAAGCTTTGCCTTCCTGGAGAGACTTTTGTATCGGAGAGGTTTTTGCAGAGCATAGAAACATCTGGTTCCTGCTACCATTCTGCCCTTAATTTCTTATTTATCAGTACTTAATAATCCCTTTAGAGCATTCTCTAAGCTTGTTTACTAACACTGGACTTCTTAAAAAAAAGCCTCATTTCAGTTATTTATTTCAAAGAAGAAACATGACAGTGTCCTACGAAATTCTCGTAATTTTAAGACATTACTAGAAAAAAATTTCACAGCCGCTGAAGCAACTCGTGAAATTATTAAATATGAAGGGGAAGGTGTCCTTAGAGAGCGCACTGCGCGGCGTTGGTTTAAAAATTTAGAAGTGGAGATACGACGTTGGAAAGGAAGAAGGGCTCCGGGCGGCCATAAATGGATATTCATGAGGTTCTGAAGGAAGCTGTGGAATCAAATCCGTCCACAAGTACTCACGAACTTGCCAGGGAGTGTGGTGTGTCGAAAGAAACTGTTAGTCGCTATCTTCTCTCCATGGGGAAGGTGAAAAAGACCTGTAGTCTGGTCCCTCACGAACCTACTCCTCAACAATTAAACAAAAGTTGAGAAAAAATGAATTTCATGGGTTTGAACTCCTCCCTCATTCACCATTTAGTCCAGACCTCGCACCTTTGGATTACTACTTGTTTTGATCCATGGCCTATTTTCTTCAAGGGAAAACATTTGATAATTTTGCGGAAGTTGAAAATGCTGTCCAAGAGTTCTTTGATGGCAAGGGATGGTATCAGCGCGGCATCGAGCAATTGGCTAGCAGAAGGGTAATAACGGTAGATAACAATGGACTATACTTTGAGTATTAATTGTACTTTATATCAAAGAAATAATAATACAAATATTTGTTTAAAAAACGGTCATTTTTTTGTATACACCCTATTTAAAATCCTGAAGGGGTTTTATTTGTGTTCTTTTGCCTTATAGCATTGTATGGATGGTGATCTGTTGGTACATGATTTTCTTTTCGGTATTTTGTAAAAACATGCGTTTTCTTTTGCCCTTTAATATCCTTTGTTGTAATGCAAGATAACCTAAAAGCTCGTACTATAAATGTACATATTATTTATACTTTTCAAATATATTTATTGATATTTACAACTGTATAAAATGAATGTATCAAGTAAAATGATTACAATAAATACCCATTAGTAACGCTTCAATAAAATCTTGGTACATCACTCCACCTCCGGAATGGATGGACTGGAAGGTTGAAAAAGAGTACCCACTTGTCCATGAAGCATATCATGTAATTACAAATGTTACTTTACAAGCCTTTGGTAAGTACAAATGGAACATTGAACTTATTATGTATAAGTTTGTTTGTGACATAATAAGGATCTTCAATTTTTACGAAGGATTTTGGATTGTTGGGATTGGTTGCACTAAGAATTGGTAGATTTAGCACCGAAGCTCAACTTCGTATTTCCAAATAAGTCTAATTACTGTAATGTAAATGAGACTTTTGTAATCGATTGGAACTTTTGAATGTTTGTCAAGTAAATGTTGTGGTGGTCGAAAAGGACGACTAGATTCCTATCGTTTAAGTCTCGCATGTGTATCCCAAGTAAGAAGTTTGTTCAGATCTAGGTAGCGGATCTGTTTAATAGAAATCAGTGAAATATTATTAAAGGATATGATAGGATAGGAAGTCGTAGGTTTTCGATTAATGGAGAATGTGATTTGATGTAATTTTGTTGGATTTTTTAAAATTTTCCAATTTCGATACCATTCTTGAATATTTATGATATGAGATTGGAGTGCTTGAGAGGCAATGAAGGGGCCATTATTTACCGTTTACTGATAATACATGTGATCATGGTACGTGGTGACGATGGTAGTAGAATGGGTTAGGATGTCTGTTGTCTACTTTCTATAGGAGAATATAATACACTTGAGGGATACAGACAGATTGTGTAAAGAAGGGATTATTTTCATAGTGGTTTCATCAGGTATAAATCAGCTGTGTGGCACGTTAGTTCCTATGTGTTATATATATCCTATTTGAAGTAGGGACCTGACTCTTCAATGGCTTGTTAAAAAAAAAAAAAAAAAAAAAAAAAAAAAAAAAAAAAAAAAAAAAAAAAAAAAAAAAAAAAAAAAAGTGATTAAGCTTGAATGCACCTCCCGAACTTGAACAAATCATAAATACACCTTTAATTTAAGATTAAAACATCAGCTATATCCAGAATTATTGTGAACCATGTCCATGTTCTTCTCCTTGTCCGAATTTCCTTCTTGGCGCTACAACCCATCACTGGGTCTTGGCCTCCTCCAACATAGTCCGTCACACCCAGAAGGTCTCTGGGTCTACCTACTCTGCGTTTGTGGTGGACTCTGTCTTCTCTTCAGACATCCTAGCCATTGGCCCGCCCAAGCCTGCCGAATTGTATATGCCGAACGACATCAGTATTCTTATAAAGCTGAGCTAATTCATTTATTGTCCTTTGTCTCCATATTTCTCCATCTGGGATGGGGCCTAAAATTTTCCTTTCAAATCTTAGGAGACTATGCTCATCAGCTTTGGTTATGGACAACATTCCGAGTCAGAGACTAGAACTGGCCGTATGAGTATCTTATGTATCCTGATTTTGAAGCTACGGGATATCAGTCTTCTCACAAATTTTAGTAGTGCAAAATAACACCTATTAGCCGTAACTATTCTTTTTATCTCTGATTGCATATTATTGTTGCGGTCTTCCTGGCTTACAAGGTATATAAACTTGACAATTGTTTCAAGCTAGTAACCGGAAATAGTGATTCCATTCACTTGATCTGCCCCAGTACACATATACTTTGTTCTTTCTCGTTGACTTTCAGGCTCATTTGACTTACAGTTCTTTCTAATCTAATGAATGTCTCTTTAACTTCATCTACTGACCTGCCAACTAAATCGATGTCATCAGTATATGCGAGTAGCTGAATGCTTCTGTTGAATATTGTTCCACCAACATGAATCCCTGAAATGCGTATTGCCTTGTTTAGTGCAATGTTAAAGTTGCCAAGCAGCCTCCCTTTCTAATCCCTCGTTTTGTTGTGAACAATTCTGTGATCTCTCCATATATGTTCACTACACATTGCACATCCTGCACTGTCATCCTGATTAGACGGGCTGTCCTGAGAATATGCCCAATATCCAACTGCTTCTACTGATTTCGGAACCAGTCTAATGTTGTTGGATATTATACGTAACTCCATTCGTGATTATGGGAATTGGTTAGTGGTTCCTTGGCCTGAGTGTAAATATAGTATATAAATATGGATGTGTTCGTTATAAGTTGTATTTATTTATTAGTATTACTTGTATCATCATTTTACATTATTTTATCGATATAGATCTTTATATAATTATTCTTTAATCTGCTTGTAAATAAGGAATGCATTTTTATTTTATAGCACTATTATTTATAGCCCTTAGCTATGGCTTATTAAATTATATTTATCATAATTGATTTTTTTAAAAAAACATGATTTGGGGATTTAATAATTATTAAAAGAAGCGAAGTAGTTTCTATCCAGCTTTACCTTTAAGTGCGGAAAATGAGTATACAAAATTGGATAGAATAAAATTAGCGTTCTTATTATGTTTTATCCTTTTTAATAAAAAAAATGAAGTCAGTTCAGTAATCTGCCAACAACACTTCTTCTGCACGGTCCTTATCAAAATGAAGTTTAAAAGATGAGACTGTATCGAGACGAAACGTGCACGATCCGGAGTCTTTCGAGTTGTCGCCAGCCGCATACCTCTAGGCGCCAGGCGGTGGAATATTTAAGACCGCTAGTGAATTTGATCGAGGAAAGTATCCATGCTTTAGTTCACAAATTTCTTAGCTTTTACGAAATACCGTTGTTGGGATAAGTCCGCAACACCATACCTGAGCAGTAGCTTCATTAGATTGAATCAGTCCTGTTTTGGATTAAAAATGTGAAGTTACAGGAAGGGGTGGGTATCGTAGGAAAAATATCGTTATTTCAAATCGACGATATATCGTGATTTTTTTTTAATGAAATGCCTTTTTAAATATTCCAAACACGTTACAGAGATTGATATTCCTGTTTAGTTTACTATTTATATAATTTAGGTAACGATATCGAACCACTGCTCCTCCAAATATGCATTTAGTGTTTTATATATTGATATTTTGTTATTTTCAATTCCCTTATGTGAGAGTTGTTTTATTGTGTAGAATGGATTTTTGTCATCTATATTACTTATTGCCCTATGGTAAAGCAGATTGTAATATTAATTCAATTAAAACACTTCTACCTAAAGAAAAAGGTGAGGAAGTTTACCATAACTTATATATTATATATTACCATTTATCGTCAACAGTGGATGGTAGGAAAAGTAACTATCCCCAAATTTTTCTACTTAATTTATTCCTTGTTGGTGATTATTTTCCCTGCTCTAGAAAATAATTAATCTGTTAGCCCTGAAGTGGAAACACATTTCCATGAAAACTTACATAAAATTGGAAAAGTGGCCTGAAAAACATTTAACATTAATATTTATCTTTTTTTTTTAATCCACTTTTATAAGGTTTTGTTACATTTTTAAACCCATGCAGTTGTATTTTTGTAGAGAAAACGATCAATCGTAAGCTACGTATCGATATATTGTATACCCTAAGAAAAAATATCGGATTATCGGAAGAAAAATCCATTACTCGCTTGTTTATGAGAGATACTGGCCGATCTTCCACCAATGATGTGTAATAAACTAACAGTTGAAGTGAATAACTGGATATCAATTTTCTATAAAACTTTATATACGACTCTTTTATAGTATCCTAATAACACAATTATTATCTTTATCTGTGAGTTACTTTTGCAAGATGGTTGGTATATTTTAGCTTATTACTACTTAAAAACTGCTAAATCTGCAAAAAAAAACAACAAAAAAACAAATAGATGTAAAGGAATAAAGTGGTTAAATCAAAAACTAAAAATATTTAAAGTACTTTTATTTATTTATTTTTTTAATCGAGTTGTATCTGTCAAATGGAAGGCTATACAAAGTTAAAAATCAACATTTATCTGATTAATGGCAACTTTAGTTGAATTCCTTCTGGAAATAGAAAGATGGAGCGAAATTTTTGATTAACCGCGTCATTAATAATAATTAAGGTAATGTATCTGTCAGGTATCTTACTTAATTGCCAGGATAAATAAAAGTTTATATGCCTCCACCTAAAAGTTTTTATACTAAAATTAATCTCAAAATATTCTCTTACGGAACAGTGATCACAAAGTTGAATATATCTGAATATACATACTAAACAATTTAAGGAAAAAACCTATATCAGATCCGAGTTTTAAGTCTTTAAAAGGTTTACTTATCATATCATCCCGTGTATTATTCAATATACAATTACATATAAGGTGTCGAATAAACTTTGATTTTACTTATTACCATACATGCAGACCAAGTCCAATGCTAATTATTCAACAATTGCAGTTTCTACATTCATTAGTCAATTATTCCATATAAGTTATTGTAATTATTCTACTGATAATCTAATACAAAAATTAATGATAAAATTAAATTAATTCTGTTAAATTATTTAGCAACCTTATATACGACATCTACATAGAATGGTCAGGCTCCTCCAAAAAAAGGATTCGTTTTTCAATCTTTTTGGGACAATTTAGTTGTTTCACTATTTTCTATTTCCACGTAAAAATCATTCCAACTCGTATGCCCCTCCCCTTTACCCTAAGAGGTATAAACTTATAAACTTCCGTGGAATGTAACTTAGATTTTAACTAATCTGTTTTATGAGAGTTATAATTAAAATAAAAAGTTTAATATTTTAGAATTTAAAATTATAATTATTGGATCTATGGTTTGTATACAAAAAGACGTATTATATAGGTATGGTCTACATTTTCTCGTATATAATTCCTCCAACAAAACCATGCTTCATGACCTCAACATAAATACAGTCCAATACCTCAATTTTACATGCATCTACTGTTTCTTCGCTCACAGTTAACGAATTAAGTATGAGATTTAACCAGCCTGGTGTTATGCCTACTTTATGACATTTATATTGAAACTAATTATCGTTTAGCTAAAAAGCATATTACTTGTAAATTCAGCGTTTCTTTTGTGTTTTTTTCGTGGAATTTAAAAAAATGTTCTTTGAAATTCTACTGGTAATTTCTTTACTTTTGGTTCACACGAAGCTGTGATATTGTCAAAGCAACAATACAAAAGAAATCAATCAGCTGTTTTATTGAAGGAGACTGATTTTAAATATTTCATTTTAAAGGCATAACTCCTATTTATCTTTTATTTTCTTCTACATGTTTCGGAGTACCTTTGCTCCATCTTCAGGATCTACAACTCATATTATATTCAATTTACAATACTATCCATTATACAATCCAATAATATTCAATTATGTTTTAATTTTTATTTACATCTGCGATTTTCTCACATAGTCACATGTTTCACATGTGCATGTCCATACTGACCCTCAACTGGGCAATGTTCATCCTTTGTTTTTGTTTGTTTATTTATTTTTCATTATGACCATTTTATTTCGGTTCTTACACAAACATTTTATTTTATTCTATTACTGTATTGTTAATCATATTTACATTTTTATTTTTAATTACTAATAGTATTTATTGATATTTGATCTAATTAAATTTCCAATCTGTTTATTAATTTTGCATAACAAGTTCCTATTTTTTGTGTATTGGTTTTATAATTTACAGCCTGGTCTATTGTTTTATTTATGTAGATTGCTTCCATTATTTTTCTATTTTTTTTTTATTTTCATGATTCTTTGTATTTTCAAAGTCAAATTCATGTTTGAATTTAATAGCATGTTCGCTTAGTGCAGTGTTGTTATTATTTACTTTGTTATTTGTTCTTTTGCAGTCTTATTTATGCAAGATAAATAGGATTATGCCTAATAAATATTAATATTAATGATAATAAATATTATAAAAGATAAATAGGAGTTATGCCTTTAAAATGAAATAAAGAAAAAAGAACTTCTATTGCAATAATTGATTGAGAAAATTGTTTCTAACAATAAACTAATATATTTTCTTCTGTTTTAATTTCTTGGTTTCAAAATGATCCCAAACAGTATTATCAGTTTCTCGTCAAAATTTCTCCAACATTACATTGCTTCATGACCTCAATACTTCATGGTTTTTTTGAATTAATACTAGCCAAATTTTCTGAATTACGTGAGAATCCTTATGTTTTAATCTTCACCTGTGCCAATGGGCACAATCAGCAGGTGTGCTGGCGTGTTGACAGGCATGACAGAGGGAACATAAAAATGATAATACATAATAAAAAATAAATAAATTTGTAATAAGTCCCTAACACAACACTTTTTGAGTCTTTTTCCAAGGTTCTGGAGAGTATCTGCAGTAAAAATGTCCTGTATTAGGGTGTTGGTGCGTCCTGCCATTTTGTCGTGTAAGAGTCTGCAGGATTTGTTTATGACCTAATATATAGTCGAAATGTTGAGATCATGGTTTAACATATTTTTTGTGACCAAGGGAGAGGCCTGTGCAATCCTTGGGCGTGGTATAAGCAAAATGTTTGACTGAAACCATTGCAATACGGATATGTAAGAAAGCAAAAAATAAATTACGAAACACAGTCCTTATCCAGCCACATTAATCCCTCTGATAATGGACTCGTTGGCCCTTCTTTTTTTTTTTCTTATATTGGGGATTTTTTTGGATTTGTGCTTCAAATTTGCCACCAACGGCTTTATACTTAAGAACTGGAAGCATAGAAGTGCTTAAACCTGCATTGTCTCTCATGTGAGGATCATCAAGCTGACAGTAATGATCGTAATTAACTATTAATGTAAAAACAAATTAATTGATGCAATTTTTTTCGTAATTTTATCTTTATAATTTGTATAATATTTTGCTTTTTCATTGCCTTCTTAATTACAAATTTATTTTCCTTTACAGTAGCTGATTTCAATATTCTTCAATAAACAGTTAACATTAAAAAATGAAATAAAATAATCTTAAAACTAAATAATTGTCTTATTTTTTTCCACCATCTCACATTTGTATTCTATTCGTGACATGACGAATGCAAGAGATTACTAACTGAAGAAATCTTAATTTATTTTTATTTTTTTCTGAAGTCTATGATATTTTAGAAGAGTATCCTGGCGACAGTGTCATGCTAGAAATGTTCACTAAAGCCAGTCTAGTTCTTACTAAAGTTTTTTACCCGTCGGCTGGCTAGCTGGTGTCTCCTTCTTATCAACCATTTCCTCGGATCGTCTGAGCTGCATTAGACCTCACCTACTCCTTCCACCTAATGCATGTCGTTTTGTTATTTTTAAAATCAGGGCGAAGTGCCTTTATTTGTGGTTAGGTGAAACACACTTGGAAATGTAATTTTTATTCTTAAATATGTAAAAACAGAAAGAATTTTTCAGTTAAAGCCTTGATATATGTTTGATTAGTGTCATGATTACCTGATTTCCAACCTAAAGTATTGATTTTAATTGTTTATTAACTAATAACTTATTGAGTACGCCTTTTAAATTATAATTTATTTCGAATTTTTCGTCTGAACAATATAAATGAATAAAAACAAAAAAACAACCGAACCACTATAACCTTTTACGGGCCTTGAGGTTAGTAAATGTTAAGGCATTAATAATTCTTAGCCTTATATCACTTTCTTATTTATGGTATGTAAGAATGTGATGTGGTTTGCATCCACGCCCAACCGTCAGATTCATCATTAATATTAACGAAAGGTCAGTTACCCACTTCATTGCAGCCAATGAAGGAACAGACCTCAGAGACGATTCATGACTAAATAGAGTAAGAATTTGATAAAATATTAAAATAAATATTATAGTAAAAAACTTTACATTAATAATGACAAAACTCGAAAAAAAAAGTCGATTGCTTTTATAGCAATATTGTGTAGTATAAGAAGTCTTATGAAACTCATTAAACTGTTTATTCAAACATTAAATCCATTGCCATTATGATTTTCTATACCAAAATTTAATATTTTGAATAAATCTGAAATTATCTCAGTGGATTATCTGGTATGGAGTGAGAAGCAAGTTGAGAGACTAGTGGATCAGTGTGGTTATGGAGTTTACTATGAAAGGATAGGTATCTGGTTTGGGCTAAATCAGCAATATATGGGACATTAAGATATTTTTGGATAACTTTATTTGTAACAAAGTAAGCAGCATTAAGGATTTTTCGAAGGATTTGGATTGTAAGGATTGGATAAAGGAATAAGTTTTAGTTGAGCCCCAAAGATCAACTCCATATGCTCCAATGGGTCTAATAACTGTCATGTTAATGAGTCTTTTATAGTAATTTTGAAGTTTTTAACGTTTTTCTAGTAAATGTTGAAAAAGTTAAAAACGACGAGCAGTTTCCTGTCGTTTTAGTCTTGTTTGTGGATGACAAGTTAAACGTACCTTGAGAGGACCACTTTGATCAATGGAGTTAATTTTATTTCGTTTATATTCTCCACGATTTTTAAAAAAACACAACTCTTCTTTCACTATCTTTATTAAATAGTTTCTTTGTTTTATTGCGTTCCGTAATTTCTTTTCCTATTTCATATTTCTTATTGTAATTCAATATTTATTACTTTGAGCACATAATTATTGATTATGTTATTAAAATTAAATATTTTGGTTCGTACGGATATGGCTCTAAAGTAATATAAAGTCAATCAATCAATAAAATTGATGAATTATTTTTCACTTCTATTGGAATTTTCAACCGACTTCAAAAAAGAGGAGGTTCTCAACTCGTCTGTATTTTTTTTATTACTCCGTCAATTCTGAATCAATTTTGATGATTTTTTTTAGATCGGTAGGGCATACTTCAGAGGTGGTCCCATTAAAATCATTTTGAAATCAACGCAGCACTTTTTAAGAAAAAAAAAAACAAGTTAATAAAAATCACTATTATATAACCTTACATTTTAAACATATTTATGATTATGATTATTTAAAATATCCATAGTAACTAAATCTCCGTCCTAAAGAATACTATCCATTATACAATCCAATCATATTCAATTATGTTTTAATTTTTACTTACATCTGTGATTTTCTCACATAGTCACATGTGCATGTCCATACTGACCCTCAACTGGGCAATGTTCATCCTTTGTTTTTGTTTATTTATTTTTCATTATGACCATTTTATTTCGGTTCTTACACAAACATTTTTATTTAACCGACTTCAAAAAAGAGGAGGTTCTCAACTCGTCAGTATTTTTTTTTTTTTTTTTTTTTTTTTTTTTTTTGTATGTTACGCGATTACTCCGTTAATTCTGAATCAATTTTGATGATTCTTTTTTAGATCGGTAGGGCATACTTCAGAGGTGGTCCCATTAAAATTATTTTGAAATCAACGCAGCGCTTATTTAGAAAAATCAAAAAAACAGTTTAAAAAATCACTTATTAACGGTTTTTTTGATTTTTCTTAAAAAGTGCTGCATTGGTTTCAAAATATTTTTTTTATGGGACCACCTCTGAAGTATGCCCTACCGATCTAAAAAAGAATCATCAAAATTGGTTCAGAATTGACAGAGTAATCGCGTAACATAAAAAAAAACAAATACAGATTAGTTGAGAACCTCCGTCAATTCTTAATCAATTTTGATGATTCTTTTTTAGACCGGTAGGGCATACTTCAGAGGTAGTCCCATAAAAAATATTTTGAAATCAACGCAGCACTTTTTAAGAAAAATCAAAAAACCAGTTAATAAAAATCACTGTTATATAACCATACATTTTAAACATATTTATGATTATGATTATTTAAAATCTCCATAGTAACTAAATCTCCGTCCTAAAGAATAAAGAAATATCGCCACTGGTGGTAGGCGGTGTCTACTTTTAGGCACCCTCAGAAAAAAGCTCAATTCAGTTGAAAGTTATATGATAAATTGATACCAGGTATTTAATTTTCTGTATCAATGATTTTATATGTATGTACAAACAACATACACATACTCATTAATGAAAAATATACGTAATGATTTCAACTCCCATTTTGTGTTCAATTTTCCCAATTACATGAAGGTAAGTGGAATGATAACCTCGATAAGCTTTGTGCAGTAACTCGAACTATTTTTCTGGGTAGCTTGAAGATCGAGAATTGACTATATAAACAAAAAATACACTCACCACTAAAAAGTGAAAAATAAAAATAATTTTTGAGAAAAAAACAAAACCGACTTCAAGATTAAACCTACTTACACGAACTTAACTAAAAAATAAAAAATAATATTTTAATTGCTTCAAAACAAAAACCGTTAAATGAAAATCAATGAAATTATCGATACTCATATACCTATTCACAATTTATGATCAGTTATTTTTGGAGTCGGTTATTTTTATTTATTCGAAGATTAGCTTCGAATATTCTAACTGTATTGGACATTCTATGCCGTAAACAAAAAACGAAAATCGGAGCATCCTCCAGGGGCTTCGTTAACCAAGAGAAAAATTAATCCCCCCTTTCTTGTATTGAAGATAGTGAAATCGTGATTATGAATTTGAGTTGTGTAGCTATCATTTAGTTCAAGAAAATTTAAATTATTCATAAAAACGATCGTGCTACAGTGAAAAATGTCCAAAACCTGTTCAATGGAGCCCACGATTACGGTACCATAATGCGTACCTCAAGTAAGTCAATCTACCTTTCTTAAAGAGGTGAAGATTTTTAAACGAATCTTTCATTTTTTTATTTATTTTAAATTGGCGTTTTTCTCAATATTCCTTGTATCCTATTGATTTCTTAATTATTATCGTATTTATGAGTAGAGGTTTGTTGTGGTACTTGTTTGGTGGAAAATAGTTAATGGAAATGAAATGAATGAATGAAAAAAAAATTTTTTCTGGAACAGACTTTCCCCTAAGAATAACCAAAGTGCACAACAAAAGGTACAAGTGTCTAGCTGAGATTAGTTAAATAAGCACATCAGTAGTACAATTAACTTAGGAGAAAAAAAGTAGAAAGAAGAAATAAAAAACAAAACAAAAATTAAAAATTAATGTTAAGTAAAAAACACTTATTTACATTTACATTTTTGTGGAAGATTGAAGATCGAGGAGATGGATAAATAAAAGATGTTTGAAAGAAGTTAAGGAAGAGGCTCTCGGAATAAGGATAGGTAAGGAATCCCAAAAAGAGGTAGCACGGATAACGATGGATTTTTCAAAGGAGGCAGTTCTATGTGAGGGCGTATATAGGTTGGAAGGTTGGGATCTTGTATTCAGGCGGTGAATGGAGGAACGCAATGTAAGTAGGTCTAGGATATAGGAAGGTTTATTTGTTTTTAATGAATGGAATAGGAAAGTGGCGAGGAAGTATTTAACGTGCCGTTTTGCTGAAAACTATTTTTCCTCAAGAGAAATACATTTATTTATCACATAAAAATGCTGGTACAATCGATTTAATAATTTATTAGTGTATATGACCTATTAACAGCCATTATTATGACCTGAAGAATAGAAAATAACAAAATATAAGTATGCTTTGTAATCCCAACAGAGAGGAGTATCTAGGAGGAGTTGCAAACATTGAGGATTTCAGCTTCGACCGCGTAGAGGAATTTATTTACCTTGGAACACAACTAAACTCCGCCAATGATAGGCAACCAGAGATTTAGCTTCGGATTATGGCAATGACCTGGATATTTTGCAGTTTATTAAATCCGGATGTCTGAGATGGGTAGGGCATGTTGCTAGAATGAGTGATAATGAAATCCTCAAACGGCTTCTTAATTAAAAGACATTTGGACGCAGAAAAGTGGGAAAACCTCGCCTGTGGGGGGTGGATTGTGTGGCTGCAGACGCGGAGAAAATGCAAAAAATAAATTGAAGCGCAGCAGCACAATACAGAGAGGTTTGGTGGCTCAGACTAAGTCTTCACGAGTTATAGCGCCAACAAACAAACAACAAAATTAATATGACTAGCCCTAGAAATGGATTATTAGAGACGTTCCTGCGCAGTATCGCGGCTCCAAAAAGTTCCAAACACTGAAATCAGACAGAGAGTGGAACCAATGGATAGCATCTTTTACACTCTTGAGACTATGAGGCAGGAGTGGTTTGGGCTTGTTATGAGGATAGGAGAGGAGCGGTGGCCAAAAATAATTTTTGAATGGAGCCCGGAAAGACAAGGTCGCCGGAGATGGAAGGAATTATGAATAGGGAGATGTGTGAGGGAGATTGGTTAGACAGACAAAAATGGAACGAACTTATTTTTGGCGAAGACATCGGTAAATAGTTGTAATAAAAAAATAAAAAAAATAATAATAATATGCCTTCTAAAAAACGTATTACTACGACTACTAAATACTATATGGAGCAATGGAAAACTTAAAAAGGTTTCACCCAGAAACGTTACTTTTTTTTTTATGTATCAGTTTTCTCATTATATCTGTAGCCACAAATATATTATTATATTTAGTTTAAACAATTTTCTGTTTATATACAAACTATATATATAAACCATACCAACCCCTTTCTTTTATCAGTGACTTAAGATATCATTTCTTTTTCTAATTTATTTAATGATCTCTTATTAATGCAGATAAACCGGTTTCATGTCTCAACCCTGGTTCAAGTCGTGATGTATTTCGCACAACCTTGAAGTTCACTTCTTCAGTTTTTTCTTCCCTCAGTAATGAATTTTATCAACTTTTCCTTATTTTATTAAATATTATCTGTCATGTCTTTATTTATTATTCTTTATTAGAAACTTGCCGTGGCCGTTTCGAGAGCAACGTTCCTATTTTCACTCTTGAACCTTTTGCGATTTCTGTGAGTATTCACTATAAACATTACATAATTGATACTTTTTATTAGTTATGCTCTAGCTTGATGTAACATCATTACAGTAATGTTAAAATGAGTAGTTTATATAAGTAATGAAATCGGATTCTAAATCTTGATACTGGATTTGCAAGAATTTACTATAGTTGAGTATAGTTATTAAATTTTGATTATTAAAACTAATAATTTAATTAGTAATTTTTTATTTTATTTTCATTATTTTCTTTTATTTGTTTATCTATTCTTTGTATTTATTTGTTATTGTACATAGTGAGTGAATGGAACCATTTAGTCATCCATATTACTTATTGCCCACATTGAGGCAGATTGTAATACTTTCTCAATAAAATAAAAATTCAATTCAAAAAAATTACTGAAGCGAAAAAAATAAATTAAAAAATTTAATTTTCATAAATTTTCTTCGGCACCAGAACACTCACTGCTTTTTCTATGATTGTCATTTTCCACTCACAGATTTATGTTCGAGGCCTCTTTACGTAGGTTGCTTTTGCATGTAGATACTTATTGTAGGGTCTGGCGTTAAACCTGTCTATTGTCTGTTGTCGCGTTCATAGAGTAGAAATTCTCCAAATCGCATACAGTAACTAACTTTTATAGAAATGTTACTGTAACTAGAAAATGATTTCATTGGTCTCCCTGATATTGATGTTGTCTCAGCAGATGTTTTTTCCCTCTCCACAAATCATTTCTCATTTACAGCAGCAAAAGTTGGTTTCATCGATGAAACATATCACATTTACTTACATATTTTTAATGTTTTTTTTTTTTTAAACATTGGACACTTTTACTGTTGTCTGAAAAATTTATTGCATCAGTTTTCTGTTTTCCAATAGGTTTACATTGCCAAACGTGAAATCAATCGATACGGTACGAAGCGCATTTTAAACCTAAAAATAAGCAAAAAAACTGAAGTTATAGTTATAAAAAATTAATCAATATTTCTTTAATCGATTTTCGACTTTCGATTGCCCAGATTGGCAAAAGTGACCTCAATGCGCCGTTATAAAGTTAATAATCAGCAGTGAATATCTATACTCTGTGGTATTATTGCAGAAGTAATCATCTTGTTAACATCTTCAAGCTTGTGTGGAAGATCTCTTAGCCATGTCTTTTTACTAAGGAATTAAAGTTTGAGAACTGTATTACAATATTGGAGAAAAATGCGCAGACTAGTTTTAATAATTTAATGATTAATTAATACGCTATTGTAATGAATAAATATCGTTATCATTAAATAAAGACCTTAGTTACTATTAGTGTTAGCTTTGTTGGCTTATCAATGTTTGGGCCTGAGCAGTTGAAATTCCAAGATACATATGCAAGTGGTAGATATTCCTCCATTACCTGTAACAAGTTAATCATGCGATTCTAAAGAAACTATTTATCTTGGCCTTTAATCTCACCCATTTTTCCCTACGTAGTGGGACTTTGTCACGTGATGTTTTTAAGAATGTACTGTATTTAAAAATATATCAAGCAATATATATTTCATTATATATTTATCTAGGCAATATTTTTATTTACTCAATAAAAAAAATAACTTTGAAAAAATTATTTTACAAAAAAAATTAACTTTTAAGTATTACTGATAAAATTGATATGATAAACATTTATATGAAAAATATTATAAACGTCGTTTCATTATGTGAATTCAGTATTGAAACAGAAACAGATTATTTTAGGCGCTCGCTTTAATCGGAACTTTAACATAAATAAACTTAATATATTTGTATATATATTATATAAATATATTCTGAGTCATCGTTCGTCTCCTCTCTAGTGTGGTTCGGTGGCCCTAAAGAAGAACTACAAGGCAGGTCGAAACGTTTGCCCGCATCTATGTATTTCTACATTGACGTGGTGTTCCTCTTTGACTGCAACCCTGATTATCTTCTTCTTCATTCATCATAGCAGTCAACTATACTTTAGTCATTATTTGTACATTAGATTCTTACTTACAGGAAAGACCACTACCCTACCTTTATAAATCTCTTAAAAGGAAATTGGTTCTGGAAATCAGTGCTTCATAACACTATGTACTTGTGAGAAATAGAATGTACTTTAATGTACATGTTCCATTTCGATTATTCAACTTATAGTATCGGAATATCCAGAAACTAATACAGGAATTTTGTATTTAAATTAAATCAAACTGCTGATTTTATTTTATTTTATTTTTTATTTATTTATTTTTTTTTTTGACACTAAAATACCTTGAAGACATGTGAATCGTGGTAGGCCTTTTTCCTAGATGACGATGTTCTGAGATCTTTGTACGATGAAGTCCCCAATAAACTTGTCAAGAACTAGATAGGAAATCCTAAGATACCAAATCGACAGTCGCTAACCACAAAGAGAAATGGAGAGGGAAAAAAAAGTATGAATCTTGTATTCCTCGTGCATTAAACGACGAGCAAATAAAGGATTTCGCTGCACTTCAAACTGTTAAAGATTGGTTATACTTCCAGATCTCTCGTACCATTGTCATAGGCACGTTAACCACTTTTTCTTTTTCTTCTGCTTCTTGTCCTTTTTATCTCAAGTGTTACGAATAATTTAACTGTATCATTTATATGGAAATAATTCATCTTAATCATTCTTCTTCTACCATATCACTAAGTTGTCTTTTGATCCGAGAAATTCTGCGATTTCTGTCATTACTGAAACGTATCCGTCCCACCTCAGGTGATTTTTTCAATTATTTCCTCTGCAGGTCTTTTATCGAAGTTCGCTATGATTGTACTGTTTCTCACTGTGCCTCTCCTTGTTTTCTTCAACCATTCTTAGATATCTCATTTCCATATATCTCACTTGCCTCGCTGTGATGGCTCATTATTGGAAGGTATGTGCTTTTAAATACGGTATTTTTTGGTTCCTTTGTGATTTCTTTTCTTTCCCAAGAGGTCAGAAGAATTGAAGCCTTTCTTATCTCCCTTATTTTTCCGTTCATCTATGCGTGCGAGTTCAGGTGCTATTCTAGATATCTATAATCGCTCAGCTGTTCTATTATCTCTCCGTTAAGCCTTACTTGTCTATCAGCCCGATCGTTTCTTCTTCCTATCCTTATTAACTTGACTTATCTATTTTTATCGCCCTCTTAATATTCTTTATTTATTTAGGTCATTAAAGCCTATAATATGCCTAAAATGTAAAATATATAAATATCGAAATAAGAGGGATAATATTAAGTTAAATAAATAATATATATTTTTTTTTTAATCTTTATTTAACGTCGCATCAACATTACAAATTTAAGTTATTAGCGACTACTTATAAACATCATACAAAAACTTTAAACATCACCGTGACTAATTTACTACAAAACAGATTTTGATTGAGTTCTAACATTCCGTCTAACATATCCATCTAACATTACAAAGTTAGACATAACTATATATCAGTCCAGAATCCAGTTCCCTTGATAAATTTTAGCACTGCCTTGAATTTCGCAGTGTTGTTCAGGTCTTGAAAATCGTTTAATACTTGATGTTTTCTCCTTAGTTCATTGTATAATGGACACTGATTAAGTATATGCTTAACTGTCTGCATGACGTGGCATTCACTGCAGGTTGGCGACTCTAAGTTCTTAAAATGAAATAATACATGAGTTTAGTGTGTCCTAATCGCAGCTAGTTAGTATCACTCCTTCTCTTCGCGTCATTCCTTTAGATAGATCCAACTTCTTGTTTGTCTCCTTCACCGTTTTTAGCATACTGGGCTCTTCTTGTAGCCATTCTATATCCCAGGATTTCTTCAATGCCGTTTTGATTACATTAGTTAGTTCGTGAGCTTGGAGTACACTTTCTTTAACATCTTCGGCCAATTCTTTTGCGAGTTTATCTGCACGTTCAGTTCCGTCTATTCCTATGTGTGTTGGTATCCAAACAAGTTTTACAGTTCTTCCAAGTTTAGTAAGCTTCGAATGTATGTCAAAAATATTTTGTATTAGCTTATTCGATGTCCATTTGTCGTCAAGTGGTTGTATTGCGCTGTATGAATCAGTAAAAATTAATATATTTTTTTCTGTGGAAGTGACTGCAAACTGAAAAGCTTGATATGTAGCATAGACTTCAGCGGTGTAAATACTAGTTTCATGGGTTAGGTGAAATTTAAAGTTGTGGCATAAAGATGTAGTGAAGCTGCAACCTACGTTTTCCATTTTCTTGGAACCATCAATAAAAATGTGAAAGAAACCGGGATGCTTGCTGCATATTTCCTTGAAATATTGTACAGATATTGCATGAGGACCATCAATGATTATCCTCGTTATACAAAAATATCAACCATGCTACGACCTAAACTTACTCCCTTTTAAACAGCACGTCTTCGAACAAACCAAAGCATACTTGGCAAAAAAAACGAATTAAGAAAATTCACTAGTAAAAGAAATTGGTAATTATGATAAAAATCCCCTCAAATGATACACGCATAAAATAACCAATCATGTACTCATAACATAAACCTCCCCACAGATTACTCAACTGCTATGTATACATATAGTCACCACTAATGTATGCTGGTTATTATATATTGATTATCTATATTTATAATTATTGTTTTGTATTTAATTATTGATTGTATTTAATTCTTATTTTATTTTGTATAATGTAATTATTGTTTCTTCCTTTACTTTTTCTAATTTTTTTTTTTTTATGCGGGTTTTTTCTTATTTTTCTCACTGTTCACAGATAAACTTTAAAGTGTAAAACTATTCACCAATGTATAAAACTATGTTAATCATGTAGAGGACTTTAGACCGGCACATGTATTCTAAATGATTTTGTAAATGTAATTGTAAATATGTCAATAAAGCCTTATTATTATTATATTATATTGTACAGATATATATGGTGGAGTTTCCATTTTGTTCAATAATAAGAGAGAAATATCTGTTATAACAGAAGGCATATTCCAAGGTGGGAAGCTGTTGAAGTAGTAGGGCAGAAAGTTTGTTGAAATTTCGATATTTAAATTTGTGAGATAGATAAAAAGACTTCATGCAATAATAGAATCTTTTTTTAAAAATCTAAATTCTCATGTAATTTTAATTTTGTTAAGACATTTAGGGTCAGTATCAGTACATTTATAGATGTGATTTAATGTATCCTTTATTAGTACATTACAGTGAAAGGTATTTTTTTATCTTACAATTAGTAAAATTGTAGTTTTGTCTTGTATGGTGTGTGTGAACGTAGTGTGGCATATTCTCAGGTGGGTCAGAATGTCTTCCTCTTTGTGAATGAAATCCATATTTTTATTTTATTTTTAAAATTAATTTACTTGAGTGATCAATGTATCTGATACTTTCCACCTTATAAGATTACATATTTCCCAATGCTTCAGTTTCTAATTCCCTAATCTCTGAAAAATTGTGTATCCCTGCAATAATGTTTCCTCATATAAATTTAGCTGCTAGGATTTATCTTTATTCTGAAGATTTTATGAATTTTCAAAATCAGCATCTGCAACAGTTATTTACAAGTATATGCAATGATACCTTAAAACTGTGACGGCAGGTTGATAAAATAGATCTTAGTCTTTTATGATAATAAAAAAACATTCCATTTTCTGGATCATATAGGGTAAACCAGACTGTTATTGACACCCCATTTTAAAAATTAGAAAAAAAAAAAAAAAAAAAAAAAAAAAAGCATTATTCAAAAACACAAAATTTTAAATCCCACAACTCAACTGTGTAAAAGTACTTTAAATTCTGTCCGTATTTTAAAAGATATCCATAGGGTGTCAAGGACTGATTTTACATTATTTATTGTCTCTATCTTGTAAAATACATTCCAGGAATAATTGATGTGAATTTTTGCTTAGCTTAAAGTATAGTAAGTAAGGAAAAATGACTGCAAATTTCAACTTTATTGAACTATCCTTTCTATAATTATAGTATGAATATTTCCGAATATTTCCTAAAGGGTGTCAATAACTGTCTGGTTTATCCTATTATATTTTAATACAACTTCTTTTTATTAGTATCTACTAAAATTCATATCAAGAGTTGTAATAAAGCACAATACAAAACTGAAAAAATGTAAAATTAAGATTAAGATAAATTCAAAATTATTAATATTGCTATTCAAAAAATACAATGGTTCCGTGCTGTTACCAATAGAAAACGGTCACCAATTAGTTTCTTCATACCCAGTTTCAAAGGAACGGTATTTTATGTTATCACCCCAACGGCGCCTTTGCCCTACCATTATACTCAGACCGTCGCCAAACCATCTACAATCCTTTTAAGTGTATCACTTTGTACTCTTCGATTGGAACTAAACCTTGTGGTTAACGATTATTACTTGGGATTCTAATTAATTATAAATTTATTATCAGACTAAAAAAAATTGCTGACCTAAAAGTTAATGTTATGATTTTTTTTAGGTTTTCAAATTGTTCTTAAGACCTAAATATCGTTTTTATCTTTAGGTTCTTGATAGTAATTAAAAGCAGTAATGATGTTTTATTGTTTGATTGATAATAGATTTCCAATGGTTATTTTTTGTCGATATTAATAAAGTTTTAATTGTTATAAAATGACTGTTTTTTGTTTCTTTCAATATCTATACCTACATTTCGACTGAGCAGTTCAGGCCACCATCAAGGTCTGATTCTAGGTTGTCACAGTGGACAGTTCCCTAAAACTGACATTGGTCTCTCATACAGGGGCTGAGGACAATCGTTAGCATTCCTATTATAATAATACGAAAACAACTTTTTATTTTTATTTTAACCTACCTGTTATGGTCCTAGGCAATTTTTCAATTTTCAATTTTTATTATATCCGACCTTAAAACTCAATAATCTTTAGAAACCCCATGTCACCGGGATTTTCGTTTTCGCGTAATGGCTGAAAAATGCTGACATTTGCCATTTTTTTCGCAGTTCGGCTTGTTCCATTTAATTTGGCCGTATATATCAGCTTCGACTTATTCCAGTTTATTATATACTCAATAAACTAACCACAGTCTGTCCTTTTATTTTGAATATAAACTGGCCAATCCCTGGTAAAGATCATTATCGTAGCCCGGCAGATGACTTTAGGATTTTTTAAAGGGAGTAAAAAATCCTTAGCAATGTCGTCCTTCGGAAGGGACGTAAAATGGGGGTCCCGAGCCTGTGCGATGTCAGGTACTCGTTAAAGATCCCTATCCTAATTATACCTAGATAGGCAAAATTTAGGACTCCCACCGTAGCATCGTCCGATTAGCCATCGCAGCATAAAGTGACGTTAAGCGAAGAAAAAAAAAAAAAAAAAAAAAAAAGATCATTATATCATAATCCTATTTTATACAAACAAAAACAACAACAAAAATTACTTTTTAATCATTTTGTGGTAAGAGGAGCCGTAGCTGTGCGTGTAAGGCACTGGACACCTAGCTCCGACTGAGACAGATTCAATTCCGGCTAATGATAATTCAGTTATATTTCAGGCAAATATCGATCTAGTGTTCGGGAGACCTCGTGTACCCTTTACTCTGCGTTCCTCTATCCACCTTTTACCATAAATACTAAAACCCAACCCACCAACCTGTACACTCCTGCGCATCGAAATGCATTCTTCGAAAAATCCTTTATTATCCGCGCTTCCTCTTAATGTAATTCCTTGCCCATCTTAATTCGAAAAAGCTCCACTCTTACTTCCTTTAAACATCATCTATTTCTTTACCTCCTGTATTTTCAATCTTTAAATTAATTCAACTTATCCTTTTACAAGATTTCTCATTTATTATGTAAATTTAAATTTAATTATTAATGAATTTATATTATTATATATTATAATTAATTATCATAGCTAGAGATTGTTCTATGTATTGTACTCATTTGTTATTCTTAGGGGACAAGTTGTCCCAGAGTAAAGTTCATTTTCTTCTTCTTCGTCTTCTTAAAAAAAATAGAGGGTTGAATGTGATTCTGGCCAAATTATCACCTTGCATAACCGTGTTTTACGTGCATAGTATTAAAATCAACACGACTAATATAAATAGATAAACAAATTTCCGACAAAAATTTTTTAAAACATTAAAACAATTTTAAAACACAAAATTTTTAAATCAAGATATTTGATTGTAAAAAATAAATTCATAAAGATAAAAAAAAAAAATCTTTTAATAAAAGAAAAGGATATTCATCATTCTAATTTTTTCTTTCTCTGCTCTTTTCTTTTTTCATTATTTCCTTGTGAATTCTATCAAGATAACATAGCATTGCTTCCCGAGTGTGAATCTTCAGAAGTTAATAAGAATGAGTTTAGATTTCATATTTAGGTTTCAAAGTTTTGTTGTAATCGCAACAAGGACGAATAAGATCAGATTACTAAAGCCATTTTATTAATTTACCTATTTATGTCTAGTCTAATCAAAAATGTCTACACAACGTTACTGAATCGGTAAAGAAGACGCAAAAAGGGCCTAAGATACTTGCGACCATATCTTAAGATGATTTTTAATTAGAAATATTTAGGTTGTTTGGGTTTATAGGTATTAAGCTCAAGGGTCATAAATGCCTGTATAAATATTTAGGTATAACTGCTTTTATTACTGAGTTTGTTTGGAATCATTTCATATGCGCCCATGGATATAATTCTTTTCACGTATTTATCTTGTTGAGTTTTGAATAATACATACCATACAAAAATAACTGCACAGGAATCACTGAATCATCTGAAGATTTTAGAATCTTATATTTCATTTATTTTTCTATCTTCTTAAATTCCATCCTGCCTTTTACTTTCATTATATATCAATAGTTTATTTGCCCCATATTGCTTGGTTTTTGTTGATTTCATTACAAATATACAATAAATGTGGCATAAATTCATCAATCCTAATTGTCTCCTTCTATGCCATGTTTCCTTCCAGGCATGCTGTAAAGTATACTACTTAAGAAAACTTCTCAAGACTCAGCAACTCATAATTCAATACAGTTATATACATATACATATACAAGATGTTATAGCCGAGCTTATTGGCCGCAAATCAATGAGAAGATATTTATTTATTTTCGTAATTAAGTATGAAATATGCCATAAATGCGATATAAATATTGCCAGCCTGAAAAAACATTGCTTCAACTATACATACTCGAATGAGGACCTCTCAATCAGATACGTACCAATAACATATGAAATCTAAACCAGAGCACCATACACGGCACTGCTGTAAATATGGGCACCCCTCCCTTCTAGCTAAGGGAGATATTGAAGACTAGGGGCGAGGACTGTCTATGGAGCCATTTGCTAATATAAGATAGCAGTAAGCAGGGCAGTTGTAACCATTCGTTCAACTAGTGTGGATGCAGCTGAGTTATTGTGCAAATTGGTGGACTGTATCATTCTGGACTGTAAAATTTTAAGAGAAATGTGAAATCGTTTTCGTTTCATGTTCTTATGTTTATTTAAAAGCAATTTCACAATGGTATCTGGAAAGCGGAGATCTTAAGCTATTTTTTGAAGCACACCTTTAGTCACGCACGCTTTTACATGTAGTAGTGGCCGTCTTTCTTAGGTAAAGTTGGTGTAAATATGGACCCACATTTCTCCGGAAACTTCGACATATCTCTTGTTAGAGATCACAACTTGCATCTTTTGTGATAAAAAGTTCTCCGAAGACACTCGGGGAGAGGTGTGGGCAAAATGTTCTCAAATTTGGGGACTTAGATCTTACCGGGGCTGAAAAAGCCGGTTATGATTGCGATTTCTGTAATTTTTTTTCCCTGAAGGGTGAAGGCACCAGTAGTAGACACTTGAAACTTTAACTTAGAAAAACAAGAGTTGAAACCATCAGAACGATTTGAATTTGGCCCCTTTTTAAACTTTAGCTTTTACTGTGCTGCCACTATAAAGCAGTAGCAGATTATTCCAGCAGTGGAAACGTCAGTTTTTAATTAGAAGTGTCATAAAAGGCTATTCCTTTAACCGCACTAGCTTATAAGGTTAGTTTGATTTTCATCAATTATTCTTTTATTAATACAACTTTTTATTACAATTTTTGCTTGACAAGATAGTATACAAAATTAACTCACTAAATATCGTATTTTTTATGGTAATTTATGTTTGAACGAGCCTAGAAACGAACAGTCTACTACTGGGACACTGATTTTTTTCTCTAGTTCAAGTAGTAGATAAGTTTCTCACTTACTTAACTTTACTTAAGTTTCTCATTGACTTAACTTTCTAAGTAGTAGATAAGTTTCTCTAGTACAAGTAGTAGATAAGATATTAATAAATTCCATTTTTTTGATCTGATAATTGAATGTGATTTCTAGTTCAATTTTAAAAATTAAAATTTTTGAATTTCGGGCAGGAAATGTATTGTTAAAGTAGTAGTAGTACTACTACTGGAATAATAAATTCTTCTGTCTTCTTAAGGTATATACCTTGTGTAGTCTCTTCAGATGCTTACTGTCAATATTTTCAAAAGATAAGAAAACTTACGAGGTCAAGTTTTGGGGATTGACTAAAATCCATATCTATTAATTGATCTTGGGACAACTTGTTTTTGGTTTATTAAAATTAACGTCCCTCATATGTCATAGTTATATACGAAATTGATAATTATTAACATCCATTATTCATACTGGCATAATTAAAAAGGTAAAATAAACAAAAAAAACTATTCAACAAGGATCTTAAGCATGAAATTCCGAAAATAATTGTACCATTAAATCGGTACCTACTGAGACTACCTAGAGCATTCATAATTTCAATAATCGAATTAAACAGAGCAGTCTTATAGAGTTATAGCTCTCACCCGGTTGTATAACTGAAAAGAATTATCAAATGTACACTAATAAACTTATATATGTACATATAAACGATTCACGAATTCATGAAAACATCCAAAAAGGTGATTTCCAGAGTTTATTTTGACCCATTAAAAATTACTTTTATACATGATAATTACTTCCTTATTGATTAGTTTTAGCATCATATGTATTGAGCATAATGCTAAGTGTTTATAATGTATTTGGTAATATAATTCTTATTTATAGTTCCAGTTAGGAATCTTACCCTTTAACGTTTTAAGTTAAATGTTAAAAAGAATTTTTATTAGATCTTTTTTTTCTTTCTTTTTTTCATTTAAAAATAAGGTTCTTTAAGATATTTAATCTGTTCCATCTTCCTATCTGCTTGACCATTAATTTTCTTAATAGTCCTTAAGATCAGCTCTTCCGGAAGCAATATTTAATAATGTCCTGATAGGCAGTCAGATCATTAATTCCTTTGACATCACAGCCCGACTGATTAACGACATTAATATATGTTATGCAAGAATGTTCTCGGAAAAGAGAACCGAAGACATATAATAGACTCAGATCCCCCTATTGACCAACCCTTGGCTCTGGCATTGAGTAGACGGCTGAGCGGGAGGGGCGGGGGTGGGGGTAGAAAGGGAGGCAGCGGGCCACTCCCATTGGCTGGCTGGCCAAGATGGCGCCCTGGCTATCGACCCGACCCCGGCCCTCAGGTCACGATATACTTTCATGCTCGGATAAATTATGTTAATGACCCACCAGCCCTTAATGATGGCTCTTCACCTTTTTATGGTCATCTTTCCCTGATAATGAATGCTCTCAGGAAAACTTTTTCCAATAGGAGCAGCTTCTACTGTGTCCCCACTTGTCCGGCAACTCCCTATCTCTCCTTATCTTCTTTTTTTTTCTTTAATGTACGTTCTGTCAAGCTTATTTTTACCTTTCTTGTTTCCACAACAGCTGACTATTATATCCAGATAGGTTCGGGCTAAATGAGTTTGTGATTTATATTCAAGCAAATATTATAAGACCTTATATCAGATTGTATACAGCTGCATAATTAAAATAAAAAACTATCAAGCCATTATCTGTTTTATTATTATGGAAAAAGTGATGGTCATATTTTTTTACTTTTAGTCTTATTTGAATTAATATATGGAATTGAAAATATTCAAATCGGAGTGGATAATGTGTTGGAAATACAGTCTTTTGAGATAGAAATTTCAGATCAGCTGTAAATTATAATTACTGCTATATATATAATCGATATATAAGATTGGGTGTCTAATTATGGCCTGCGTTCTAATATGGCCTATTGCCGAAAAATCAAATAAAGACGCTCTTTAAAAATAAAAACATGTATATGTGTTCTCTATCTAGACAGGATGTCAAAGCAAAAAAAAATTAAAGTCGGAAGGTTTGTCTGTGCGTGAAGAGGACAACACCTGGCTGATCTAGTTTTTGAGCTAAGTTCAGGAGCTTCTTTTGAGTGTAATGCAATATATTTAAAATGGTTGATGATTTTGAAAGCTGAGAAACTGTAGTTAGATCTTTGCTGAGATTTTATTTCAAGTTTGTTCCATGACATTGTTATGTGTGCGTTTATGAAAAAACAGCGGTTGCCTTGGTTTGGTATATTATTGCTTGGTAGGCCATATATGAACACTCTAGTTATTTCCATCATGTTTTGCCAAACCAATGTTGTTATTAGGTACTTATCTTTAATTTTTGTTTCATTTATTGTTGTTGGTGCATTTCAATAAAAAAAAAGAGTGTTATGAACACTGGTAGGATTTTTTCACTACAATAATTATATTAATATTTCATTGATTTTAATTTTTTTTTTTCATTTAAATTTGATAATTAATATTTGAAGTTTTTTTTTGTTAGAATCATGTTTTGATTTTCCAATTTCGCGTTTTCTGTGGCAACCAAAAATTCAGTGCCTAGGCCATGTTCGGTATAGCCTAAAGGCAATTTTTTACAAGAACGCAAAAATATGGTACGAGACTTGTTTCTAAAAAATTGTTTCTGTCTGATTATAGATAAACAGATTGATCTAATTAGCAAATTTGATGCAAATTGATTTGATAGCTTCCGAGCTTTTCAAACCTTAGGTAGGCCATAATAAGGCATCCTACCTTATAAATAAACTTTGTTTTCTGTAAAGTTTATGATTGACCATAATCATATGTGCTGTTGAGAGCTATCAATGATTCTTTTTTTTTTTTTTTTTTTTTTTTTTTTTTCTAATTTACAAGATGTGTGAATGTAATCATGAAGTCATCTATATTACTCATTGCCCATATTTGTGGCAGATTGTAATAATTACTCTATAAATGTTTAATAATTATACAGTCCACTCTTGATAGTTCGAAATTATGGAGATTTAGAAATTTCATGAGTAAATTTAAAAATATATATAATAATAACTGCAGTAACAAGCATGGCAAGCAAAAGAGAAAAAATACAAACATTAGATTTTTTTTTTTTTCATTTTTCTAGAAGAATGACTATGGCTGTGGCGATAGTAAGGAGAGACTGACAGTGTTACTATTTGTGAAAAAAATTAAGGATCGTGAAGATATGAGCGGTTTATCATATACTTCTGTTATTCTGTCACCACATGCGACTCTTTTTACAACTTCCATACTATTTCTGAGGACATATCCAGTTTTAGATCGAACAAGACTGCCCGAAGAAGTAGTGAACTTTTTTTTTTTCATTTAGTAGTTTTATGTATATTTAAAAAAATATTTCATTTGCGTATCCGAAAAATAATTTATTTTTGAACAATACTGGTTCTCTATGTGAAAATATTATTAAAAATCAATAGTAATATTGTTACGATAATATGTATAACATAGTAGACATAATCAAATGTTTATGTATACAATGGCTAATGAGTTTATTTAAAATATTATAGACCCAGAAATTATAATGGACGTTGAGATAGTGCAAAACAAGGCGACCTGGTGCCTTGGCTTGGAGAGCTGCAACAGTAGAAAATAGAGAAAGCTGGTCAGATCGGTTATTCCCCATAGTCCCCGCATAATAAATTCAAGTTCATTATCCAGAGGTCCCATATAGCCTCAGTGTTATTCATGTACAATAAAATCGCTCTTAAGCTTATCTGATATTTCATGTTATTAAAGTTATGTTCGGGGATGATTTGACACCAATTTTTATGTTTGAGATACTTTTCCTCATTCCTCATTCAAAGCAAACGAATAACAAACCTGATATTCTTCTTGTGGTTCACCCTTTCTGAAATAAACGCCTAACGATTGCTTTATCATTATAATTATTATTATTTTTTTTTTTTTAGATTCACTTTTCCATAGCTTTACCTCTGCAAATATTTCATCTTCAGTGGCTTGTAAATATGTCTGCTATTTAATACTAGGGACTCGAACTATGACTGTAAAGTTAATGCTCTATGATTATTTAGCGTAAGGTAATTCTTTTCTTTTGGGTTATTTTGCATTTCCTAATCCATATAGATAAAGGAAGGTTTGGTATACCATAGATTTTTCACATCATTTGGCATGAAAATCTTTATGCTAAAAGCTATGGATTTAATGTACATTAGAGTTAGCTGCTAATTTTGTGTTTTCTGATCCGTGAACAAAGTATTGTTCCTAGATTCAGTAGTTTTTATTGAATAAATCTTTAATCAGTCTTTATTAAAAATTAAAAATATTTGAAGTAATCATTAAAATGGTGGCTTAGTAACAATTGCATTTTTTTTTTTTTAAATTTTATTTAATTGCATAAAGTGCTTCGACAATTGAGAATTATTAAAATCTGTATGCCATATAAATTATATAATACGTTTTTACTATATTTTCCATTTCCGATAACCCTCCGCAGCGTCTGAAAAGAAGATTGAAATGCTACTGATGAATAGTTCTTTTAAAGTTTTGACATGTTATTGTAATCGTTATCAATACATTTGCTTGATGTATATATTTGTACAGTTGCAAATTTCAATAAACTGATATAAAATAATAATAATAATAACAGGGTGTTTCCAGACTTTCCATCGACCAAACTAGAGGTTTGAAGAAGGGAACTGGAGTTAAAAGAGCGTAAAGACCTAATTCTTTCGCTAATGGAAATCTAAAATAGAGTCACGTTTGTGTATTAGGCAAAAGGTAATGCTCTACACATCGGGAGAAAGCCGGGAGGATGCTCCAAAATTTTCTAAATAGAATACGTTAAAGAGAATAGGAGGGAAGAGAGGTGTATTTCCTCAAGAAATTTGACAGCTCAGGAGGAACAGTTGCTCAGGAGAAGCATGGTTGCGGATAGAGGCTTTCCAGTGCAAGGAAGATCATGAGAGGAAGAAAAAGAAGAAGAAACTAGATGGTTAATTTTTTTTGTAATTTGGTTTATTTGTATAGAATCAATTAGAGGAAGTGATGTGAAAGAAAATATTTAAATATCTTAAAAGAGGGTTGAATGAATAACGTTGGGAAGTAGGTGAGTTCCACAGGATCAAGAAAAGATTTATCATCGATTTCAAATTTCTTAATTGGGGATACTTTGTTGGATGAATTGTACATTGATGAACTTTTTACCATCTCTATTACTTATTGCCTCTGAGTGAGGCAGATTATAATATTTATTCAATAAAAGAATTTTTTATAAGTAACTGGAAAAATAAAGTTAGTAAGAAAGGGTAGTGGTTCTGATTTGAATTGAAGAAGCTACTAAAAAGACCCTAGGGGATGTCTACGAAAGAAAGGGTAGATCCACTTCAACTCAGCTCTCAAACCGGATGTATGATTACTTAAAAAAAACAACACTATTCTGGCAAGAAAGTTCACTAAGAATTTTAATTTATCATTAGGTTTCCCAGTTTTTCTAAAGAATACTGCTCAGAGGTAATGGAAGTTGTGTAAAATGGAAAAGGGGACAGAAAGGATAGGAGAATATTCAGGAAGGAAACGTGACGCAATCGATATTTATCGCCTAAGTGGGTAATCGATTTACAGTAATATCACCACTTATCTGTGTACACTATCAGTATTCTTTTACCTATAACTTTTATCAGTACCTCCGTTTTTAACTGAATGGACCAGTTATACAATTCTTTCTCTCAGCACATTTTTTCTAATACTAGTACAATAACAATTTTTCTATTGGTTTGTAGAACAGATAGTCGATTTTTTCATAGACTAGCAATATGAAAAGAGCTTATATGAAAATAAAATAAAATAAATCAATGATCAATGAAAAAAGGGAGCGGTACAATATAAAGATATATCCATTTCAGTCTTCCTTATCCTAATATTTTTATAAAAATATTGTAATAAATAATATCGATGTTTGTTCCTCTTTGCTAAAAGCTATTACATTCGATTAAAAAAAAAACATATCTTTTTAACCGAACAAAATAGCGTTTCATAAGAAACAATAAATAAAAAAATGAAATGCTGAAGATCCATAATCAATCTATAAATACTTTCCGAAATAGTTTGGACTTCGCCTTCATTGTTCCATTTTACGACACAGGTTTAAAAATCAATAGTGACACGCAGCGCCTTGACAGCGAAATGTAGGTCCACTCACCGTTATGGCGTGGAGGAGAAGTAAAAGAGAAGAATGCTAGCTAGGTTTGCGCATTAGTTCAAAATGTCCAATACGATGGGGACCATTTGGGAATGACCCGGGACTTTCTCGCCACTTCTTGTAACAGATCCTTCGACTGCTGTTTACCAGACATCTCAATTAACGTGGGCGTAGCTTGCCCACACATAGCGCTGGAAGGAGGACAAGTGTCGTGTTGAGCAACTGTCCTGAAGACTGTGGGTCCTCGATGTTCCTCTCTGATGGGTCAGGAATAGCCATCGTGCTTTGGGAATGGAGGTGGAGTCGTTGGCTTATTTTCCACTTTAAATTCCAAGAAGATTCTTTATACTGTGGTCGCTTTGGATTTATCAGCTGCAGAATAAAGATAATATTGATAATTTTATTTGCTGTTATTATCTCTCATAGTAACAAAATTTTGAATATTTTAAATTAAAAAGAAAAAAATAAAATAAATAAAAGTTGACTCATCTCAAAACTGAGACTTTAACATCAATGCTGAATTTGAAAAACGTCAAAGTATTACAGTACAAAATGCATATTTTTGTATTTTATTTACTCGGGATCATCTTCTTTTTAGAAATCATAGAGTATAATCCAATATACAAAATAAGAACTAGGGCATTAGTGGATTTCCTGATGAAATTTCGTTCACAATCTAATGGTTTATATTTTTTCCATGTGTGTATTAGTTAATAATGGTAAATATTAACTTAACATAAATAACCATGTAACTGCTTCTCGATATTAATTGAATGGGCCCGCCGAAAAACGTTTTAAGCGACAAAATTTTGAAGTGACATTTTTAAAGGTTTTTAAATGTATTATAAAGAGTACATCATAGTATGATATAGCAATCCATTATGTTATTATACATGTAAATATAACAAATTACAAGGTGAAAAAAAAAATCTAACTTAAAAAACTAACAAGAACTTTAAATTATGATTTTCTTTTACTGATTATTTAAAATTTCGTTTGTCGCTTAGAGCGTTTTTTGGCTGAACCATTCAATTATAAAAAAATTGATTAAAAAGGTAATATTTTCAATGCACAAGCTTACAAAAAATAAATAAATAAAACAATTTTTAGTTATTATTATTTTTCTAGTACTTTAAAATATGCAGCAGCAAGTCTGAGGTAGTTTCAAATGCAGTACTTATTATTTGGTTGGTGCAAAAATAATTCAGGTTTTTATATTTGACAAAAAAAAAATTGATTATAATTTTGTGTGATTTATATTGTTAAGTGGTTAAGACTAAGATCTCTCGAAATGCCCCAAGACATTTTTTGAAGCTTTCCTTCTACAAAAGCTCTCAGATGGTCGTAATCAACTACGGAAGGCCTACCGCGACTTTGTCTTCGAGATCGAAATCTCGAAAAGTCAAAGTCAAAATTTTTGGAACCATCACTGCACTATACATTCACTGATGCTTCCTTCACCCCAAACAACATTGATGTTACGCGTGGTTCGGGCCGCCCTTCGAGAAAGTGTTAACTCGAAAAAATTAATTTGACAAAAATCTTGTTTTGTCATGGTGAATTACTGAGGTCCTTACTCTTAGAAAATTTTACACAAACTAAACTAACCTTCGAGGAAAAAAAACAAACATTTATCACCATTTTTTATAATTCATTAACTAGGCTGGAGGATTATCTTTGTGAAGTTGGCTAACAAAATGAACACTTGCCTAAACAAAATGAATACTCAAAAACTGCATTGTTTTTGCACGATAAAATATATTTCATTACATATATGTATACGTATATATTCCATATATATCTAAAATTCATAATTATACCATTAATTCTTTATTAGGAAGATTTCCCTCAATAAAAACATTACACCACGTTTCATGTTTTATACAGCTCTCTTTTGCAACTTTATCAAAGTATTCTGGGCACGCGACTAAAAAAAAATAAAACAGCAAAAAAAAAAAAAAAAAAAAAAAAAAAGGAGAAAGCATTCTCTTGCCTGCGTGCTTAAGAGCTTAAAAAAAAAAAAAAAAAAACACCATGATGATAAGTTTAGTGAAGTTTACCAAGAAGTCATTTAAAAAAAAAAAAAAACTATCAGATGTTATTAATTATATTACAAATAAAAAAGTTTTTTTATTGATAATTCCTTATGTTTGATAAAGAAATAGGTGTTCCTTTTATCTTGAAACATATGTAACATAATCAAGGAATTAGTTGTTACGAAAGCTATTTATATCTTCTAAAATTTCTGTACATCTTAAATTTCAATTTTCATAATTTATAGTATCCAGATAACAAATTAAACCGAGCAGGGTATTGTTAATGAGCACTTAAAATATATTAGTGGTAGAAGTTCTTTATTTCTGACTTCTAATCAGTAGAAATAGTATTATCATCATTGTGTAGCAATCGCCTAATATTTCCTTCCATATTATTATTATACGTTTTCCTAGCCTATTCGGACAAATTTTTGGTGTTTAAAATTTAACCGGGTTTGTTCAGATTAGAAAGTGTTGGAGTCATTAGGCTGCATCGATGCCGAATCCAATCCACGGACAATTTATTATTTATCTTTAACAAATCTTGTTGTAAAACATTAAACTTTAAACTTAAATGCTTGGTGTAATAAGTTATTTTTACATTTTTTATAACTGCAAATAAGGACGTTAGATTCCCTATAATATTGCCATGCTGCAGTTGAGATGCCGTGACTACTGCAATGTTTCAAACCCATTGCAATCTTATCCACAAAGCACTTACATGCTCCAACACCCTACGAGAATTTTTTTTTTTATTTATAATCAATACGATCCTGCTGTAGTTCAAGATAATCCGACAGGTATCAAGATCGAGCGGTTAAACAGCATTTAAAATAGTTATTGATAATTGGGATACTGATGTTAAAAAGAAAACTGTTTTACTTAAAAGGTCGAGGAAAACAACTGCATGCGAAATTTAAATAAATACTTGATAATTATAAAAACTTTATGTTTCGCTATTTATTAAGTTACAAACTAGATTTCAGTAAGTAAAATGTTCATTGCAATTTGGTAATCTATTTCCTAATTTATCACAAAAAGAATGGTTATAAACCTTGCTTGACTATTACGAATATGTCGCAAGTTTTTATCATTAAATTAAACCGTTTTAAAATTTGTGATCCAGCTAGATCATTCCATTCATGCACAGGCATGACTTCAGTAGTGGTAGATAAAAAAAAAATAAAGCAACAAAAATTTTAAGAATTATTTAGTAAAGATTATTCTAAATATATAAAATTAAATATGTATGTAATAATTTTCTAATATATGAATCATTGTACACCACACTAATTGGAAGATAAGAAAGTTGCGACAGACCAATTTTGGTTTACTTAAAGTATCATTATTTTTTTGTGATTATAACTTTAAAGGTAGCTCAGTGTATAAGGCATTTGATTGCTAACTCAGGGAATTAGGTTCGAATCCGGCAAAGGCAAATTTATTCTGTTATATCAACCAAGGATCGAACTTAGGGTCAGGAGACCTTCGTGGGGCGCACCCTACCTCAAAAAAGTGGGTACCTATAAATGAGAAAACATGGTAGTCGCGTGGGGTTCTGGCGAAATCACCTCCTTGTGTCTGTGTTATTTTTTTAATCATGCTCTTAATTCCCCAGAGTTACTGATTATTTCATTATATTTCTACAGCTCTTAATCATAGAATGGTGTATTTCATGATGTAGTCAGGAATTTGATAAAGTCTGGCACCAGGGACTTTTCTTCAAATTAAAATATTCTCTCCCACCGACTTACTATCTTATTCTTCAATCTTTTCATTCTGGTTTCCCGCTATCCGACAAAGATCAGAGATTCTTCCTATGTTTTTTTTTAATGCCGGGGTGCCTCAAGGTTCGATTCTCGCATCCCACTTGACATTAGTTCATTAACAGCAACGTACGCCAACGATACAGCTATTATCTCAAGACCCCCTTATTCAACACAGGCTTCATTGACCCTTCAAAACTACTTACTGAATCATTCACACTTTGACACATTTCCCCTATTATACATAGACAGCAAAGCGATCCCGTAGACTTAATCAATAAAATACTCAGGACTACATTCGATAGAAGGATGACATGGCCCCTCATATTAAACCGACATGACTTACTTTAAGTAAATGACTACTACTTTCGTTCACCCTAATACAATGGTAAAAAGTCTGCACGTGTTGCTTTTTATTTTTTTAAAAATTTTTTTTTTTAATGTTTTTAGAACTGACAAGGAAAATATTCTTAGAAAGAAAAATTCTAACAGAACTGGCAAATAATCCATTACCTAATGTAAACATCTCTAAAAGTATAATTAGAATAAAATGACAAGAAACTGCCTGTCGTTATAGACAACTTAACATTTACTAGACAAACTTTCAAAGCTTTCAATTAATTACAAAAGACTCATATACATGATCGTGATTAGACCTATTTAGAGGTATGAAGTTGAGCGTTGGGGATCCTCAAAACCATCCAATTACTTATCCAATCCTTACAATCCCAAATCCTTCGAAAAATCCTCAATGCTCCTTAATTTGTCACCAATAAACTTATCCAAAAAGATATTAATGTTCCATATGTTGCTGAGTTAGCCCAAACCAGATACCTATCCTTTCATGGTAAGCTCCATTACCATTCAAACCCACTAGTCTCTCTACTTGCTTTCCATTCCATTCCTGATAATCCTCTGAGGTGTCTGAAACGAAAATCGCCTAGAGACTTTCTAGTGTAGAATTTTTATTGAAGTGCTACTGATGAGTAGTTCTTTTCAAGTTTTAACATGTTATTATAATCGTTGTCAATACATTTACTTGATGTACATATTTTGTACAGTTGTAAATTTCAATAAATGTATATATATATAAAAAAAAAAATTATTTTCGAAGCCAGACGATTTTATTGGTCTCCGCCTAATTCTCATATTTGTTTTTGAATTTTCACATAGTATTGAAGTTTTTAATTTACCCTTATCGTTTATTGGTGGTCTTGTACATTGAGTGTATGTTTGAAAAATTTGAAATCAATATCAAAAGTTACATCCATGATCCTGTTTGAAATATGACTTGAACTGTCTCTAAATATTAATGTTGAGACAGAAGACCTGAACCGCAATTCATTACATAGAGATTATCTTTGATGTCCATATAAAATGTGCTTATTGGAATAGGTTATTATTGGCGAGTGGAGCTCAGTAGGAGTGATATAACCGATGATGTAAAGATGGTATAATATAGCGGTGAACTTTGGATAAGATTATGATAGAGGAGCTGGATCTAAGGTTCCGTCGGTCGAGCGGACGGCCATAAACCATGGCCAGCGGCTATCTCCCTCTTGTATCTTCACTCCTCACATTCGGGCATTATTTATTCACGTGTTGCTATAAAGTGCTTTTATACGTACCTCTCCGTACTCTCCCTTCACGTGAGTGCAATGCCCAAGACCCCCAGTTTTCTATTAACTTCCATTGTAGTATTTTTGCTTTTCTTTTTATATGCCTATTAGATATGCAGTGCTTGGGGGTAAATTAAGCTTTACTCATAACTTATACTGAGGCCTAAGGTTTTATTTAAATAGGAAACCGGTGAAGATAAGTACGTTTTCCCGATAGGAAATTTATTGCGGTGCGAAAGGTCACTTAGCACTATCTAATAGTAATGCGTATTAATTATGAGCCTGATTGCGGCTACATTTAACCGATACATGTCATGTTTTGCTGTTGTTTATCTTATTGTAAATACCAGCAAAAGATAATAACAATAATAATAAATAATAAATGAGCTTATTAGAAGAAAATATGCCGTGTAATGAATAAAATTCACAAAGTTTACAGGAAAAATGAAAATACATAAAGCCAGCGCACACGACTGTGAGGCGAATATTCCGACAGCCATCGATTAAATAGGAACGAAGCGAATATATGACGTAGCGAATTTTCCTATATTATCTGACAAAAACAAGAAACTGCCCGTCTTTTTCGACTTCTTCTACATTACACGACAAACGTTCAAACCTTCCGATTACTTACAACTTACAACTGTTATTTACATTACAGTATTTAAAGCTATTTTGACATACGTAGTAAAGCTCTGGGGTTCAACTAAACTTTCCAATTCCTCTCGTATTCAATCCTTACAATCCTAAATCCTTCGATAAATGGTCACTGCTCCGGAAATCATCACAAACAAATATAACCATAAATATTTGTATGTACCATATGAGCCCTAACCAGATACCTATCCTTTCATATTAAACACCATTACCATTCAAAATAGTATCTCAACTTGCTTCCCATTCTATTCCAGATAACTGTCCGAGGCGTTTCAAAAGAATATGCCCTCGTGACCTCCTAATATAGAACTTTTATTGGAGTTTTACCGATTCTGTAAAAGCAATTCACTTGTCATTATGAACATTTTAAAAATACAAAAAAAAAAAATTCCTGTATAACCAACGCTATCAAGAATTCTCCGAAGGGCAAACCAGAGGCTGTACTCATGTTAACCAAATGTTGCAAGGTTTTTCAAACATGAAAGATTGGATAGGTCTGGACACCCAGTGAGGATGTAAATGATGTAAATAGACGGCCAACGTTATATTTTATATTATATTATTATATTATATTATTATTATTATATTATATTATTTTATATTATATTTTATATTGTTATCAATAAGGTTTATATTATCTTGTTAATATTTTAAATTTTGCCAATTTTATATTCCGCATGGATTGATCATTTTAATATGTAGATTCTTATATTTTAAAAATATTGACTATTACGGGGGTTTTTTTTTTTGGTATGTCATATTTGGATTGATTGAGTATGCTGTGCTTTTTTTTTGCAACCCATATAAAATGGGCAGCACCACTTAATAAAGTGTTTCTCTCTCTATTGTCAGTCCTGCCGTGTCCTCAGTACAGACCGCGAACAAAGACGGAGTTATTCCCAAAAATAATTTATGAATAAAAAGCAGCGGTTAGGAGAAGGAGAGGTAGGCCTCGCATCAGGTGGAGAGATGTGGCTGAAAGTATGGCTGGCCGGAGACTAACGGAAGAAGAGACGTTGGAGAGAGAGGAGTGGAGGAACCGACTGAGGGAGGTTTTGGTTGAAGGAAACTTCGAATAGCGAAGAAAATCCTTTCAAAGAAGAAGAATATTATGTTTACTCGTTTTCCACCGAATTTCCCTATAAGAAAATATAACAGGACACCAGTTTCAATGTAGCAGTAGAAACAAAAGGGGAGTTGGCTGCTTGTTTGAGAGACATACTCCAGCACGGTGCGGTTCATACGAAGTAGTCTACTCGAGAATTTCTTGATGTTTTTTTCTAAAACTTGTAACTTCTGAAAGGTCCGAATACGCTTTAATATGCATACACCTTTAAGACACTTATAATAATATTTGTCGTGTACTAAACTGTTACGTGTCGTGAATGATAATATAAAACTATCTTAAGGCGATACTCAAAAGCAGAACCACTCGACAACAAGATAAGTATTGCATCTGCAATGGTGTGCGACGTTGGACTTGTTTCAGGGCTGGATATAGGCATTGCCGTTCTATGATTGTTGGATTTAGATTAATAGTTTACATATATTCATTCGACTAGTACAGACAAGGAAAACATCGATAAACAGGCATATTCAATAGGAGGCTGTTTAATAGGTCTTAGTTAATCCTTCTTCAGTGTGAAACATCTTTTAAATAAATTATTTCAGTTTTTAATTAAATAAAACTAGAGTAAGAAACTGCATATTTTAAAATCTGAACTGACCTTTACTATCTTAAAAAAAATAAATAAAAATAATGCTAATTTTTTTTTTTTTTTAAAGTGAAATGCATGTTAAAGGAATAATTAAGTTTCTTTTTTATACATTCTTTCAATAATTATTTCCGATCAGAGAAACTCAGTTCACTTGAATATAATGCATTGCCTAGTTGATATAGAAAAGGATTTATCAAAGCATATATATTATTGCAACTTTTATTTAGCATATTTTTACATTTCTAGTGTAAGCGATGCCTGCTCATTCTAATTAACGAGTTAACTTTCAACTATAGGTCTTAATACCGTATGTCTAATCTTAATATAGTTGCATTAGCGATGGTTTCTACATTAGAAATTACATGCTCGACCGGTCTACAGTTTTTTTTTTTACTCAGCTTCATCTTAATTGATACAAAGAGAAAAAAAAAATGAGAATAAATTGAAATACCTACAGATATTTAAATTGCGAATTCACAACATATATCAATATCCTCATTTTTTAAACTTCCGGATGGATTCATGAAAGTTTGAATAATTTTCTACAAGATAGATAAGATATTTATATTTATAGATTGCTCAAATTTTAAAAATCTCATGTGCATCATTCTTCTTACGAGTTCGGCCATCTGTGGACCAGGCTCAACAATTCATTTCTTAGGATTGATGAATTAAATGCCACTTCTATTGAGATTATTTTATTTGAAAACTAGTTTCGAATGCTAAACATTCATCTTCAGTTCTAAAACTTACAATAAATTTTCAACACATCAGTACTATGTTACATAGATTAAATATACTAAAGTTTTTTAAAAAGATAAGACAAGAAATCAAGCATAGGCACTCACCTTCGAGGTAACTAAAACACTGAATTTGTGAGAAGTAAAAGGGGGGCAGGTAGGTTAAGTTTTAGATTTACAACGGGGTTTCCCTTATGACTCATTGGGTTTTTCCGTTCCTATGGGAAACAAATTTAAAATGGGGCTATTGGATATGTTAATCTGATCATTTAAACAAAAATCTGGATCGGTTTTAAACGATTTTATTATTTCTAGTGATTCAAAAGTATTTAATTTTAGGCTATTTTCTACTTGATGTAATATTTTTACTCCCGAGTCTTTATTAAATTTGTGGTTATTTTCATTTAGATGGATAGCGAAATTGGAATTTTGGGTCTTATTAGTGTATGCTCTTATATGTTCATTTACTCTTTGATTTACTGATCGTTCGGTTTTTCCCGTGTATTTTGCTTCACAGTCATTACATTTTAATTCGTATACGCCGCTTTTTTGGAAAGGGTCTATTTTGTCCTTCGGTGAAGGGAAGTATGATGACAATGGCTTATCTATTTTAAATGCAGGGTTTAAACCTAATTTTTTTAATTCTTTCCCGACTTTAGCGGATATTGGGCCGTAGTATGGTATCAAAATATATTTTTTAGGGGTAGCTTTATCCTCTGGGGGTGTTTTGTATATATTATTCATAGTTTTATTATGTATTTGTTTTCTTAAAATATTATCGATTGTGGTTTTACTGTATCCGTTGTTGTTAGCTATAGTGTGAATCGTTTGTATTTCTTTGTTAAAATTTCGTTCATTTAGCGGTATATTTAAAAGCCGGTATATCATTCTATGAAATGCTGCGAGTTTGTGTGTTAGTGGTCTCCTGGCATTGTTGTCTATAACTACATCTGTGTGTGTGTGGGTTTCCTGTATATATTAAATTCGTGTTGTTTATTGTTTATGGAGATTTCTATGTCTAAAAAATTTAAAGTTTTATTGTTCTCTAACTCCAGTGTGAATTTAATTGAAGGGTGGATTTCGTTTATTTCGTTTAAGAAACTATTGATTTGTCTGGTCGTCCCAGACCATAGGCAAATTATGTCATCAACATACCGATACCAGTATATGATGTGTTGAGCTAATTTTGAATGAAGGATTTTCCGTTCTAATTTATCCATAAAAAGATCTGCCAGAAGGGGTGAAAGAGGGGACCCCATTGGTAATCCTTCTTCCTGTTTATAGAATGTATTGTTAAATTGAAAATAATTATGTTTTATGCAGACTGACATTAAATTGTAAAAGTCTAATTTTTCTAGTGGTTGAAGATTAGACCGGAAGATTAGTTCTTCTAAAATTTCTATTGTTTCTGAAGGTGGGATACTGGTAAACAGATTTGTGACATCGAATGATATTAACTTTGCATTGTCTGGAACATTTAACGTTTTTAATTTTGTTGACTAATTCTATTGAGTTTTTTATTGTATTTCGTGGGGAAAAAGAAATTTTCGTTTTGAACATGTTGTTTAAATAATGAGCAAGTTTGTATATGGAGCTATTAATGTAGGTAACTACTGGTCTTATTGGAATGTCTGCTTTATGTATTTTGGGTAGGCCGTAGAGACGGGGCGGCAAGGGATTCATTTCAATCAAGTTGTATTTTATATTATCAGGTATTAAAATACTATTATTTATTAACTCCCGAACTTGACTGTTAAATTTTTTAGCGGGGTTTTTTATGGTGGGGAAGCTGTTTTTTTCGATGAAGTCATAGATTTTATTTTTGTATAACTCTTTTTCTATAATTACTGCGGTGTTCCCTTGTCTTATCTTTTTAAAAAACTTTAGTATATTTAATCTATGTAACATAGTACTGATGTGTTGAAAATTTATTGTATGTTTTAGAACTGAAGATGAATGTTTAGCATTCGAAACTAGTTTTCAAATAAAATAATCTCAATAGAAGTGGCATTTAATTCATCAATCCTAATTGTATTGATCCTTCTATATCATCATGCGTACCTCAAGTAATTCATTTCTTGTTCTTCGCTCCCTCCAATAACCCTTCATTAGCTCAGCCTCATTCTTTTTTCCTTTATCTGACCATAGTCTATTAATTTGTGTTTACACCATTTCCGGAAATTTGATCCTGTTGACTACTGTCCGAAATTGGTCTCTATCCCACATTGAATTCCACTGTGCATTTGCCACTCACATGTCCTTTATCATTCGTATCCATGTATTCTTTTTCTGTTTTTGTAGGCTGTGTTGGAAATTTTTCTTCGTCAGTCTTCTTTCTTCCATTCTCATCAAATGCCCATAAAACTGCATCATTATTGTTTATAATTAGTACTCTTCTATACAATATTAATATTCATATCTTTAACCATTTGGTTTCGTTTCCCTTGAGTACCTTTGTTAATAGAGGTAAAGGATAAACACTTCAAAAAATTAAACTAATAATGAATTGACTAGGTAGATACCTCATTTATTAACAGCAAATTTTCTTATTGTTGTATCTGGTACTGATGTAAATGAAACAAATAAAATAAAAAAGAGTTCGACAGGGATAAGGAATCGCATGATTATTCATTGCCTATCCAGTTTCTATTAGGAAAACACATAAATATAATCAGACTGAGATGGATCCCTTGGTGTTTGATATTGTGAATTTAATCTTATTTTCAGTCGTGAGAAAGCTCTTGCTTTATTTTCTGTAAAGTGTATTTGTATTTCAAAGATCGTGATGATGTCTGATTTGGCGATACTCGTTCGATTATTTATTAACATAAGAAGTGCTCCATCGAATAATAATAATTGTATCATTTTACATCAATTAATTTCTATTTATAACGAAATAAAATAGAGGATAAGCGTGACGGGGAGATGCTTCTATTCCTTGAAGAAAAACTTAAGAAGGGATAAAATGACAAAGGAAACAATAAAGAGAGTTTATGAAAACTCTGGGCCTGCAAAATTTGACACTTATGATTTAGCACAAAAGTCAGAGCTATGGGAATGAGATACATCATAAAGGTTGAAGAAAAGACAATGAGAGACAGTCAGAAACACTGAAAGCGCCTTTGCGAAGATTATGAATTATTTTACGAGGGACATAATAGCTCAACACATCATTTACTAGTATCGGTATGTTGATGACATAATTTGCCTATGGTCAGGGAAAAACAGGCAACTCAGTAGTTTCATAAACGAAATAAACGAAATTCACCCTTCAATTAAATTCACACCGGAGTTAGAGAACAATGAAACATTAAATTTTTTAAACATTATTTCTATAAATAATAAACAACACGAATTTAGTATATACAGGAAACCCACACACACAGATGTAGTTATAGACAACAATGCAAGAAGACCACTAACACATAAACTCGCGGCCTTTAATAACACGATCTATCGCCTTTTAAATATACCGTTAAATGAACAAAATTATAACAAAGATATCCAAACAATATACAGTATAGTTAGCAATAATGGATACAATAAAATCACTATCGATAACATTTTATGAAAACAAATACATAAAAAAACTATGAATAATATATACATAACTACCCCATAAGATAAAGCTACCCTGAAGAAATATATTTTGATACCATATTACGGCCCAATAAAATACACGGGAAAAACTGGACGATCGGTAAATCAAAGAGTAAAAGGACATATAAGAGCATGCACTAATAAGACCCAAAACTCCAAATTCACTATCCATCTAAATGAAAATAACCAAAAATTTAATACAGATTCGGAAGTAAAAATACTAAATCAAGTAGAATAGAATGGCTAAAATTAAATATTTATGAATCATTAGAAATAATAAAATCGTTTGAAACCGATCCAGATTTCTGTTTAAATGATCAGATAAACATACCCAATAGCCTCATTTTAAATTTGTTTCCCATAGGAACGGAAAAATCCAATGAGTTATAAGGGAAATCCCATAGTAAATCACAAAAATTTAACCTACCTGCCCCCTTCCACTTCTCACGAATTAAGTGAGAAGTGCATTTCTATTTCAGTTATCTCTTAGACCTGGTGCGTACTGATGTTTGATTTCTTATCTTACATTTTTAAAAACTTTAGTGTACCAGGTATGCAAGTTTAAAATGTCGTTTATTTCTTAAAATATATACACAGTAATTTAAAAAAAAGTATAATATATTTTATTCAAAGTACTGACCCTCGCTTTCTACACATTTTGTCCATCTCTCGGGCAATATATGGATACCATTCCAAAAGAATGCTTCATCTTTATTTGAAATCCATTCATCGAGCCATTTTCGTACGTTTTCGAAATTGTTGAAGTGTTGCTCCGCCAATGAGTGTCCCATCGATGAGAAGAGGTGATAATCAGAAGGCGCCAGGTCAGGTGAATACGGCGGGTGGGGTAGGAGTTCCCAACCAAGCGAAGAAATCGTTTCCTTAGTCAATCTGGCTGAATGTGCAGGAGCGTTATCATGCTGAAGAATGACTTTGGCGTGCCTGTGAGCCCATTCTGGGCGTTTTTCGATCAATGCGTGACTCAAATTGATCATTTGTTGTCGGTAGCGCTCGGTATTGACTGTTTCGCCGGGTTTGAGAAGCTCGTAGTAGACTACTCCCTTCTGATCCCACCACACACACAGCGACTTTTGTCTTCTTCCCAAAACGATCCGGTCTTGCACTCGATGTGGATGGTTGTCCTGGCGTTACCCATGATTTTTTTCGTTTGGGATTCTGAAAATAAATCCATTTTTCATCGCCAGTTACAACTCGATGCAAAAAAAAAAACCTTTCTTTCGTGGCGTAAAAGCAGCATTTCGCACACAGTTTTTCGTTTTTTTTTTTTTTTTCCATCTGTCGTTCGTCCAATTCATGTGGAACCCATTTTCCAACCTTTTGAATCTTTCCCATAGCTCTCAGGCGATCGGAAATGGCTTGCCTAGTGACATTCAACTGTTCTGCCATCATTTGTTGGGTTTGGGTATTGTCTTCGTCTAATAAAGATTGCAATTCAAAGTCCTCAAACTTTTTTGGTCGATTTTCTCGTTTTTGATCAGTAACATCAAAATCACCACGTTTGAAACTTTGAAACCAACGTTCACATGTCCTGACGGTTGGAGCAACATCGCCATAAGTCTCAACAAGAATTCGATGACATTCAGATGCCTTTTTCTTTTGATTAAATAAAAAAATCATGACATGCCGCAAATGCTCTTTATTTGGCTTAAAATTAGACATTTTTAACACCAAAGAAAGGTATGATACGTCCACGTAAACGACTTAAAAACAACTGACTTTTGTAAACAAATGACCAACAAACAAAATAGCGTTTAGAGATAAGCAAATCCTTCAATAGGCTAAGAGCGCATTCTATTGGAATTAAAACGACATTTTAAACTTGCATACCTGGTATATAATCTATATAACATAGTACTGACGTGTTGAAAAAATTTGGAGGTTTTAGAACTGAAGATTTTCTAATAATAAAATCCCCATAGAACTGGCTATTAATTCATCAATCCTAATTGTATTGATCCTTCTATACCATCATGCGTACCTCAAGTGATATAGTAATAACGTTATATATATAAAAACCAATGCATAGCATGTCTTATTAACGAATGTTCATTTCTAATATTTTTTTCGTAGTTATTTTTCCTTATATAAAATAAGAAATCGGTTATTACTTTTAGTTAATATCATTCCAATCACAACTAAAAACGGTAAGAATCGATTTGAATACATAATAGGTACCGTAATACCGTAATACAGATCAGGACTAAAAATATTCTCATAAGGTACAGAAAACTGTAGTGGCTAACAAAGCCATTTGCACGTTCGAATACGTGACTCTAGTGTGTCCGGTAAAAAAAGCTAGATTTGCGATATTTCTAAGGATAGTCTACAATACTAGTTTATAATATATTTATTTATTTACTGTTCTTCCCACGCGTTAACGTTTCCTCCCTGTGTATTTCTGTCTAGAGCTTCTTCTGGGTTTGTTTTTGCATTTTCCAGGTCTCTCTTCACTTGTGTGCTCTATGCCATTGTTTTGAGGTTCATTGTTGCATTCAGGATCTGATGGATCAGTCTGTTTTTAGGTAGTCTGTGTATGTGTCAGTAGAATTTTGAAATGAAATGAAAAATAATCTTTATTCTGGGACACCTTGTCCCCTAAGAATAACATATAAGAACAATAAAAAGGTATTATTGTCTGACTGCGTACATATCAGACAGTAACTTATATAGAGTGTAAATTATATACTACAAGTCTTTGGGTTTACATAAAAAAAATAAATTAATAAGTAAATAACAAAATTAAAATAAAATAAAAGAAAAAGAAATATTCTAGCAATAAAATATTATTACATAATTTCGGAAGATTGATAATTGAGGAGGTAGATGAATAAATTATGTTTAAAGGAAGTGAGAGAAGAAACATTGCGGATCGAAATGGGTATGGAATTCCAGAATAAAGCTGCACGATTAATAAAGGATTTTTCAAAGGAAGCAGTTCGATGAGAAGGGATATACAGATCTATAGGCTGAGATCTGGTGTTCAAAAGATGAATGGAAGAACGAAGGGCAAGGATGTCGTAAATGTACGAAGGTTTTTTGGACTTAAAGGATTGGAATAGAAAGGAACCAAGGAAGTATTGTCGCCGAAAACTTGGATAAAGCCACCTCAACTCGGAATACCAGCAAGTGATGTGAGAACGCCTGGGGATCCCATAAATGAATCTTATAAAGGAGTTCATTAATCTTTTCACCTTCATTTCAAGCTCGCCAGACAGTCCTCCGTATACTAAGCATCCATAAGCGAGGTGGGGAAGGATGAGGGAAGATACTAACAATTGACGGGTATTGCGAATTTCAGTCTGCGTTTCCTGATGTCCGTTTCGATGTTTGAAAGTTCCTCTATGGTTTTGCTATGTTGTAGTCTGTAGCCATCTTCAGTGTTTAATGGACCAATAATTTTTCTAATTATTTTACGTTATGCTTTTTTTGATGTTTATAATATATTATACCATTCTGAACTATACAAGTATAGAATAGTATTTATTCTTGTCTTCAATAATAGTGTTGTTAGTTCTTGTGGTCTAAATGTGAGACTTGGTTCTGGTGATCAGTTTCCCGAACATGGTAGGACACTCACCCCGTTGCTTTGTGTCCACTATTAGCGGCACGGGACATCTTCCGAAGAGGCTAACGAACCGCGAAACAAGAAGTTGATGGGCGCGTGGCGAAGTCGCCCGTGCCAGGAAGTGGTCTAATGCCCAGGGCATGTCGCCGGAACCTCGGGCAGATAATCAGCAGGTAAAATCCTATTCATTTGGGCAGGTAAGGGAAGGCTCTTCCACCACGCCTAATGTACGCTTCCGCTCCTGCGGCCTGCCCTCCTTTTTTGCCAACTTCATTCAGTTTGTCTTAGGACACTTCCGTTAGCCACTGATTGCAATAGTCGGCCAATGGACACTAAAAAAAAGAAGGTCTAATTAGGTCAACTATCCGGATGTCGATCCTATTCTTCCTTCAGATAAGGGAATGGAAAAAAAATATAAATATAAATAAACAAATGAAAAAAATATGCAGTTGTTGTTGTTTTTCATTTGGAATAAACATCATTATGTACTCCAACTAGGGCAAGAAGGACGGGTTAACCTAGAGGTTACCACCTATTCTATTCAGGGTGGGTAGGTGAAGATTTATTCCTGGGTTCACCATGAAATAAATTTTGACCCGTCAGGTAGAATTTGAACCCACGACCATCAGTACCGAGATATGCAATTGTTGAACAATTCCTGCTTAAAATGTTAAGTCTGCGCATCGTCAATCCTCACTTATCACGAACTCGTGATCACAATACCATATCGATGCATAAGCAACCACATGTTATATGTCACTTTTTGGCCAAAAATTAGTAAGACTTAATCCTTTATGTAAAGTTTCGTGCTGGATATATTTTCGTGGGCAGATTAAAAACAAAACAAAAAAAAAAAAAAAAACAGTAGGCAACTCTGCTACAGCCAGTACCAGTTTTGTCCAAATGCAAAAAATTAATTGAAATCCTTTGTCCACATGATACAAATAAGTTGTTTTCCATGTGATTTACCGGTGAAATGGAGGCAATCGTAAATTTATAATTTTTTTCGTTTATAAATTAGGTCTATAAGGCCGCTTAATACGTTTTTTTCCCCCCTGATGATAGCCATCATTGGATTAAAAGTTTGCGTTTATTACAATTTATGTAAATAAATACTTTTTTTTTTTTTAACGAGTAATCTTATCAAATAATAATCAATTCAATATTTTTAGTGATCTCACTCATCCTCCACTGGATTTCGAAATTATTGCAGCGTTCGTATCTCTTGCCCTCTGGTCCTTAGGCTCAATCATTATCCCATTTCACACCTCTTGGTAACTCAGCTCTCAGATTAAAACAGCAGTGGTTCCAAAACCTTTTGTAAATATGCATTTTACGATGATGTTTTAGCAATGGCCTGCTTCTTACTCATGCTCTGAGCGACTGTGCTGTATAGCGCTCTCACTCTGCCTCCACTGGGTCTTAACATGAATGTCGTTGGCTTGTTCATCTATAAGTAAAGGAATAGGCTTGATTCAGGTTGAGTATATGTATTGTATATATAGTATGATTTTATTTTTAATTTTATTTTTTTTTAAGCCACATACAAGACTCAAACGACAAGAAGCTGCTCTTCGTTACAGACTACTTCAACATTTACTAGACAAACGATCAAAGTTCCCAATTAATTATAAAAGACTCATTTACATGACTGTGATTAGACCTATTTGGACGTACGGAGGTGAGCTTTGGGGCTCCACTAAACCATCCAATTCATATCGTATCCACCCTTGCAGTCCAAAATCATCCGAAAAATCCTTAATGCTCCTTACTGCATATGTGACAAATAAACTTATCCATAAAGACCTTAATGTTCCTAATGTTACTGATTTAGCCCATACCAGATACCTATCCTTCCATAGTAAGCTCCATAACCACTCCAATCCACTAGTATCCCAACTTGCTTCCCACTCCATTCCCGATAATCCTCCGAGGCGTCTGAAAAGAAAATGGCCTAGAGACCTTTTAGTGTAGATTTTATTGAATGCTACTAGTGAGTAGTTCTTCACAAGTTATTTTCATGCCATTGTATTTACAATCAACACATTTACTTAATGTATATGTTTTGTACAGTTGTAAATATCAATAAATAAAAAAAAAAAAAAAAAAAAAAAAAAAACTTTCTCTTAATAAAAATTTTTCTCTCCCTTGCCCTGAAGGGAGCAAATTGTAATATAAACTGATTGAAATCATATTAGGAAGCTCGGGGTCTTAGAGCGCTCAGTACAGAAGATCGTGGGTTCAAATCCTGGGCTGGTAAAAATTTGTTTTTTCGCGTAACTATAAAATAAATCTTGACCTTCCGACTCTTGCTAGAATAGGTTGGTAACCTGTACAATAACCCATTATTTCTGCTCTAGTTGGAGTACATCTTTATGTACTGCATGCTAAACGTTTTAAACCTAAGCCGAAACAAACTATGTAACTGCAAAATTTATGAAACTTCTACAGTCAAGCGCCATCTCATCTGAATATGACAATCGAAGGGTTTCGTGGATGAAGGCGAAAAAAAGAAATACAATCTAGTTTATTAGATGAAGGATTTATGTGCAAATATTTTAGGTAGCAAAATCTGAATATTTCAAAACTAATTGAATATTCAAATAAATTAAGTCGCTGTATAACATTTTGAAAAATAAAAACATTAAACATAAATTACTCCACGTTGTTTTTTTGTTGTTTTTTTTTCCCACAAAATCATCGCCAAATCGACTTGGTGATTCATTAATGTAATTAATAATTAACTTTGCATGTCTAGATTCGATTACTGATTAGCATTCTTGGAGGTTACAGTGTTGTCACGTTTAACTATTTGATTGTTTTATAAAACATTTACTGGGATGATCGGGCATTATATTGTCTACAAATAAACCCATCGCCCAGCCTTGTGCGGGCGATTTACCAGGTTTCCCCGCAATCAGAGGCCCTCAGCCAACGGCGATTTTTACTGCCGGGCGATGAGACCTCCCGGAAACAGAGACGGGAATAAAGTGATATAAGGTAAAAAGAGGAAGAAGAGTATTGGACAGAGATCAGCAATTAACTGTTTCTCCGCCCGGTTATAAATTAGAGTGCTAGGCGCCAGCCTGTCATTAGCATCTGTCTATACCACTCCTCCATTGTCTGTTCTTTCACCCTCTCTCCATCTACCAGCTTTTCCCTCTTCTTCTCCTTTTTTATATTTTTTTTCTTTTGTTTTTGTTTACTCTTTTACACACTTATCCTCTCCTTAATCCTGTGGTCATAACCACAAATGGCCGGACGATCTTTTTCCAGGCCCGTTTTAAATTTACCGTCGGGTTTCTGTTTTCTTTTGATTTTATTGAAACTTAATGTTTATAGAGGTTATAGTATGAGGGTAATAATATTCACCTATGTTTCTTTTCAATTTATAGAAGACTAGCATCTCCTGTCGCGGCTTCGTTCACTCTTATAATTAAAGAACTTAAATAATTTTAACTAATAACAGAAAATTTATTTGTTTATAGATAAAAAAATTGTATTATGTAATTGAGCATAATTTTTTCAATGATATATTACAGTAATTTTTAGCGTGTTTAATATTGAACAGATTATGTGGTTGAAGATTACATGAAATCATGATTTTTACATCCTATTTTATATTTTAATGTATGAGTTGGTAATCCAGATGGACAAAGACTATTAACCCTTCAACGGACAGGCCGTGTGAATCCATTTCTCCTTTTCTTTTGCCTTCGAATGGCTATAGCCACGCTAACCCCCACATATACGTATCATGAAATTCAAGGTTGAATAATTGATATTAAATGATAATGAGTAAGCTAATGCGTCGGACATTACGTCATTTATTGAGCAAAAGGCATGAAATTTGTGTAGTAGGGTGGACTTAAAAAACACTTTTAATTGTAATGGCGCGGAAAACTTGCGCATTAAACATTTGATTAAGTAACAGTTCAGTTTTTAGTATATTCTGGAAGCCTGAGTATCGATTGTCAGATCTGACAGATAGAGAGAAACGAACTTAGCAAAGATCAGTAATGCCTACATGATATTTTAAAGCCAATAAAATCGGGAAGCTGCTGAGAAGATTTGGCTGTATATGATCATAGGCACTTATCATATTCGTAGTGGTTGACTAAAGCAAACAGAACTCTCAGATTGTGCATTAGAAAAGAAAGCCCCTCACCTGAACTTAGTGAACTCACTTAAAAAGAACTAGATTTGTTTTGTTGTGAAGATAAGTCACACTTCATCCAGTTAATCATTTTTGTGTAATATTGCGCGTTGTAGTTGATTTTAGATGGCCTGAATGTTCTTACTGTTTCCCTTCTTGAATCTATCTGCCTTGCCTTCAGAATTCTGTGAAGACCAAGCTTTTTTATATGTTTCTTCTCATCATGAGTCATACCTAAGAGTGTGTTGTGTGTGTTGAGAGTGGGCGAAAAAAACTATTCCATCCAATCACAGGATCGACATCTAGCAAAGGTTTTGGCAAATAACTGGTAGATTGTAATGATTGGTAAACAAGGTTCGGGCCGTCTGTAAAGTGCTTACTGGTTTTGATAGTAAATCACATTGGCATGTATGGTTTAAATATAAACATAACAAGTTTTTGAAGTTCAGCTGAGGGGATTTCTTTACTAATGCACAATCTGAGAGTTCATTTCTGTCAGATATGACAATCGATACTCAGGCTTCCAGAATATACTAAAAACTAAACTGTCACTTAAACATTTGAGCTTTTTAAATTAAGAGCAAGGTGAAAAGTACGACGTCCGTTGTTACTGTTAACACTTATCATATCATCTTTTTTAGGTACTGTTTATCAATACCATTGAGGACATTGCGTGACCGGAAGATGTTAATTTATTCACATTATAGAAAATAGAATGTACTTTTGCTCAGAAATTAAAATACTGTAGCTAATACGATTTTAAAAAGCATATTAAAGATACAAAAAAAAAATAGAAAAAATAGAATTTTCAATATTTTCGGGCTTATGTGCGACCGGAAGATATCATCTGATCTAAACCAAATTAATACACAGTGTACTTGTACTCTTGCTCTATTTTAAGACGTTACAAACTATTACATTAAGAAAAAATCTAATTCAAAGATTAAAAAATTATCGCAAAAAAGAAGTTTTAATTTTGTCAAACTTTAGGGCCTATGCGGGACCGGAAGATGTCAACCGGTTTCGATATTTTTTTTCCCTTTCCGTTGTCCATATAATTAGCAAGTTTTCCGCGCTATTACAATTTCGAAATAAAAAAAAGTATTTTTTCGGCCCACCCTATTGTGTATCCTCCGGGATACATCGCCTGTTAAAGGGTTAAGAAGCTTATATATTAAATATAAGCTATATAAAGGCCCGTGGATCATATATTTCAAATATGCTATATTTATTACTAATGATTTATGATTAATATATATATATATATATATTTATAAATAATATTAAAAACCAAAGGAGAAAATGACATTTTGATTTGGTGATCATTTTCATTCGGCAGAAATAAATTTATTGATTTCATCTGGTATATGCTTGTCCCAGGTTGTCCACAAATTATATACATCAATCCTCGAGAAGAGACTCAGAGACATAGTTGAAAAGGACCTCGAAGAAGAGCAAACCGCGTTCAGACCTTTTAGACCAGCCCAAGACCAAATATTTTCACTAAGGACAATCATAGAAAAGGATCTGCAAGCCGCTTTTAATTCAGTACCAAGAATCGAAATATGGAATGGCATAGAACGTCCCTATATAACTAATAGACGCCATTAAATCATTATGAGGGCTCAAAGTGTAAAGTCAGGATTTATGGTAAGGGATATAGAAGCTTCGACATGAAGAGGGGCGTCAAACAAGGAGATAGTCTAAGCCCACTTCTCTTTATTATTTTGATGGACGAGGTCTTACAAATATGTAAACGAAGGACGGCACGCACAATAGTGGGGAAATGGAACTTAAGAACAGTTCTTGTTCAATCGGTTCTCTATGCTGATGATATTGATATTGTGCCCATAGTGGACAGATAGAGAAGAGGCAGTTAAAGTGTTTCGGACGTGTGTGCCGAATAGAAGAAGATCGCGGACCACGCAAGCTCTTCAAAGCTAGACCAATTGACATAAGACCAAGAGTCAGGGATGTCATGGTCGGATAGTGTGGCTCGAATAGGAGAAAGAATAGGAAAGCGGTTGGATTTCATGAAGACATCGGCGAAGGACCGGGATAGTGAGATGCTTGGATCGAAGCACTTCCACGCTGAGAGGCACTGAGGAGAAAGAAAAAGAAGAAGAAGATTCCATCTCGTTGGATTTTAATTTCTAACCATAAAAGCATATGCCAGGGTGGCAAACCTCGTTTCAGCCACTCAACATTGTACATTTAAATTTTTATGATTGCAAACTTTACAATAATAAATTATATTAATATTAGAGCCATGAAGATAGTGTAGTTAAAATTTGGTACAAATTGGCTCTGTAATTCTACTAATGCAGACTCTATGGCAGAACGGTGATAATCGCACATCGGTCGATTTTTAAACCACTGGGCTCCACATGTCAAATGACATTTTTAAATGTTTTTTTTAAAAATAATTTAGTTGAATATAAGTAAATTTTATAATCAATTTCAAGCTCTGTGTACCTGACACCCTAGGTTTTGTAACCTCTCATGTAGAATGGGATTCGTCACCTACCGGGAATATAGCTTTTTTAGTAACAAATCAATTAAAAATCAGTTGATTTTATTATTACTAAATCTTCTGGAACTATAAAGATGAGGCGGTTAAAATTTGATACTAGACTTTTTGGTTCAGTATTCTTCGTGGTTCTGGAGGTTTCGTGTGGTTCAGTGGGTTTCGTGGCAGTTGTGGTGGTGTCTTCGGATCACAAACAAAAAATGGCTTGTCCTTTTATATAATAGTACAAATATACAACATCCTCATTGAAATAATGCCAATATTTTTTTTCTTTCATGAAATAAATTATTAAAAATTGTTAAATTCAAAATAAATGTATTTATTCAAGGAATGATGCACTTAAGAAGTTTGTAAACGACTTAGACTACAGGCAGTGATAATGCTAATAATTATTATAAAGATTAGCTATTTAACCTATAGGTTTCATGTGTACACTGTAACAATTATAATCTGCATATCTCCCTCTATTCAACCTATCAAAACCCTAAGCTATACAATGCCTTTTTATCCGAGCCAATAGGCTACTTAAATATATTTTAATTACACAAGAAATTTTACTAGAAGATGATTTAATAGTAATCATATTTAAAGATTGAGTATCCCACTATTTCGTATTGTGTAAATTCCTAAATTTTCTAATTCATTAACGTATTTTCGGACCAAATACTTGCGGCTATGTTTCGCATCCGTAAAAAAACGGTTGGAAGATCAATAGATCTGTAAATTTTAATATTTAGGTTCCTGAATGGCGAAAAATTTAAATAAAAATAAAAATTTTAACCACGTGTTGATTTAATACCCGTGTTCATTTGTAGTCTCTAAGCATTCCTAATTTATGTTTTTATAGCTACTGGAATTCGAACCAAGCTATTTACTTAGGAATGTAATCGTTCGTAGTTAAAAAATACCTGTTTATAAATACGATTATTTTTAAATACTATAGAAATTTCATTATGCGAAAATTTTGGACAGTTTCTATAAATACTTATTTTTGTGTTCAAAAATTCACCTCTTTCAAATGAAATTTTAACTTCCACCTCTCAGACCAAATGCAAATTATCGCGTCCTACTGTATTAAATCTTTGAGCATGTCAAAGGACATCCTTCAAGAGCTAGATTGCAAAATCAGCAAAATTCCGTAATAGAACTCCAAAATAAATATTTACTAAATTGCCAAAATTAGAGATACTTAGAAGTTTTGACTTGTACACCCCCACTCTGAAAAGCACAGGAGGTGAGAAAGAAGTTAATGTACATGTCCTAAGTAATGTGAATATTATTATGTACTAGCACATAAATTAGTAGATTGATTTGATTTAGATATAAGTATGATGCTCTTATATGTGTTGTTTTGTTTTTTTTTAAACTGCATATTTATTGAGAAAAGTTTTTGGCAATAGTATTGTTACAATTATTTAAAAATGAATATTTAACATTGTCTTGGTATCTTAAAATTTGCATGTATTATAAACATACCACAATAATGTTAAATTATTGATGGCCACTACAATGTGAAAATAAGGTTAAAAATATTATAGTCGAAATCCTATTAATTTTTTTCGCATTTTCTCGGGAGTATATTATGAATCGATGTAGAATAACCTAAAAATGTTACCCTAAAATACTAAAATCCCAAATAAATTCAATTAATATCATTAAATCACATAACATAAATCGATTTGGAAACAATTTTTTTAACGAAGTTTTCTTCATTGAATTTTAATGGTTGGGGGACACAAATTTGCCTGTAGTTTGAGAATCAGCCATATGAGATGATGTGTTTTTTTTTTCATGTGGGAAATCACGACGACATAAGAATAAATCTCTTACTTCAAATCTATAAAAGTAACTATTCACTGCGGCATGCCCTGCGATTCCTTGTCTAGTGTAGATGTCAGTCCATTAGTCTGATTTTATGTTCGTAAGACTGGAATGAAATGATGTAGATGTCTTCCCTTGTGTGTTGTGTTCCAACTTGTCAACACTGGTCCAACAGCTTTGATATAGCTAATTTTTGTTTTGATTATTTTTTTATTTATAAATAGACATAATACTGGTATTGTAAGTTAAATATAAAAGTATACACTATTAGCTTTTAAATAATTCATGACTTGAATAATTATTGTTTTTTAATAATGTTTGATTTAGCTCACATATTAATTTTATATTCTGGCAGTAGTTTATTTCTAAACCGAAGTATCGGTATCACGAATTCATTTGTAGTATCTATACCGATGTCGAGAATTGATAAATTTGGTACCAACACATAGTATTTGCAAGCTTTGGCACTGCCTTCTGATTTTATGGAATCACTCATCGAAATCATTTTCCTCATTTCAAGTAATAGTTTGCCCTGAAATATTATTAGCGTTCTTTCAATCTTGTATAGTTTGTAAAGAAGTTTTTTTTTCCCCCTTTTTAATTTTTAAATCCACACCTGTCACTTAACCTGTGACAACAGGCAGATTGTATGATTGTATGCAAGATAATTGGCTTGTCAGGCATGAGGGAAGTCAGAACCCAGCAGAACTTACTCCTAATATGAAACATGATATTTAAGCAATTTTAACGGAGTAGATCTCTCAACCAACTCCTTTTTAGTCTTCTTCCGGTATTCTCTGGCATGCTTCTCGAGGACATAAGTTTTTATGGTATTAAGTTGTGTATATGTTAGTAGAGTTAGTCGTGAAGTCTGGATGTGGTCTTGTACCATAGGTATGCGTAAGTCTATGTATCAATGTTATGTTATTGACATTCCAGTGTGATTGTGTAATGAGCCTTAAAGTTTTTAACTGGAAAGTCTGTATTTTTTGGATGTGTGTTTTTTTAGCTCTTCCGTAAATTTGTAAGGCGTACGTCCATAGAGGTTTCCATAGAGGTAAGATCGTTTATGTAGAAGTGGATATAAAAGTCTCAATCTTTTGTTAAGGCTTAGGCATTTCCGTTTCACATGTGGGCCCCATGTTATCTTTCTGTAGAAAATTAGTAGTTGCATTTTTGAATAACAGAAAAATATAATTGCTTTTGCCAATATTTTCCATTAGACGTTTTCGAATATTGGACATCATTTCTTAGAGAGCTAATCGATTTAGAAAGGCTATCCTAAGACTATTAAGATTGCCATTTTGAGCTCTGCCTTCCTCAAAGTATTACACATGATAGTCCTAAAATGCAAGCCTCAGGTCACGATTCTCTTAGTTTCTCCGCTTCACCGATAGCGAATCCATCCTAAGAAGTCCGTCTTAGGGATGTTAACAATGGCATTGCAATATACCGCGCCTTCGGTTTCTCTTTTCCCTAGAAATTCAAGTGGTTACTGAATGAAAAAATCGTTTAGTGTTTAAACGAAAAACGTGGTTTATATGGTAATGTCAAACATATTTTTATCTCTAAAAGGATGCCCATTATTATTTTAATATCAAATACATTTCTACATAAGTATCACAGATACAATGTTCAACCAGCAAAAATATTTGCAACGCTAGAATTAAGAATAAAAGTTGAGATACAAAAATCATTTTTGTTTTAACTGAGAATAGTATTTAAGAAAAGGATTTATTTTGACAAATATCAGTTTGTTGAAGATAATGTTATTCAATTAGGTAGTGTCAATAGCCCCATCCCCCCCCCATGTAAATTAATTTAAAATATTTTTTTTAAATTTATAGTGATTATTACTAGTTTATTTATATTCTTTTTTTAAAATTGGTTTTAAAAATTACAAGGAATAAGTCGAAAAAGATTGAAGAATAGAAACATGTCAGGAATTCTAGAATAAGGTGGCAAGAACGAAGGATGTAAAGTAAGGTAGAGTGAATATGAGCCAAAATAAAGTTTTGAGAACCTCTAAAAATCTAATCCTCTAAGAAAAATGGTTAAAAAAAAGAAGAAAAATTTTGAGACTGCTATATATGACAATCGTGAAATAGCAAAAATCTTTTGAATATACATTAGAACAAATATGGTAAAATACTAAAAAATACAAGTTCTACTATTTGCTAAGCAAACTTTTCATTCAGAGGGCTTTATAAGTAATTCTTAAATTTTTTACTGATTTGTATCATTGGACATATTAGCAATGTCTATTCTGAGGGATGTGTCCGAGTTCTTCTTCGCTTACATGGAGTTTTTCTTCAATATTGCTTCTTTATATATTCTTTCTATGACCATCTAATGAAAACATGGTTTAATATTTAACTGCAATAGAGGAACCTTGAAATATGGGATTTCATTTGGTTCCACCATTACTCATGGCACCCCTAATCCTCTGATCAGCCAGTTCACGAACTGATGCAATGTAATATGTAACATTGCCTAGATGTCTTCAAGATGAGCGGAAGAAGGTTTCTTCTGCATTACATAATGAGCTATTGTTTCATAAAGATTTGCTAATTTCATAAAGACACCGCTGGCCTGAGCTCTGATTTTCCGAATTGATTTGAGGCTGATGATTTTATGTACCTCTTCTAATACTATAAAATAATTTTCAATGTAAATTGAATACTGCTCAGTAGTTAATGGCAATTAATAACTTAACCTATTTGAGGAATTTCGCCTAAGGAAAACTTAAACGATTAGTGCGACCTTATGATGACAATTTCAGCATAAAAATTTAAACATTTTTTTTTTTTTTACCCGTTTGAGGGATTCTCCTGTTCTCAAACATTTTATTTTTGCTTCACCCGAATGTAAAGTATAGATAATGAAGGATATTAAATTAAGATATGGGACAATATATAAGAATACAAAAATGTACTTAAGAAAGTATCACCTCAGGAGGAAATAAGAAATCTGAAGATTCCAGTCTAATGGACAAAGAGTGAATAGAAGAATGTGAAAGACATAAGGTTATTAAGATCGTTTTGAGGACATGGAGGGAAGAATTTTTGGAATAAACCGTCAGTTGGCGAATCAATAGTTAAAAATTCCAGAATATGGAACGATGATTAGAAAATCATTGGCAGAGAATATCGGTTTTCACAAAAATCACAGGGGCTTGGATATATTCGTATGTAAATCTTATAGGTACAAGTGCTGGAATTCGGGATTTAACTATTTAACTAAGCATCCCATAGGATACCATCCTTTTCTGTTCTGGACAGAAGAGTCGAAACTGTTGAGGTCATGAAGAAATTAAGATCAGATGGAAATCAAATCCATAACCGCTACTATCAGTGTCTCGAAATAACTTTTCAGAAGGCCTTATGTTGATTACAAATCCGCAAAATTTCTCACAAGAAGACAAAAACAAAATAAAAATAAGACATTAGAATTCACTTTTATTCAGAACCATGTGTGTGTGTATGTATATATATATATATATATATATATATATATATATATATATATATATATATATATATAATATATATAAAATTTAAAATAATGAAATTATAACTTTATAATTTTTAACCGATTTTTAAATTAATTTAATGTCATAATTAATTATGGGCATTTATTTTAATCTGTCACGATAGAGGGAAATGTATTATACTCCTTTAATATGCAAAAACATCCTTTATTTTAACTTTTCAACTAGTCTGCAACAGCGTCCGGATCGTTCTAAGACCCATTTTGATTAACTAAAAAAATATTTATATTCATAAGTTTATAAATATTTAATATTTATGAAAAATAATTATTTAAATTGAAAGGCTATAAATTTTCCCATTCCGCCAGGTTTATTCTCGGTTCAGTCTATTGACTTAAATCGTTAAATCGTTTTAAGGGTTTAGAGAAAACCTGGTTATTTATTGTACACCTTACAACAAAATATGTTATTGTTATAAGTTTTTTAGAGCAGGAATTTTTTGGTTTTTTAATTTTATAATGATTTTTTTTATTGATTTAATTTCTTGTTGAATTCGCAATTAAATTATTACTTATTGATTTTGACTTTTCATTAAAAAAAACATAATGGTTCTTATCTTTGCCTACATTTTTAAAAATGTTCTTATTATTAATCACGAATATGAAAGTATATTATATTTTCGCAATTTCACCCTTAGTAATAATATGATTAACTGAAATACTTCTGGGCCAGAGTTCAATACTGGATGAAAACAGAAAAAATATTTTTTTATTTCAGCCTTGGATCGACTTCGAGATCGCGAGACCCTCCTGAGGAATACCCACCCTCTGTAAATTGAATACCCTCAGTTGGGGTAAAAACTTGCGAATAAGCGATATTTCGGTCAAATCTCCTCCTTTCACAACCTTTCACGCTAGTTCAAATAACAAATCTAGCTCATCAAAAATCATAGAACTTATAATGTTTCAAACAAATTTTAAACAAATCGTGTTCTAAAATAATGATTTAATTAATTTGAAAAGTAAACATTGAATAACAAAGCTGTACCTCAGAACCAGAAGAACCTAAGTCGCACTAGGCTAACTTTTCAGGATTATAACATAAGTGGATTTATGTTTGTCTGGCTCAATCATATGTAAGGACTTAGTTCTTACAATCCTTAGAAAATAGAAAAGGCGATCTTTCAAAGGACTTAAATAGTTACGGCTTAATGTAATATAAAATTCTACTTACAATGGTGCAATAATCTGAAAATTGTAAAATTTGGGTTTACGCTCTTCTGGTTCTGAGGTACAGAAATAGGAGCACCGAAATAGGAGATAAGAACTTCTATAATTTAAACACATTCTAAATAAAAATAAAAACACACCTTGGTAACTGATAAATAAAAGTTATAAACAAACAGATAGCCTAATTTTATCACAATGACATTTCAATCAGTGATTTTGGGCTCCATCGTTTACAATGCCAACGTTTTTAGCAATGCAATTTAAAAATTACAAGAAAACTCGATTGTTTAAACCAAATGATAAAAAATCAGGCATTAAACCAAGCGGTTAGTTAACGACTTCTGAACCTGACACCAACTAATTAAATAAAGAGATTGAAAGAAGTTCTTTTTAAGTCAAGAATTAAACTTAGAAACTTATGTTTTTTAGCAACCATTTTAAATATAGCGATTTTCTTAAATGAATTCGATAAAAATGAATCGGCGAAACAAGTTTTATAGCAGCTGTTTGTACACTTAATGGGAGCTCTAAAATAAGTTGTTGAGAAGTGGTCCTATAAACAATCTGTTAATAGGAAACAAACTAATGTTTGTTTACTTCCTATCCGTCTTACCCCCTTTTTCTGTATTCAGAAACATATTACCAGTTGTTCTTGATACCTTCCAACCCGGTTTAAAGGGTTCACATTTTTCATTTTTGATCAGCTAAATTCGCAATTTGGACCCCACTTCCTTGGATTTGGAACCTTCATGGGTTTGTCGTGGTACAATAAATTAATATTACTATATTATTTAGGTAGTTTAAATTGTTGCATTCAGCGATTACGTTTGATACTTTCAGCTATTTAATTCGAAACTAGTTTTCAAATAATAAATTTGCAAAGGAAATGGCAAATAATTCATCACATCTCTGTATTATATACCATCATGATCATGCGTACGTCAAGTGATAGATATGAGATCGACGATCCAGATTTTTAAATGTTTTTTCCTGAAACATAATCACATATCTAATTATTTTTATTATAAAATATTTTAAAAACTATTGGAAAAATTGGGGAAAATAAAAAAAAAATAAAAATAGCATTGCGCAACTTCAGAGATGTATTCCCCGCCTCTTTGAGCCTCCTCCCTAAGCAACCATTTAAATGCTAATACATTTTATTGCCTTGACCATGGAATACAGGTCGTATCATTTGTTCCTTACACATTACGGTCTAGAGGTAAGTGGTTATTTAGCCCCTTCCTACTTAAATATTGCTGGAAGGCGATCCCTTCTACTTATCTGGCCGAATGTAGCACTCTCCAAATGGCGCATTAGCACATTTCATTAAAAGGGAAAGGATTAGTAATGCTCCTAGCAGCCATAACCGGCTCGTAAAACAGTGTTTTAAAACCTCACTTTGTTTAAGAGCAGGTTGCTATAAAGCAATGAAGTCATTGGGCTTTGGTTGATCTTAGTAAAATTTTATTATATAAATAAATATGATACTTGTGTAAGCTCTGTGTTATTTCTAGCCAACCTTTATTTCCCTGCATCATAAATAAATAAATGTAAGTATGGATGATGTTCTTAACGAGATGTACAAGTAGATATCTCCTAGCATTTGCGTTCGATGGAGCAATGTTAATTTCTTTGGTGTGTCGGACTATAAAAACTGACAAGAAAACGGTATTTCATGGGGATTGGATCTCTTACATTTATGAGGTTATTAAGTTTAAGTACCTGGGACTATTATCACTGAGGACAATAGTATCATAGAAGAAATAAAAGCAAGAATAGTAGCTATTGGTCTCTTATGAAAATTTTTCGAAACAGAAATGTACCCAGGAATTTCAAAATAAGTCTATCGTACGATTCTACTACCGGTTGTTATAAAGATTATTAAACATGTGAAAAAGGAAAATCCTCCGGAAAATATATGGTCCGACTATAACTGGGGTGAATCTTTGCCGTATGAAGACAAATAAAGAACTTAAAACCCATTATGCAGCCCCAGATATTGTAGCCTATATTAACAGATGAAGGATAAAATGGCTATGGCATATATAAAGAATGGACGCTAGTAGGTTCCCACGATGGTGTTGAAGGAACACCCAGATGGAAAAATAATTGGAGGTAGGCCTCGAATTCATTGCTTTGAAAATCTTTGGACTCTGGGTGTGACAGAAGGGCAGCTGATGACAGGTCTAAATGGAAGAGAATTGTGAAGGAGCCATTGCCATAAGAAGATGATAATGATGATATTTATGATTTCTTCTTCATTTCAGATATTTTGAAGCTCACATACAAAAAATATACATCAGTCTTAATGTCGTATGGGAATTTTCATTTCTCCTGGGGTTGGCTTTCAAAATCGACGTGTACCTAGGGATATAGATTAAACAGACATGTACAATAGATATGTCATGATAATAACAATGATAAAAATCTTTATCTCAATAAAATTTAATAATTTTCTAATTTGTAATATATTTGTAAATACATGTTTTGGTGAATACATGATATTACATCATGATTCTAGTATTATATGGACTGAAGAATATATATTTTTTATAGAATATCAGATGAAAAAAAAAATAATTTGTTGAAAATTTTTCTTTGGCTATGAAAGGGAATAGAAAGTAACATTATACAGGGTGAGACCCTCATAGTATAAAAAAAAAAAAAAAAAAAAAAAAATGGGCGAAACAAGACCAAACATGAAGAAAAATGCCGCAAACCTTATCTTTCTAATCCAATCCGTTACAGATATATGATAATTCAAAGAGTTTTTTTTGAGGAAACCACGTTTTTTTACCATAAAAGCTTTAATATCTCCACTTTGTTTAAAAAATTTTCTAATTAAGACCACATTTAGCACTAAGCTGTTCTTTAGGTTCCAAGTTTGTAAAATTCAATGTTATATGAACGTCTACTCTTAAAGAAAATTTAATGCTAAATCCGAAGATGTGTTCTAAATTTGAAAAATATTTAAACAAAATGGAGATATTACAGCTAAAAATATATCTGTAACGGATTGAAATATAAAGGTAAGGTCTTTTTTTCTTTATTTTTGATCTAGGTTCCCCCAATTTTTCTTTTTTTACACTAAGATATACTCACCCTGTATAGCATATTGAATATTTTTTTTATTTATTTTTTTTTATGTATATATTGAAATTTACAACTGTATACAATATAAAATATGATACATCAAGTAAATGTGATGACATAGATAAAAATGACATGTCACTTGATTTTAAAGCACCTACCCATTGGTAGCACTTATAAAGGTTCTTTATTATGAAGTTTTATATTAGAAGGTCCCGAGGCCATCTTCTTTTCAGGCGCCTCGGAGGATTATCTGGAATGGAATGAGAAGCAAGTTGTGATACTAATGGATTTGAATGGTTGTGGAGTTTGCTATGAAAGGATTGATATCTGGTTTGAGCTAAGTCAGAAACGTAAGGTATATTAAGGTCTTTGTGGATTAGTTTGTTTGTGACGAAGTAAGGAGCATTTAGGATTCTTCTAAGGATTTTGGATTGTAAGAATTGGATACGGGATGAATTGGATGGTTTAGTGGAGCCCCAAAGCTCAACTCCGTATGTCCAAAATGGTCTAATTATTGTTATGTTAATGAGCCTTTTGTAATTAATTGAAAGGTTGGAACGTTTGTCAAGTAAATGTTGAAGTAGTCGAAAACGACGGGCAGTTTCTTGTCGTTTTAGTCTTGTATGTGGAATATTGAATATTTACTCAGAATATCATAAGTTCCTTATGAGTACCGATTTAATAAGTTTATTACTGATCTCTTCTTTTCTTCCCTGGCTAACAGAAGTCCTAGATCGGAGTGATATGAAAGTTATCGGAATTCCTCTCAGTCCTTCTTCACTTTGTCCTTCTCTCAGTTCTTCTCTCAGTCCAATGCACTTTGTTTTTAATAAAAAAATATATCATTGAGGAATCAGTGATTAATAACACTAAGAGGTTATATGCATAAGTTCCATCTAGGTACAGATTATATGTACTTTTAAGTTTTTGTTTGAACCTTTTGTATTGAAACGAAAATACCTGAAATATTGGACTAAGTAAATGATACATCTTGTTATATAACAACTCTTGTGACGGGAAAAATTCCGTGAACTTCTAAATAAAATTTACTTCTAATATTGTTCATAGAGTTTATAAAGAAATAAAATATTTAAAAAGACATATTTATGCAATAGAATATTTTGACGGATTCACTATGAAAGACAATTGTCTGAATCTGCTGATTTATTAACTGGTTTCTTCTTTTAATTTTTGTACTTTACCTTGTTCTAACTGGGAATCAATGTGGGTGACATTTTTTTTTTCGATTCCGCAAAGTAAGTTTTGTAAATTTCGTTTTCAGGACTATGCTCCTGATGAAACCGTACCTGTCCTTGTAAATTGAGAGCAATCGTATTGAATGTTGTCCGTAGCTTAAACAAGTATCGAGTTGAGTGAGGTAAAAACGTTTGAAATAATGTTTACTCCATCCATGTTCATCAAGGTATTGTGTTAGTTCTGAATGTGTGCTTTTGAGTTTGTCGTGGTTGGTTAATGTAATATATGTGATGAATATATAAATGTCGAATTTATGTTGTTAGATGCCAAAATCTATACATATTGCTAATTATGTCAGTTTTAATACACTTTTTTATGTGATTCAATGGTATTGTTACTAATCTTGTTCTGTATCTGAAAAAAAATCTAATAAACGCTTCATAGATTAACGTGTTATTAGCCTTCAAATACGACGTACACGTTGATAGAAACAATTGTATTTTATTGACCAATAAACTCTTTTAACATTAATGAAAATTAAACTTTACTATTCGCAATGAATTTCAGAAACCATATTAATTTAATTCAAATTGGAATATTCTAAATCAGTTTCTACTGCCTCCCATAGCACATCATAATATTCAGAACACGTACCAAAGAATATTTAAATGGTAACAAATTATTTGTTGATGCTAATTTTATTAAGGCATCTGCTTGTTCGTTACTCCCTATACCAGAGTGACCCTTTTTGTCTTTTTCGATTAAGGTTGTTAGATACATATAATCCAGATCATTATATACCAATGCCGTAATAATTATGCTTAATAATCATATATATTTATTAACGATTATTCTATGTTTTATTATTGTATATTTGTTTTAATCCCCGAGCTGCATTTTGTTACTACCCCTCGATAATTGGTTAAACGTGTATTTATACCGTCCAGGAAAATTTTATTATTTTTCCTCCTCCCTCATCCAGCTCGTTAATCTCTTATCGCTATTCGTCTGACAACTTCACTTCTTAATTACAGGAGGGTTTCGATAAAGCTCATTTAGCTTTATCTGTTCTTTCTTTAAAAAAAAAAAAAGAATAAACAAAAAAAAATGGAATCCGTATTTTATGAAATGAAAAATCGTTTCACTTTCAATGGATATAAAATTTATTTCTTTTTCATTCTCAACGACCGGATAATCGCAACAGGCGTTTTGAGTTGGCCTTGATAAGCGAAAACCGTAGCCATAATCTGTTGATTAGACTTCATAAATTATTTAACATCTTGTTTAAATTGCTTCTGAAATTCGATTGAACGGAAGCCTCAACATGTAAAACGAGATGAATAGCTCTGATAAAGTGAAAAAATTAGTAATTATGAACGATCCGTTAGCAGATGCTTTGTATTACACCAGCAATGATAATTTTGTTTTAATCAAACATAATAATCCATCGCAATCACTTGTGAGAAATTTACAATTGAATAAGTTGTATTTAATCTAAACTTTTTTGGTTTTTAATATTATTTTTTTAACTTTAAAAATTGCATTTGCACCTGTAATACGATATTACAATCAGCAAATGTAATATAACAAAATAATCATGACATAGGTTGGCATGATTGGAACAGCACCCAACGGGTCATACTCATGGGCTTCAGCTAATTTATTGTTACTCAAGGAGATCTCTCATCCAGCTTCTCTTCAGCCTCCACCGTGCTACATTGGGGATATCTGTTATTGCCATATTTTGTACAAGGCTGTTTACTAGTCCTTCGTTATGTGGTTCGTGACAATAGGGATACGTAAGTCTGTATGTAAAGATTCTTCGGAGACGTAGGAATAGGAGTCCGATATTAATCTCAACAATTTGAATTGGAATACTTAGATTATCCGAATATGTTTTTTTTTGAGTTGAGGGTCCGTAAATTTGGCACGCGTAACTCCATATGGGTTTGAATTAATAAGTTCATACATTGCGTTGCTATCTGAGTGGTGATTTAGAATGTCGGTGTAGCATAAAATATTATAGTCTAAGTTGGTAAGCTTAGCGATTAACTTTTTGTATTAAGCCTCCTGTCAAAAAGAAGTCCTACGTAAGGCTCTTTGTTTGTCTGTGGTATTGGATGGTTGTATGTATACACAAGAGCAGGTGTTGTGTCTCAATGAAAATGTAACATGTGACTTATCGTAATTAATTTTTAATTTGTTTTAATTTACACCACAGGAATAATTTTGTCCAGGTTTTGTTGTTATGTTACAGTGGCTTGGTAGTCTGCGTTTCAGGTGATTATCGTCACTTGTAGCGATATCGTCACTGTAGGTTGCTGCTGAATGTCATTGTCTGTTAATCGTTAAATCGTTAGTGTATAACACGTATACGAGATGGCCATGATAGAACCTTGAGGGATTCCTTCTTAATAACAACGGGATATAATTTTTTATTATTGTATAAAGTTAATGCCATAATTACAACTAGCTGCACCCTGCATGTGTCGCTAGGTCTAAATTTAAATTAAATACAAGAAAAATCGATACAGTAAAATTTCATGATCATCGCCTGGAATATATTCAAAAGTAGTTCTAATTTATTTATTTTTTTTTTGTTTAAAATCTAGGTTGATTTCTGGCATGTATATTAATATATATTAAAGTTCGAAACATCAATGACTAATTACACTGGAAGATAATACGATGGTAAACAACATAAATAGGTTTGATAGAAAAGGTGATAGATGAGAGATGCTTATCTCTTCCCCGACACGGACCTGATCATCTCTCAGATTACCTGAGGAGGAAGAATGTTGTTACAAGGTGTTGACAACAATGATACGGGTTCTATCTTATTTGTTCTTTATTATAGTGTAATTATCCTATCAATTTCTTATTGATCTATCTATTGTTCGGGGCGTGAAGTAATCGAACATAAAATGTAACATGAACCCTCAACAGCATTGATAGATATAAATCTGTATCATTACTTCATTAAATGAGAACTAGACATTTTTATCAACATGAAATTAAAAATTTATAATTAAAAGTTTACAAAGTTGTTGATTCTTATCCATGTCTCACATTAGTGAGTATTAATTCTCAAAAGTAGCATTCAGTTTTTTGCTTGGACAATGTTTTTTTAATTAATTAATCTAATTTTAAAAAAATGTATTAATAAATTTCTTTAATTTTATTTATTTAAAAAAACAAACAATAACATATAGCCGATTAAACACAATATATAAAGAAAATATATCTCAAATATTATAAAATAGAACTTAAAATTTATAAACCGTGCAACCCCCGTCGCGGGCTCTTAAAGAAAATAATTGAAAGAATTTTAACGAATAATTAAAGTTTTATTTTCTTATGAAGTATGCAAATGAACATTATTTTTCGATGACATTTACACACATATCAGCGATTTTAACGTGGCTAAAATTAAACAGATCAGGTGGTTGTAGATTATGTAAAAGCCTTTGACATCCAATTTTCATTTTAATGTATGAGATGTAAGACAAAGACTATTAAGAAACTTGCGGATAATGGACTGCATTATCAGTGCTTAAAACTAAAGGCCCATGAACCATATTTTTACGAACCATATAAAAAAGCAAAGGATCGTCATTTTGATTCGAAAATAATTTTTATTCGGCAGAAAAAATAATAATTTTTTTTTTGACATTAAAATAAAACTCCGGTGGAGGTTGAGAAGGAGCTGAATGAGAGATCTAGAGTAACACAGTCTATATTTTCTCATATAATAATGAAAATTGCACTGATTATGTGGTTGGAGATTATGTAAAAGGATAATTAAACATCCAATTTTTAATTTTGATATACGAGCCGGTAATCGAGATGGACAGAGACTATTAAGAACCTCTTGCGATTCTTGGACTGCGTTATCAGTGTTTACTACTTAAGTCCCATATATCATATTTTTACATACATATAAAACAGCAAATATTGATTTGTTAATAATTTTTATTCAGCAAGTGTAATATTGAATTCATTTGGTTGGATTTTAGTTTCTAACCTCGGTTCTGCTACTCAAAGTTGTACATTAAACTTTTATTGCTGCTAAAAGTTTCTAGAACTATGAAGATGGGTTCAGTAGTTTTACCATCATAAAACCTCTCTATTGCGGAATGGAATAACGGTTGATTTTCAAACTTTACTGTGATCCACCTGTAATATAATATAATATAATAATTTAATTGGATATAAGTAAAGTTGATCGAGCCTACTTTGCAAATTATAAGTTATTGAAGTCAAAACTGTTGTCTAGAAAAAAGAAATTAAACTATACAAGTCATTAATAAGACCTGTAGTTACCTATTGAGCTGAAACTTGGTGTTTATCCCAAAATCACGTCCAGAAACTGAAAGTTTTTGAAAGAAAGGTAATAAGACGAATATGCGGCGCAATACAAGTAGGCGGTATATGGAAAATAAAAACGAATGAAAAAATAAACCACTTGTTAAAAAGGGAAAATATTGTAAACTTCATTAAAGTAAAGAGATTAAGGTGAGCTGGCCATGTCAGAATATAGAATGCCAAAGAAACTGCTACATATGAGAATGACTGGAAAGAGAAAAATGGGAAGACCACGTTACCGATGGGAAGATGAAGTGGCAAAAGATGCCGCAAAATTAAGAATAAGATTGGAAATTGGAATTAAGAAATTGGAGATTGGAAGCGGAGGACAGAGATAGATGGGAAAGAAAAATCCAGAAGGTCAAGGGTCACCCAGACCTTTAGCGCCGAGGAGTAAGCAAGTAAGTATAAGTAAAGTTGATTATCAATACCAAGCTCTTTATAACTCCGTAGCTTTGTGACCTCTCATGTAGAATGGCTTGCGCCACCTATCGGTAAATTTTCAAACTTCACTTTTATCTACAAATTATTGCTTTTTTTGATGACGAATTAATTGGAAATCAGTTGACTCTATTATTGCTACACCTTCCTGAAATTATGAAAATGATGTGGTTAAAATTCTGTACAGATTGGTTCAGTAGTTTTCGCGTTTAGTGATCACAAAAGAAAATGACTTGTCCTTTTATATAATAGTATAGATTATATCATTTGCTCATTGTACAAAGTATTCTATTATATGTGCAAATAAAAAATGTTTTCTATTCACATTAGGTGATCTAGGAAGTAAATAAAAATCTGCCTTAATTAATAATGAAGGATAATATTATTGTCATATTGGTAACATGGATATGGTGGTGGGTACAGGTAGAGATAAGAGGATGCGGATGTATTGGATATTGATAAGAAGCTGATAGAGACTGGGAGTGGATACTAAAGGGTGGTAAGTAGCGGGCTAGTGGAGGGGGCAGGATCCGTGACGCCCGCGACGAAGCCTCGTTTTTTTACCGTCTCGGGCTAAAAGGCCTAAAGCACATTGCCGTGTTCTACTAATGGAGGTGCCCTTCCCCGATATATAGTTCTTCGTCAGGGCATAATCCCGTCTCTAATGAGCCCGCCTTCGGATCATCCTCATCTCTCAATCTGTACACGGCTCCTGTCCATCTGTCCGCACCTCCTGTCTCTTGTATCTACTATCTACTTCAGCTTCTTATTCTGCAATAGGAAGTATCGTAAAAAAAAATATAGATATGTGATATAATGGAAAGATATAATAATTAAAAACAGGTTTTTATTTAATTATCCTACGCGATACAACTGATAGCTATTTAAAAAAAAAAATCTAAGACAGAGATTAGACATCATAATAATTATATAGGTGATACTAAACAAAACCTAATAAAAAGAATATATCAACATTTTTTTTTCCTATTAAAATTATTATTGTAAGCTCCATAACCACTCTAATCCACTAGTCTCCCAACTTGCTTCCCTCTCAATTCCCGATAATCCTACGAGGCGTCTGAAAAGAAGATGGCCTAGAGACCTTTTAGTTTAGATTTTATTGAAGTGCTGCTAGTGATTAGTTCTTTTCAAGTTTTAACATGGTATTACAATCGTTGTCAATACATTTACTTGATGTACATATTTTGTTCAGTTGTAAATTTCAATAAATAAGAAAAAAAAATTTATTTATAAGAGTATCTTATAAATAAATAAATTTAGTGTTGTAAATGGTTGATATGAGAAACATAACAAAAGATCGTTCGCAGCAATCTTCAGAACTGTATATATTTTGTTCTTGTTTTCAATGGGTTTCGCTACAAACAAAACATTCTTTGCCAACTTAAAAAAAAAAAAAAAAAAAAAATCTACTTTAGAAGATATCAAGTCTTGTAACACCACTAATGAGTTATCATGTATAATCCTGATATTAATTTTATTGTAATCTCATTCTGTAAGTCATGTGATATTTAGTTATCAGAACACAATAACCATAAAACAAATGCAGGCTTTGTATTTATAGCTTTTTTTTCATCGGGCCCTTGATGGGGTGGTTAAGTTATAAAAAAAACTTTAACGGTAGAAGTTTTGTTACAGATCGGGGATATTTCGCAGCTGCTTCCTTATTTACTTATACCATTATAAAGAATGCTTTAGCCCCATCTTCTGCTTATTAGTGGTAAAGTAATTCTTAATTATTTATTACCAAACGTATAATTAATTTTATCAGCAATTATTTTTTTAGAGATTGCAGTCACTAATTATAGATTAGTGGCAATTATTGTCCTTATTGTATAATAATTTTATCATTTTTATGGATTTCAAGTGTATGTTAACAGATTAATAACGATTGCATCAGACTTCTTCCCATAGAAATATGAGTTTGAATATTCACCTGTGCTAGGGTGGTGTCGATTCTTAATTCTACTGATTCTTAAGAAAGCAGTCACTATCAAGAATCCATTATTTTAAGTCGATTCCTACTGACCGATCGTGAACGCTCTGGTGTAGGAGATGGTCATATTTTTCTGCTATACCTAACTTTGTAATTAATTGACACATTCTTCTCCTTGTTGGGAAGAACAATTTTTGATGTAGTATCATCAACACTTAGTATTAGGGATGTGTCGATTTTCGAGAATTATCTTACAGTCGATTTCTGGCAAACGATCCATGCTTCTGACGTTGGCGATAGCTTTATGATATTACAGCTTGGGACAGGATTTAAAACAATCCTCATCAGTACTAAAGGATCGCTTCAGAAAGTCAAACTTCAATTGATTGAAGACTTATATGTTACTAGAAAACTAGGAAGCATTTGCATTTGCGGAAGCTGAATCACAATTGTTGTTATCGTAATATATATTAAGCCGAGGCATCAAAGGATCTAGTTTTTGGTATTGGTAACGGTTTCGAGAAATTTTTAGTATCATACACATCTTATATTCCGAATTTATTAAGTTAATTAAGTATTCTTATCTTGCCCCGTTTCTTATTTAAGCCGAAGGAACTCATCTATTTAGTAAAGAAAAGCCAGGAAAACTAGATACATAGGCCACATCAGTATAGACAAAAGGTACGAACTGCTGTTCGTACTATCCTAGGGAAACGATCAATGGGAATAATTTAGAACTATTGATTGAAAGAACTTAAAAAATGGTTTTAATATACTTCTATTGATTTTTCCAAGCTGTTTTGTCTAAAACAATGTTAGTTCTGTAAATCGCTTTACAGAACAGGCATAACTTTGCCGTCAAATCTTGTTTTCGTCTTAACATTTGTCTTGAAAAGCAGTTTTTTTTGGAATCATTATACTATCCAATTTAAATATGACCAGATTTATTTTTGATAGTGCTACTGATATGTTCGAATCAACCATTACATCCAAAGGTTGTCAGCCTGGTGAGCACGACGATAATACTATGGGCGTACTAATTTTAAAGTGTTGGCTTTCTCTCTAAAAAGACTTTTAACACAAACAGCACTCTTCAATTATCACAATATAATAACTAAATACGTTTTTATAACAAATGAAATAATTAATTTATAATAATTTAAACTATGCATTAGTTTAATAAATTATACTAGGGTATATTATTATTTACAATCGTGGTACCTCAGTGGGTAAGGCACTCGTTCGAGAAGCTAGGTTCAACGAGATCCCTACTCTGCTTTCTCAACTACGTCACTGGTGGTAAAATCCACTGGAAGCTGAGTGAGAGCTCTGTTGAACAGTCACTTTGACCATGAGTATAGAAGCTGGCCATTGCCAGGACTCTATGTCGAATTTATAATAGATATCGAGGCTATTACTTTTTTAACGTGTAGAAGTATAGAAACATTGGTTTGGACGATGAGAAAGATTTTGAAAACAATGATAATTGAATCTAAGGTATATTGAGGTCATTATGTCAGGATTTGTTGGAGACATAGTAAGGGGCATTGGTAACGTTTCTCTTGGAATTTGGATTGGAAACATTTGAGTGAAATTCTGGAAACCAGTACTACAGTGACTTTTCTTTTATAATGGAAATCTGACCTTTAAAAATAAGCTTGCTTAGGTTCTTTATTAATAGGCGCTGATTATGATCCAGAACCATTTTAAAGTTAGTGATGAATGGAGTATATTTTTGTTTTATATCTTATATAAGTCATAGATAATATGACCCAGTTGACTGACAGCAGTCAATGTTTTCTTTATACGAACACGTGGAAGCAGTTGACATGTCACCATTCCTAGGTGACAGCTAGACTAGAACGGTTTTGCATGTAGGTAAACCAACTCAATACGTATTTAAATCAAACTGATTATCATGAACAAGACCCCTAGGGTTGCACCTTAGCGAAGGACACCACATTCTATAGGATATTCAAATCCTCAAGGACTTAAACGGTAGAAAATGATATATTAAATAGCCATACGCCTGAACTTTTGATTTATTTTAAGAGAGTTTTGATGTTGCAATTTTTCTGGGATATAAATTTAGATTGTTCATATTGAACAGAATCTTTGCAAATACCAGGTGTGGAAAATATGTTGCACGTTTATTTTTAAAATAATGCAGCTGAAAAATCTGTGTTTATTTGAGTTAAACCGCTTTGCCAATTTTTCATTTTTATTTTTTAAGGCCATTTTTTAATTAATTATTATTCTTATTTTTTTTTTTATACGAACATTTGTTCTCTTACCTATCAATATTTAATGTCAAATTTCTGTAATAAAATTATTTTATTTAAAAATTTGAACTCTGATTTAATTCAATTCAATTCTATAGGTAAACTATTAGGGGGCTCTCAAACTATTTGAAGCTTATAGTTTTAGCACTTCATAGCAGACTATACACTGCTTCATGATAGCTCAAAAACGCACATTAAGAAATAAATGTTTCTCTGCAATACATAGAAATACATCTTATTCAGGATAATGTTTTTTGGTGCATTTTTTGAAGTTTTTATCAAAACCATTTATAAATTAAAAAATTGGGAAAAAAGTCCTTATTCAAAGTAATAGAAATTGAAATCTTTAAATCTAGAATAAAACTCTAATTTGAAACACCGTATTGTTAATTACACCTGATGATTTTATTAAACATTTCTAAAGATGAAATAATTAACAAAAAAATAAAACAACAAAATAACTTTACTATACTCATCACATACACACACAAAAAAGAAAATTATTACTAACTTATAAATTAACTTTATAAGTCCTTGAAATTACAGATTATCAGTATGAATTGTTTCTGTAAAAATATAACCTAATTCAAGTCCCTCGTTATAATCTTCACAATTCTCTGAAAATTAAAAATAAAATTGCTTTTTTTGATCATTTAAATTTAAAATTTTATTATAAATCATATCATGATCACAAACGTACAAACTGATATCAAATAAACTAAGATTACAACAAGAAAGTGACCCCTGTGATGATTCCCTCTGCAAACAGCTTTTTATATTTTTTCTGTTACGTACTTTTCTGATTCACTTGAAAGAGCTGTTTATATTTTAATTTATGATTCACTAAAAACTCAATGATAGAGATATAATTAACTCCGAAAAAAAAAAATTATAAAATATAATATATAAATAAAAAAATATATATATATATATATATATATATATATATAATGTGGGATTATTTTAAAAGAGCTCTCTGATGATTCAACTCTCGATCTTAATTGTTCTCTTGATCAGATCTTAAGCAGATTTCTCATTTCTTATCAGGCATTGTAATTTTTGCTTGCCTTAACTAATGTCGAATTCCGTGTTTACTTTCATGTATGGCTAATAATCTAGAAGGTATTCTTTAAGAAAAAAAAATTACCCTTTTAAAATGGAGTTATTATTATCATTGCATTTTTATTTCGTTTATAAGAGTCAATGTTATTAAGTTGTTATACTGTAAACAAGACAATTCTTATACTGTTAAATAAATGTAATTAGAAATATTTAGTTAAATATGTATAAAGAATGAATGATATACCTGCGCTTTTATTTTCAAGAGAAGCACATTTTATTTCTTGTTTTAAATAAATCCTTATTTTATTAAAAATTATTTATTTAATTTTGATATAATATTATGTATTTTTATTTCCCTAAATACGGATTGCCCTAATTAATACTGAAGCTTTCTGTTTTGACCCAATAAAATTTTTGTATCTTTAGATCCTTTCATTCTTTCAAGAGAAATTTTGAAATACAGAATTTCGTTTACACTTGCCGATTATGTCTGTATTATTTGAGTTTCAATAGTCCGAATCATAATTATATTAATTAAGTAGGAACTTAATTTATTAATATATATATTAATAATAATTACAGGTTCATAACACATCATTTTTTTTTTTTTTTTTTTTTTTTTTTTTTTTTTTTTTTTTTTTTTTAGAAAATTTCGTTTTAGCCAAAAAAATAAAAACGTTAGAAGCATATTTAAAAGACAATATGTATGTAATAAATCTGTTTAGAATTATTGAAAAATATTATATCAATAAGTGTTTTAAAAAGATTAACAGTTTGTTCTATTAGATCTAAATTTTAACTATCCGTTTTGTATTGTAATAACCATAACTAACTTTACCACCAAGCAAAGTTAAATATCTCAGGTTAATCTTTACAGAACATTTTTGGGATAAATATGCCAATTCGTTACAGATTTGTGCGCATTCTTTTTCTATCTGCTATTTAAAATTTTATATTAGTTATATTTAGGTATCTATCGTAATTTTGATAATAGAATGATAGAATTTAGATAGTGATTGGACGACGGTTTTAATGTGTATAACATACATATATATATATATATATATATATATATATATATATATATATATATATATATATATATATATATATATATGCATATTATGCTTTAGTCACTAAAATAAACCTAAACTAAAAATTTGGTTTTTTAAATAATATTTGGCTCTAAAGAGAGTTTGATATATGTTTTACTGATTGTGAGTTAGAAAAGCAGTATCATTCTTTACAAAAAAATTACTTGTTTTTTGCAACTTTTAACCGTTCATATCTTTTAAACGTTTTAAATCGTTTCATAGTGTATCCTTTTACAATATTTCTCAGTATTCCATTTTGCAATGATTTCAGTAGATTTATTATTATTTTCCCCATGCTTGAAAACAATGTTACTCTATACAGCAGAGTTGGACGGATTTGAAGCATTTATAAAAAAATTAATTTCAAACTGCTTAGTATTAACTGCTTCCAAGGATATTCTTATTTTCAATAATCGATTTTATTTTTAAATTTAAATGACGTTTCGCGAGAAATATTTACGTTTTTCCAACTTTAACAGTGATCATGCAAATGAAAGAAATATCAAGTAGATAGATCCCTTTCATGCAAAAAAAACAAAACAAATAGAAATCCAAACTTATAAGTGTGTACTTATATGTATTGCACATAACGTTATCAGCCTAGGTAGATTACAGACCAAGCGTTGTATTTAAAATTCTGAGGTATTTGAATAATGAAATTTTCATTTTTCTTTACAACGAATTTACCTAAACAGCTACTTCTAAAAGAACATCTTGAAATTAGATTATCAAACAAACAAATTTAAAGTAACGCTACAAATTCCGCAACTAACTGTTATTATTAGTAATAGTAATAACCTATAATAGTAATAACTTATTACCAGTGTGCCTAATGAATCAATTTTGGTTTCTTTTTAATTTGCTGGTTATAAGCACTATAAATGCTATAAACAAATCTTGTTAGAGGCTTAAATTTGTGGAAAATAAAATTAGAATGTAAATTTAAAATCCAGTCTGTTATTGTATCAAATTTGTTCACGATTCAGAGCGAAGAGATATAAACAACCTACTAAAACATGTAATATTGTATAAATATCTTCATTTCTTATTTTAGTTTTCAGACTTATTTTCAATATTGTTTAAGTTTATCAAATGAACTTTGAATACCTATATCACTACTATTGAACGTTTTATGTATAAATTTGTATACTAATTAATTATAATATATGCTTTACTTAATCAAGATTAGTACGTAAAAAAAAAAATACAAAAATCCAGAATAAATCTATGCCGTAATTCATAATAACTATCAAAATGAAAAATGATATTGGTAAGCAATAAACTTGCAAGCTGAATTTACTACTATGATTTAAAAAAATAAATAATTAATTTTTGTTTAGGTATTCATCTATTTATTTGATGATCAAGATTTATTTTCAAAGCCAATTTTTTGTAAAGGAAATCTTTTGAAATATGTTAGATTCGAAGTTAGGTCCGAGGTTTTCCTATAGATGGCAGCAAGAATCACACACGTGCCGCCACCTATCCATATAATCCGAAACTTCAATTTTTTTTTCTTTAAATTTTATTATTTATTATGTTTGTTTGAATATTCTCAAAGATATTTTATCTATTTTTATTTTAGTGTTGAATTTTAATCTATACTCTCATATAGCACATACATGCTAGCTCGAATATGAAAAAAGAGCTTTAGATTAGCTAAAACTAATTAATTTTCTTTTTAAATATCAGTTATATTGTTGGAATTTGTCAGTTTTAAAGCGTCCAGTTAGGATTTAATTCAAGGAAAAATATTATACATAGGTGTATATCTTATATTAGCATTCATAATTATTTCCATCAAAATAAAACTTAAATTTTACACAAAAGTAATACTCTGAATATAAATTTAATTAATGAAATTTCTATCTTGCGATGTGACATTTTCTTAATTATTTTTTGATTTTATACATTTTTAAACTATTCATAAACCTTTTTATTATACTATTTTACGTTTTAATAATAATTGAGTTGAATTGCATAATTATGTTGTTTGGTTTTTTTTGTAAATTTATTTATAGATATTTATAACATTCTAATATACATATACATTAATTCAATGTTTTTGAAAAAAACTTATATAAGCAACTACCAATTAGTAAGACTTCAATAAAAGATTTATATTTGAAAAAAAGCCTTTTTCCAGATGCCTGGGAGGTTTATCGAGAATCCAGTGTCAGGGCAAGTTGAGAGTTCGAGTGGGCAATAGAGCTTACTGAGGAATGAAAGGTATCTGGTTTGGGTCAAATCAGTAACCTGTGGTATATTTAGATAATCATGGATAAGTTTATTTGAGGCATAATAAAAATCATTTTTTTTTATGGAGGTTTTTGATTTGAAGGGATTAAATACAAAAAGAAATGGAAGCTTTACTGGATTCCCAAAGCTCACCTCATCGTGTCCAGACAGGACTAATTACTATCATATTAATGCATCTTTTATAGTTAATCGAGAGGTTTGAACGTTTGTTAAGTAAAAGTTGGAGTAGTCTATTATGGTGATCTTCCCTGATAGTGATCTGTTCATTTAAGATTAATGGGATATTATTAAAGGATGTTGCAGAACAAGAAGTAGTAAGTTTACGAAGAAGGGTAAAGGTTAATATATGAGATTACTTTGGATTTATTATAATCCTCCACTTTCGGCACCATTCATGATGGTTTTGGAACTAAGATGGAAGTGATATAGAAGCAATGAATAGACCATTATTTACTGACAACACACACGTGTCATCTGCGTACTTGGAAAGACGTTGCTAAGATGAGTCGGGATGTCAGCTGTTTGTACTGAGAAGAAAATGGGGATCTAGGATACTGCTTTGAGGAACACCAGCAAACTGAGGAATTCATTTATAAGCTTCGAATTCTAAGTCTTATCACATTGGTTTTTTTTATGGTACCTAGACTTGTATCGAGCGCCGACTTTCACAATTAGATAAATCCACTATATGTCAAAAAAATATATTTTCTCTTAATTTTAAATGTTTTTTTTTTCCTCCTCTATCGATTGGTAAAATTGTTTCCATTCTAAACGTACTAAATGATATTATATTTTACATAATGAAACATCCTAGCCAGTGGCATTTCAAATTAATAAAAGTTTTAACAACAGATTTATTTCCAAAAAAACAAAACAAAAAAAAACAATGCGAATTCTAACATTTACATGTAGGCTGAAAGAAACCATTTGATAGATATAGGTAGTTCTTTGTGACAATGGTAAAAGTACGAAAAATATTTTGGACTTGCCTTCAAAGCAAGGTTTTTCTGCAAAAAGGAGGTAGCTCCACTTATTTATTTTTCGTGAAATATTTTAAACCAGTTTCAAAAATGAATAAAATCGCTACAAGCAAACGTAAGATACTGTCTCATCTTATGATTCACATGCTAATTAACAATTGGAGCATTGTCATCCGACGAAACAAATATCAAAATATGTATTTTTTTTGTTTATTTATTTATTTATCTTTTATTTATCACAAGGTTGCATATAAACTTCAACTTCAGACTGGAGCTATCTCCTTTTTATAGCAAACCCTTCAATTACATCAGTAAATCCAAGGGTCCAAGTTGCACCTTCGAAGATAAGTTTTCATGTAGTAAAAGTTTTTTTCGGAAAATTCATGGAAACCCCTGAATGATAAGGAAATTATTTGTATTATAGTCTGCAAAGTATTTTTAGCTATTGAAATTATTCTAGTTATGCAGTTTTTTGTATCCATTGAAAGCATTTAGCGGTTTGCACCTATCCCATTTTGAAAGTCAACGCCTCATATATAATATTATAAAGTCTGTACACATTATATCTTAATAAATTTATGTTTTTGCTTTATGTCCAAATATTTTTATAATTTAAAATAAAGAAACACTATAATCTAATGTAAACTAAATGTTCTATGAAGATTTTTATAACGTTTCTTACCTTTTAATTGAATTTAAAATGTGTTTTATTCCTTTTTATATAATTGGATTTTATACCATTGAAATAAACCTACACAAAATTCGAAATTTGCTTTAATATTTTTCTTTATGGAATCATATCGTACGGAATCAGCTGGAACATGTGCAGCTTATATTAGCCAAGATGGTATTGATATTATTGTGGTATTGCTGTGCACAGTGCTGAGCATATTCACGGACTCTGAAAAGTCTATTATTAGGTGTCTTTACACGATGAGATGAATTGGTATTCTGTATTATAAATTAATTATACAAAACCAAACTAAACTGAAGGGGGTGTAGTTATTAGTTTAAAAACTAGTCTAGTCTATATTTTACTTAAGAAATAATTTCATTATCAATATTTTATTATTAATGATATTTTCCACAATATTATAAAGAAGTTGTTTTTGGTTTTTAAAAAATAAATTTATTTTTATAATTACAATGTATATTTGATATTTTTTTTTCATAACATCTAATAGAGGTATATAAACTTTAATATCTAACACATCATAAAACTACGCAAGTAAATTAACAAAATCAAAAACCAATTTTTAAAATTAAATCGATTTATTTTAAACTAATCAATAATAGGTAGATAAATATTCTATGTATCGAATGTACATAATTCAAAAAAACTGAGCTGACCTGACTAGACAATACAAATTATTCTATGTATATGTTACAACTTTGGGTATTTCTTCTCCCTAGGAATATAAATTTATGGTAAAAGGTACATATTGTCTCAATTTTTTCACATATATAAATTTCTTAATATTATTCAAATTCATATTTATATACAATTATAACAAAACGACTTAAAATAAATTTTATAAAACATATTTATAATAAATAAGCTTTTTTCTTATATTATTTATTCAGTTCTCTGTGTTTCTTGGCTTGATGTGGGTGGGATGATAACGCTAGGTGGCACACTTTCCATTCCAGATACACTAAAAGAAAAATGATAAATAAATAAATAAAAGTGTATAATTTTTTCAAAAATATCAAAAAAAATAAAAATAAAACTATTTTAAATTTTTAAGTTAAACAGATAAATGAATAAGCTTTTTTTCCCCAGAAAAATAAAATACTTTTTTATTTTAATATTCAACAGTGATTTAGTTAGTAATATTTTTCAATACTTTATGTTGTTGGATTTTATAATAATTACCGTATTTACCTGATGTTTATAATTGATATTATTCTTAAATTTATTTCAGGTATACAACCATCAACCTTTATTTGTGATCTATTTAAAATAGAAGCTGATTTAGGAAAATTGAATTTTAAATAGAATAAACTATGAATATTTCATTTTACTTCCATGATGGGTGACTGCAAAAATCTTTCTGAATCTTTGAAGTATTTAATGGTATTTTATGGACGAAATATATATATATTTTAAATATTATATTTGGTACTATCTTATTTGTCTGAATACAACCAGCGGTATTTTTCTTAAATTTGCTTCCATAAAACAAGGAGTCAATCTTTATTGCAGATCAATTTATAATCGAATTTTTTCATTAAAAAATTGAGTACATAGTATGTTTTAAATTTTATGAAATTTAAGAGATTATTTTCGTTTCTACTTTCGTGATAAGTAAATCAGTATAGTTCTATCAATAATAAGTAATTTAAACTAAATAATTATTTAAGTACATAAGTTTTAAATAAAATAGCTTAGTATTATTAGTATTCATTTTTAAACGTGTGTTTTCTTATAATTTGAGTTTTATTTTGAATATTTTTAAATATGGGAATAATTTACGTGAAAGGAAAAAATATATATTTGGTTAAACTTGAATGGCTTTCAAATTCTGATTTGTATTGGTTGAGCATTTTCCAGGCCATATCCTTATATTATCCTTATGCGAGATCCTATATCTATATAAGGTACTTTCTTTCCAAAAGATCTGTTCCTACTCAAACTACTATTTTTATTACGTTTGTATTCTCAGATCTTAATTCAAAGTACCGTACACACCAGCAATACATCCGATTTATTTTTCTTTTAGTGAAACATACCATTCGCCTTGAACATAGGCACTTGTGTACAGTTGGTAAGTACTATTCACCTTGATTCTGTTTTAACATTTTTTTCTATTTTTAATTTTTTTTTTAACGTATTCAAAATAAGCAGTTTTTTATGGCATTGATTTGCATCGGTTCTTAGGATAAAATATAATATTTTTAAAATATCTGAACATTTGCTCATTTTTCAATTTAAAATATGAAGTACTATTATCATTATTATTATTTTTTTAACATGAAGTATTATTAAAGCAGGGTTTCTGTTAAAATATTTTTGATACACAAATCTGTTTTCTTAGAAGTCCGTAGCCTATTGAATAATTTCTCATCTCTGATTGATTATATAAAATTTATTGATGAAGAATACGTGAATTAATAAACAGAACGGAAACATCGTTAATACAAATTTACAGTTGTGGAAAGTATAATAACGAAAAAAGACTTTACTTTACTGAATGTTTTAGATGTATATATGTATATGTATATATTAATTTATATAATTATTAACTTTTAAAAATTGTTGTAAATTACCTGACTCCAACAGGCTTAGTTAAAAACGAGCTGGGAAGAAAGATGGATGATGTAGCCATTGTATAGCCACTGTCGAGTAGGTCATTATCACATTTATCCCAACTGCCTGATTTTTCACCTATGACAAAAAATAAATATATTAGTAATACAAAAAATAAAATGTGATTTGTATTTAGTTTATTCAATTTCCTTATGCCTTTGAATTGCATAAGAAAGTTAAATAATCATTAACTACTAAAAACTATTAAATTACATTTTTATTTCAGTTAGAGGCATTATATTAATATGTATTTTATTATATTATATTATATAATAACAGTCCATTGATTGAATGAAATAAAGAGATAGTCACTAAAATAAACAATTAAATCTTGCAAAATACATTTATAATACATACAATATTATGTTTCAGTGAAAATGTATATTAAAAAAATATTTTTTTTACTTGTGGTTATTAAAATCAAGCTGAAACCTTTTTTCCTGTGTTTTATTTGTAATTATTATAAAAAAATATTACCACTATAAAAATAATGTGTCTTTAATTTTAATCCATGTTACAAGGAGCAACAACTTAAAAGTTTCAAAATATGGCAAACCTTAAAGGATTTAATGTTAAATACAACATGTAGTTTTATTAGTCAGAATATATTGCACAAGATGAAGTATAAAATATTTTAATAAACGATTCTTCAAGTTAGCAAAAAAAAAAAAGGTTGCATTACTTTTCAAAAACTTTCCTTTTTATTTATAAAACAACAATTCCTCATTGCTCTCGTAACATAGACAAGAACTAAAAATAAAAATAGCTTTATAATACACTCTAGTAAATAATATTTTGGATAGTTCAACATTTTTCCGTAAGGAAAAAATACCGAGTAAGTATCTCCAAGGTATACTGTTTCCAAGGTAGAATAGTTTCCCCCTCTATGTTTTCTTAGATTTTAGAGTTCTTTTATTTTTTTTATTTTTTTTTAGATTAATAAATTCATACTATGAGTTTCATTAGATCGTCACTATTTATTTCCTAAATCACGTTCGTGCCAAAATCCGCAACTACTTTGATTTGTATATGTTAAAGGATATACCCTTCCAATTTTCAGAGTTCCTGAGAAACTTCATGGATACGTAAACACATAAATATTTTATTGTTACAGGAAATGGCCATAACTGACACTGAAGATGATCTGGATGAGAGAGCTACTAACAGTAAGTTTTTTTGTTTTTTTTTACGGTGGAGGTACTGTTGGTTAATGCTCCAATACTACCAATCATTAAATAATTCACTTGTCAGTATTTTTTTAAAGAGTTTTGTTAATAGATCAAAAATACATATGCCATTTAGCTGAGCAAATATAATTAATTATTGTCAATTTTAAAACCATTTATATTGACGCTATTGTAGTAATGTTGAGAATAACAGCCAATTTCCTACAGTATGTATAATAAATGTTTCTTGATTACAATAATTAAAAATTCAAATATATTCACACCTAACTTAAGTTACCTACAGACATATTTAAAATAATGTCATTGGAAATTTTTGAAAAATAAACTATCTCCATGTAAATAATACAAACAAATTTATTGTGAAATAAATAAGTCCATAGTTATAAAAAAATAGGACTCAAAGATAACATAACGGCTTACTTAATAAAGTAAAAAGTGTTCCGTTGTCAAATAGAAAATAGCATTTTTATATTCCATTTATAGAATTTGTAGTATAGCCTTGTCTTCCTCATTGGAATGCTGTATCACTGAGATATACATATATATGTGTATTTATATATATTTTTTTTACGAATTACCACGATTAATTCTTGGGATTAGTAGGAACTTTATATAAAATTATAGGGGTTTACGAATTAACGGGATATGGATTATCGAAATTCTTGTGGGCCGTGCTTTGAAAACCAATATTAAAATTACTCAATAGGAATCCGTCAGTATTGGCCGAAACTTTTTTGTGACTCTAATAAAGATCTATGGATGGTTCTTAGTAGCTTAAAAAAAAAACTCAATTTCTCCCTGACTTAGAAAAATAATAGATGATTTGTCTATCTATATTCTACTGCTTTTATATATATTGCTTCAGATAAGGAAACTGTCGGCAAATTTTCCATCCGAGCAACAACAGAGGTAGAGCGTGTATATATGTTGCAAATTTAATTTTGAAAAAATCTTGCACAAGAAAACTATGGACCCCCAGTCAAAAAACATACCCATGTCAAAAAAAATTTTAAAATCTTATTTTTATTTCTAGTCTAAAATATGATTAACAATGGGTTATTATGCAAAAAATATTTCTATTTTATCTATAAATTAAAATTTTAAATAATAATGAACCTGAATATATGAATATATATATATATATATAAATATCTTATAATATATATATATATATATATATATATATATAAAGTCTTGAAACGACATGCGATTTGAGAAAATGCAACCTTTTGAAAATACGAAGTAAAAAGACATTTCAAACACACAGTAAATAACATTCAATAAGGTCATTTTTTATTGTTCAGGTATAAACTACGTTTCCCTTAACTCTATTCTGCTTTTGATTTGTAAAAAAAAATGTTTATCGGAATAAAGTATATATATCTTTTTAATGCAAATATTGTTTTGATTCCATTTTGTACAAATTTACTTAGGTTATTTAAAATCTAATCCATTCATTCCCTACTAACATATTATATTAGTCTATAAACATATTAATATTATTTATATTTCTTATATTAGCTTTAAATAAACTTTCTTTTTATATCTATTGTTTCTTATTCTACGTTTTCTTTATCTATTTTGTAATAAATCAGCAGAAATAGTTCCTAAATTATTTTTATTTAATGAAAAACTTTGGATGTAATTAAAATCCTTTGAAATTTCAAATATTTTAATTGTATTTGTATAATTTCTAATCTTGTTTGATTTTTTTTATTTATACATATAGTTAAGGAAGAAAACGATCCTATATTATAAATATCATATTTTTTTGTATAAATAACCATACGAATACTAACACACGGAAATCCTATTATTTGGTATGCGACTACCACCTGGTATACTGGTATATAAGAAAGACTAGAAATCCCGGGATAATAATTGTCCTTTCACTGTTTTATAGAAAAGCTTCTTTTTTTTTTTTTTACGGTTACACTTTATTTTTTATTTAGAAAATCCAGTTTTAAAGCCGTCATGTAAATGTTTCCTAACGAAATGGAGAACTTGTCTGAGTTGATGCTGGATCCTTGAGGGAAAAAAAAAATAGTATAAGAGGTTTTAAGCAAGAGGTTTGTGTATTTGAAGAGACGCAGGAGGACGGGAAGTAGGTCGGCAGAAAAAAACGACTAACCTCGAAAGAAACAAAACGACAAGGAAAAACAAGTGGTACTTTATGCTGTACGCCATGAGAAATCTCTATATGCTAAAATGCAATAGGGTTTAGTTATAAGATTAAATATTTTTATAAATATGTTTATTGTAATTTAATATTTTTGTATTGAAAATATAATCTGTAAATGTGATTAATTATTATTTAGAAGACTTTAAGAGAATCTACCCCCTGATAGCAATAAATGTACTGTGCTGGGTCTCGAGGTCACCTTTTTTTCACAAGTGGAGTTATAGGAAATCGAATAGTAAGAAATGGACTAGAGACTTTTACAAATTCATATATTTTATTATGGAATGATAAGAATCTAATTTGGGCTCAATATGCAGCATGTGGAACATTCAGATCATTATTTATATGTTTATGTGTGATACAGAAAGAAGCAATGCGGAGTTTTGGATGGATTGGATACGTGATGCATTTGATGGTTTAGATGGAACTCCATGGATCAACACCGTATGTCCAAAGAGATTTAGTTATATTTCTTATAATTTAGTCTTTTGTAATTTAAGCGTTTTTTTAAGTGTTTAGTAGTAGAAGTAGAAAACGACTAGAGGTTTTCTGTAATTTCGTTAATGTACGAGTATTAAGAATAACATTATATTTCCTATTTTATTCAATTAATGCAAAACTGCAAATCGATAATATGAGGTGTCAAACTTCAAAATGGTATAGGAGCTAATCGTAAAACTTTTCAGGAGATACAACAAGCAGCATAATTATAATGATCTAAATATTTAAAAAATAGTTTGCAAACCGTAATACAAACAATATCCTGGTAATTCATGAGTTTCCAAAAACCATTTTTGGCAAATTTAAATCTTATCCCTGTGTTTATTTTTTTTATTTTTTATGTCAAGTCCGAAACCTTCTTTGTCACAGGTAAGAAGCTACCTGTGTTTATGCTCTAGTTTTTTCATGTAACTATACTATAACATAACTATGTACACTTTATGTAAATGGTAGAATTTGCATTTTTATTAAAAAAAAAAATATATTTTTAGCTATTCTAAATTTAAAATGCCAATGGCTAGGAGGTTTCAATACCTAACATTATAAAGTCGTTTTAAATGGATATAATTTTACTAAACACTAGAGGAGAAAAACGTTAGAAAATTATGAGAATTATTTTGTTTTTGAGAAATAGTAAATTTATCCCATTTCGAAAGTCGAAGCCTCATACAGCCTATTGATTTTAAGTTTATGAAAATTTCATAGTAGTACATTCACTAAAATAATATCAATTTTATACATAAACATTTTTTAGTGTTAATATTGTCTCTTTATTTGGTTAAGAGTGAGCAACTTCATTCATAAGACAGAATTATGCCAATTTCTAGAACGTCAATCACAAATTTGGCCTATTTTAATTGAATTAATTTACTTAAACGTTGAAATAATGAAGGCCTTATTTATAATTAATACGTTACTCACTAATGATTTTTAATATCAATTTTATGTTGTGCCGATAATTTTGGATTAATTATAACATTTCTTGTGCATAATCATTAAATAAATAAATACAAACAATTAAAAATATAGATAAGATGTCCACAATTATTGAAAATATACTATATATGAGCAGAAATGTGATAATTAGCACATTAGATATAATAATTAAAGTTGTAGCCTATTATCTGGGATTTTTTTTTTTTTTTAGTTCATTATGAATTGTAATAATTTTAGTCATTTTTCAGCATAAAAAAAAAATAATAAAAGGACATATTGAAGATGAATAGATATAATTTTATATAAAAATAAATTAGGATTTTTTATTTTTCTTAATAAAAATAACAGTATAAATAATATTAGCTACAGTAATAAAACTAAATATATTACAATTTTAGAGATCACCATTTTACAAATGTTTTAGGTCATATTATACCTGGTGCTTTAATGTCGTTTTTTGGACTTGGTATATTAACTTGAGGGTTCTTAGGTTTCCGTTTCCTAGTTTGGATGCCTTCCTTCTTCATTGTATGTGGCCTGTTTACCTATAAAAAAAAAAAATAATAATAATAAAATAAATGAAAGATTGAATATTATAAATTATAAATAATTATTTATTAATATTACAATATTTACTCATTGAATTATTAGCTTTGAAAATACTAATCTTATTGAGAAAATTTTAAGTAGATTTTTCGATATTAAGCGATATTTATATTGAAATTGATACTGAAAAATATACTTTATTCTGGGTGCATCCCAGTCCCCTCTAGTCCCTTAGAGTAATAATAATATATTGTAAAATTGTATGGATAATAACAATAAAAATAAATAAAGATGTGTACAAATTAAAAAAAAAATCTTGACAAAACAGAATTAATATAATAAATAAACTTTTCAAGATCTAAAAATTTATATTTATTTTGAGAAGGGGGTAATGGTAAAGAAGATATTTGAAAGTTGTTAAGAGGAAGCATGGCCCAATTTTGGGATGGAGAGAATTCCATTGGATTCAATTGGATTAAGGAGCAAATTGAGAAGAACTTATCTGCAGCAGTTTTTTGGTAAGAGGGGGATATATATCGCATGGTAGAGCTCTGGTAGTTCTTGGATATTGAGGATTTGAATCAAAGAAGTTCAAAGAATGAGGGAGGAGAACATGAAGAGATAATTGTGAAGAACGAACCAACAAAACATTACTTAGGGTCATTTACAAATGAGATATGAAGACAAAATCGTTCATATTTTAATTTATCATCAAGTTCTACAGTGAATCTCTCGTACACCAAACAGCCTTAATCAAGAAAGTGTTAATAAGTTTTTTCAGAATAGAAAATATGAGAACGTTGAAACTGATGCAGGATAGCAAAACATCTCCGAGATATTCGGAAAACAGGAGGTCTTCCAATGAGGGGTTGATGTTGTCTTAAACCGAGATGTTCTGTGGGATAGTATTTATAGGTTGTTCCTTCAAGGATGAAGCTAACTATACCACTATGTTATAGTCCACCCTGCCATTTTATTTTCAGATGCTTGGGAGGAAACATTAAAATTATAAAAATAAATTATTACTTCATTTAAAACTTTAGGAAACTGTAAAAATAAATTGCTACTTACACCATGCAGTTTAAAATACAGCCCACAGGCATTACAGACTGGCTCTCCTGTGTTGTTTCTGCGCCACAGGGTTGTGTTATTTGTCTGGCAGTTGGCGCAACTTACGCCATTTCTCCTGTTACCAATCTGTAAAATTTTTAATTGGTTTATTATTTAATAGACCCAAAAAGTGAATTAATATTTTTCATTGTGAATAATCTGTTTAAAAACATATAGGAAAAGAGTGAACCAGTAAATGTATCGCTAACCGACAAATCATATGCACCATAGCTCAACTACTACAGTATAAATAATTCAAACCATACTTTATTGCTTTTTTTTCAATATTCATAAGGTTTTAGAAGTTATAAAAAACACACACAAAAAAAAACATGTCTATATCCTTTACTGAATTCTTAATTGTGAACTTGAATGTTCATCTATCGGTTAAATATAAGTTTTTAAAATAGATTCTTCCGCTTATTCAAATAAGTCTAGTGCGTGAAATTTTATAATTAATTATGGTAAAAGTTAGAGCATGGGTTCCGTTCTAATTTATTTTATTGAGAAATTAAAAGATAGGAAAATAATAGTTTCGAATGATAATTTCATATTACTGGAAGGTAAACTAATCTTTAATTAATGACTTTTGAAAACTAAACAATTACTTACTATATCAAACGTAAAAAAAAATCCAGCTATCCCATTACTTCCTTCTAAAATTCCTTGTTGATTTATCATTTTTTATATTTTCAATTATCACTTTTTATAAAATTAGTTGTTTTTTTCTAAAGTGTTCTAAATGATCGATTTTTTAATATCTTTTCATAGCCCCCTTAATTTTTTTTTTTTATTTGTTTTTAAATAATCAAAACGGCGATCATTCAACTGTCAAAATATAACAGTTGTTTTTTTTTCATTATACCTTGGTGTTCCTACAATATTGATAAAATAATATTTGTATTAAAATAGGTAGGTGTCTCATAAAAAAAAATATTTATTTTCCGGAATACAGATATGTTATTTCAGGTTTTTAGATTTGCAATCTTAATTTAAATTAAAGATGTAGATTGTTTGGGTATGCAGCCATAGATTCACAGCAATTAAAAATAACATTTTAATTTATAATGCAGACGTTTCGACTTGCATTGCAAGCTTTCATCAGGGTTTCAGAGATAGTGGCAATAAGAAACTCGAATTTCTGATTGCCGCTCTCTTAGATGAAGGATTGCAATGCAATTCAAATCGTCGGCATTATAAATTAAAATATTATTTTTAATTGCTGTGTATCTACGGCTACATACCCCAACAATCTACATCTTTAAATACTTCTCAGTCAACTAATAACCTATCAATATTAATTTTAATTAATGTTATTATTTTTCTTTCTAATATTTTAGGTATCTTATGAATGATTTGAATGTTTGTTTTATTGTGCCTTTTTTTTATTTTATTCTTTATTTGTTCACGAATCCACGCCCGTACTCCAACACTACTTCATACGACAAATTTCCCTCAGCGCCAACCCGCATCGCGATCACTTTTACAATCACTCACATTGTGGACTTTCTTGTGGTGTGTCCTCACCGGTGGCCTGTGTACTCCGTTGATCCTGCTGTAGAGGCCGCAGGCGTTGCAGAGGTGGTGTCCGGTACCGTCCCGCCGCCACAGCGGGGTCACGCTTGCCGCACAGTTGACGCACTCCTTGATGTCGCTAGCCGACAGCATACCTGCAACAGTTTACTGGTCAGCCCGACTCTTCTCAAGACAATGGAAAAAAAGAAAAAAAATCCATGCATTTACCTGGCCTCAACTAACATCCTGCCTTCTTTGTTCTTGTATTCCAAGCAACAAGAAAATTGTTTGTTATTATTTCTCTAAACAAGAAATTAAATTTCCATTCGCTTAATACTTTAGGTTTTAAACATGAATCATTTAGTTATTAGCTGACAACAGGACACTAAGTAATGATATAATTAGAAATATGCGATAATTTTTTACTTCACTGCTTCATTAGGAGTAGTCAGAACGTAGACATACTAAAAGTCCCCACCCCTGGGTTTTATTACTGATTATACTATTAGATTATATTTGGGTTTTTCCATTATATCTCGTAAATGGTGAATTCTAGAAAAATATGCTTCAGATCAAAATTAAAGCTAATTAAATTTCCTATGAATTTTTTATATACATATTTGTCGAAACTTAAACGGTTATCGAAATATACGTCTATAAAAATCGATAATTTTCGAGAAAAAAATTATGTTTACCTCACTTTTTGTCAAACGTTTGCGTTTGCTTCAAGTGCCAGAAACGTATATATGAAATTAAATCAAATTTAATGCTCTACAACTTTTATTCGAACATTTCTTCTGAGAAATGAATTTGGAAGGCACTAGAAATTAATGTTTGACAAAAATTGAGGTAAAAATTATGTTGTTTTTTTCGAAAATTATGTTCGACGAATATGTATATAAACAATTTTATAGGAAATTTAATTATCTTTTAATTTTATTCGTAATATATTTTTATAGAGTCCACCGTTTATGAGATATCATAAAAAATATCCAAAAATGGGATCTTTTTCCCTTCCCCCCACTGTTAGCTCGGACTTCTAGTATGTTTACCTTCTAACTACTCCTTAGCTATACCTAACGAAGTTACGAAGTCAAAAATAATCGCATATTTCATGCGCTCTACACCTCTCATTTCAGCACTCATGGACTGGACAAATACCATTAAAAAAACTTTCATAACTAAAAATAACTTAGTAGACAGTCCTCGCAGCTTTCTCATCCTCTGGACTTCACTTGACTTACGAAACAAGAGGCTTATCTAACAACATACTTCAACCTGTCAGGTCTTACAGAGCAGAACTTTGGGGTCCGGCGAAAATTCTAACTCTGCGAATAATACCGGTGGTTATGGTGAAGAATTGGATAAGCCAAATTACCTCGACAATGAACTATTAACATTGAAAGCAGGATTTTTCAATAAAGTTGTGCTTCTTATAGGGCATTAGAGTATCTATTTCAGTACAAACGGTATTTTTTATGTTATTACAGGATTTACGAATAATATCGAAAATGCCCTAGTGAAAATTGCACTATTTTGTCTTACCTAATTCTTCACTACAGCCAAGGATACCATCTGCTAATTAATTGTGACCGTACTCTGGCTTGATTTGGATTTAGCGTAACTAAATTAGCATAACTTCAAAGTTCAACAAATCAACTGGCAGCAAATCAGCACTTTCAAACATTTATAGTTTTTCTTGTTGTTTTCAGGATTTTTTTTTTTTTTTTTTTTTGGTCAGATGTTAAAAGCAATGCCCTAACTTTTTCACAATTTTACAAAACCCCATTAAAATCATTACAAAAATTTGTATATAGCTTTCTTTATTTCTTCAAGAACAGTTTCGAAAGGAATTTTAAATTTAAAAAAAGAAAATAAAAGATGAATGGATCGCTCTTAATAACCTAAACCTGGGATAATTACTTTTTTTTTATGTGGAATTTATTTTCATTGAGTTTTGTGAATAATAAATAAATAAGACGGTGATAATAACTATATATAATATATAAACTATATAATAATACATGTTGAAAATTATTTTATTACTAAACTATTATCCTTAATAGGCAAAATCAATGTAAAAATTATTAAAATAACAGGGTCTAAAAAACACAGTTTTCTATCATTCATATTTCTATTTTTTGTTTAATACAAGTTTTAAAATCGTACATTCATTTTGATTTAAGCCCTAGTGTATCGAATAAAATATTACCGTTATATATAATGTGCAATAGATATTTTTAACAAGAAATGATTTCTTCATTCTTTTGAAGTATTAGTTATCAAAAATTGACAGAAGATTGTGTTAGTACGAAATCCGTGAACTAAGATATAAATATTTCTCAATCGAAACCGTTATGATCGGAAGTCTATAGCAATGATTTATTCCATTAATTCCAACATTCCAGTCTTTTCAGGTTATTTTCATTATTTGTTTATTTAATATTGAAGAGATCGGTTGTTCATTAATTTTATTATAATTGAAATAAAATAATAAAGAACACAAGTTAACAGTGTCCGCTAAATAAGATTCATTGGATATGGATTGGTGAGCACTGTTAAATAATTTAAATTGAGAATACGTCCATTAAGATTAAAATTTAAATTTTTAATCTTAATGGTATCAGCATTTTATTTAACAAGAATAGAATTCTAATTGTAATTAGCAGTAACTAATTAAAGTAAACTACTAATTAAAACGAAGTGAACTGTGTCTTTGATTTTTAGTAGAATTAACTATTCCTTCCCCACTTGTTCTAATTATATTAACTCAAAAAAATGTTAATACATATTGTTTAATATTATTATATCATATCAATTTGCGGAGTACTTTTTCAATAAAGAAACCTATACACCATAGACTAAGAACTACATAGATAAGAAATTCTTCTTGAATAAGTTTATAATTTTAAAAAAACCTTTATTTAATAATGTTTTTTATAAATCTTATTGGAAAAATCCAAGAGCTAATTACTATCCCAGACTAAATATAAAATTATACCATATCAGTAAAAAAGTCGAGTTTTTTTTTTTTTTTTTTTTTTTTTTTTTTTTTTTTTTTTTTTTTTTTTTTTTTTTGAATTTTTTTTTTTTTTTTTTTTTTTTACAAATAAGCAAAACCATATTTATTTATTCTCCTAGAGCAATTTATGCTGACATGTCTAAAATTATTTATCATAAAGTGGGAACATTTGTGTTTACGTGGGTGAAATTTTGCATTTTATATACAAAAGCTCTAAAATCATAGTAAGCTGCACAAATTATGAAAATATAATAAGACTTATTGAATAATCTGGAATATGGATGGTTTTCACCCTAATTAGGAATTATAAATATTTATCAAAACTGTATTTATTTTAGGAGATGTAGATAGGGTAGGCAGTCATAGATACTCAGCAGATCAAAATTAATTCTTCAGTTTGTTTTTTACCATTACCTGAACCCCTGATGAAGACTTGCAATGCAAGTCGAAACGTTGGCTTTAACAATTAAAATAAAATAACAATTTTATTTTGATCTGCTGAGTATCTATGACTGCCTACCCTAACTATCTACATCTTCTATACTTCACAGTCAACTATACCTTATGAATATGTTTTTATTTTATTCAAAATATTTATTTATTTGGAAAAGTGTCGTTTAATTTTGTCATGATCTTCATAAGATTTATTTTCATATTTGGATTAAATTTATTTGGGGAAATGGGAACTATTGTTCTCTACCCTCCCCCCTGAAGAAGTACAGTATTCATTGAACTTCTCTTGAAAGGGATAAAATAATCTGAGCAAGAAAATAAAATATCTGTTTTATTGTCCTGATATTATACCGATTGACGATTATATTAGGTCAGAGTACCGAAAATTGTTTTTAGAGGGACACTCGATAAGAAAGGTTGACGAATATTCCACTGAAATGTGGGTGTAGATGTAGCTGAGTGTTGGGAAAGAAGAATGACCATTAGTGGAGAATGTTAAAGTTAATAGTTGAGGATGCCAAAGTACTCAATGGATCTTAATGATAATATCAGAAGATATTTATAATTAATACTTACTGGGATCGTAGGACTCATCAATAGCCCAGGTAGCCTGCCCATTGCTGGAGAAGACGTAAGGTGTTCCAGGAGGCAGCTGGATTTCCTGCTGAGGCTGCTGGTACACGTATTCGCTGGACCAGTAGCCAGGCTGGTTAGTTGTCACGTACTCCCTGCTACCTCCTCCAGTCACATAAGTAACCTAGTAAAAGATAATAATGTTAGCGATCGCTAAGGTCACAAACATTTGGTGATCTAGGTTTTAGAACACAGGATGTTTGCTCAGACTCAAAGTTGGTGTTTCACATAACACACCCATTTGTCGAAACTCGTGTGCATGGCATGGGAATACCCATTCAGCAACATTGACTTTCCTTACCTTGAATCATCACTTTGAAGTCTCAACTTGACGAAATGTAAACTATTAGATATCTACAGGAGTGGATATAGTTTATCTTTTGATTGGAAATTATTATCCTAGAGAAATTTATAACAGTTGTGATCCGTCCGTCCATGTTTTATACATGATGTATGGCTTTATAGGAAATCAATCAATGAGACTAAACATATACTTGAAGGTATTAATCTAAGGAATTACATATATACTAAGTTCAATGATTTATGTGTGATATTAATGCTACTTCGAATTCATGAAACTGTATTGATCAGTTTTTTTTTTTTAATAACTATGTAAATGAATTTAAAAAAAAACAAAACAATACGACCTGATGTTTAATAACCATAACAGTTTATTTAAATTATTTTTATTTTAACAACCCTTTATTTTTATCCTCCTTTCTAAAATAAAAATTAACTAATAAAATGAAAATAAAGACTGATTAAAGTGACAATTTTTTTTTTCTTATAGAATAAACTCCCCTCTATCTACATAGAGTACTATATTTTCTTTTAAAAATACGTTTTACTAGTATCAAGATTTTTAATTTAGGGCTGAGTAGCTTTAATGTTAAAATGATTCTTTTGAATCTGAGTCTAACGAAACTCTCCATGTTCGAAGTTATAAATTTATAAACTCGAAATCCACTTATAAATTAGACTCTATAAATTAATTAAATTTCTAATTATCCACTTCTTCACGACAAAAAGGGAAATATAAAAAAAAATTTACAAAAATTTTATTGAGAAAAGAAAAATCCTACATTAAGACTATTGGTTTTTAGTATTAATTTAATTAAAATTATAAAATAAATTGTTGTTTTTCTTTGTACCTGATGATCTCCAAAATACATTTTCATTGTGTTTACATTGTTAAGCGTTTATCTAGTATTTATTTTATTTTTGTATTAATATTTTATTGATAAAGTATTAAAATCTGCCTCAATGTGGACAATAAGTAATATTGATGGCTTAATGGTTCCATTCACACAATATTACAGGAAGAAATAAATTTTAAAAAGAGTTAAAAAAATAAGTTAAGAACTATGTGTTCTTAAAATATGCGTTCAGATATAACTCAAAAATATAGTTTCATAAGGATAATCAGCCACTTTCTAATTTTAATTTATTGAGGTTATTGGATACTTTACCGATGGTTGATCGGAAAGATTGAATACGGTTAAAATTCTAAGACTTTCTTGTATCCTAAGACTATATACTGTTTGTCTAGGACGATAATGGTCAAGTGTTAGGTAAATCAGCTTTTTGTAATGTCATGGGATATTAGAACGCTTACAATAATTGTAAATACTATATTAAGCAGTGTTATGTTTGCTGTTAACTCGATAAAAAAATAAAATAATAATAAATAAATGAAATAAAGATAATAATAGAAAATACACAATTTTTAAATTTTTTTTTTTTTTTAAAAGGGTGCATTCAGCATTCATTGAAGGACCTGTCAAAGAACATAAAAAAGTACAGATCAGCTAAATATTAAAACATTTTTTAAAGGTTTCGTCTCGACTAGTGATATTCTACTACATATACTGTCTGCAATCTTATCCATCAACACTATCGTTATACAGAGTACTTCCATAGTCCTCTAAGCTTCGAATATCCTACTTCTACGTTCTTTCTCCGCTCGGCTAGGATTCTTCCTGTGGCCCCGGATGGTCTGTGACTCCTTTCCTAGTGGGCGGTGTACAAATATTAGCGGCGGATGTGAAGGCGAGACCGGAACTCGGCCTGTCAATAAACAGGTCTGGAGGTCTAGGAATTCTAAGCTGTGGCGGAGGATACCTGCCTTACCTCGGTCCACGCCCTCCTCAGATAGGCATCGCTGCTCTACTTAGTGGCTGGGAGCAGGGGGAGGAAAAAAATTAACAATGGATGAAATCTGTGACGGAATGAACTACGCATAAAAAAAAAAAAGTTACGTTCATAAAGTTGGCTGGCTCCTGCTGAGAGGTCGGCAAAAAAAAAAAAAAAATATTCCGTCATTCATACATTATTTTCAGAACGGGCATTATTGGACAGCCATCCTGGTGCTCAATAAGCACCTACAACTACTTCAGATACATTATAAAATATGAAAATTATTTTTAACGTTTCTGGGTAATATAATAGGATACAGACATCAATAAAATGACATTTTTGATTATTGCTTTTTAAACCAAATGTCCTGTTCTCTTTTGTTTTATCTCGAATCCATTTAGCCGCAGAAGGACCACGCCTAGAAATTCTTGAGTAAAAGATATTAAAAAAAACTTGGAGACTACTCAAGAACTCTAGCAAGGAAATAGGGTTGATTTAACTATTCACACACGGTGGTATTTGGAGATGTCATTTAACACTAAAATCAGAAACGAATGCGATTACAATGATCTACATGATCCTATAAATATCGTCCTATAAAGTGTAACGGACAAAATTCAAAAGACTTAGAAAGGTAAATAAAACGAAAATAGAATATCATTTTAAATGGAATACATCAAATAGAGAATGGAAGAAAAAGGAAATTCTCCACCCTGATGTTGTTACAAGAACAGGACTTCGTGAATTTTTATATGTTTAACTTTTGTAAGCATTTTAGTTCTCTACTTGTAAATAATGAATTCGTTTTTTATTGGACTACCCAATATTGCGCAGTAAATATTGTGCTAGGATTAGTCAATATTGTGCAAATTTTCTGTAATGAGGAATAATTCTAATATGTTCCCTTCAATGATTTTAGGTACACAAAATATACCGTCAGAGCAACATTTTTCGATGAGCTAATTCTATAACAGGTTATAATTTCGATAGTGTGATTATAATTTAGTGGTAACTTATTTTTTATTTATATCAATTTATTGAAATTTACAACTGTACAATTATATACATTTAGTAAATGGGCTGACAACGATTACAATAACATGTCAAAGCTTGAAAATTGAATAAAGTTGAGAAACTAATGGATTTGAGTGGTTATGGAGCTTACTATGAAAGGATAGGTATCTGGTATGGGCTAACTCAGCAACATATGGAACATTGTCTCCATATTACAAATGGATAAGTTTATTTGTAACAACGTAAGGATCATTAAGAATTTTTCGAAGGATTTTGGATTGTAAGGATTGGATACGGGAAGAATTAGAAGGTTTAGTTGAGTCCCAAAGCTCAACTCCACATGTCCAAATAGGTCTGATAACTGCCATGTAAATGAGTCTTTTGTAGTAAAGCGGAAGGTTAGAGCGTTTGTCTAGTAAATGTTGAAGATGTCGAAAACGACGAGCTGTTTCCTGTCGTTTTAGTTTTGTATTGGAATCTAAATTAGAAATTTTTTAAATCCAAGTTACAACTTCTGTTTTCAAGTGGTTTCTTCAATCCATCTCTCATATATTTTTAAAAAGAAAACTATACATATTCATACTATACATAATCTAAAACGTATCTGGAACCCACGAATTTCGCAATCAAATTGTCAGTAATTTTATATCTTGAAACTTTTTCTTGAGATACTAGAATATCGATAGAATAATTTACATAATTTTTTGAACTTGCTGTTTAAGAGTGTTTATCTCTATTTGAAAATAGCTCTCAAAACGGTAAACTATAAACACTTATAGTTAATACCGGGAGTATTCAGAAAAAAAAAAGGAGATTATATGGAGGTATTTTTTGTTGATAACATAAAGTGATGAAAATAAAAAAAATATAAGATCTATAATCTGAATAAATCATTAGATTAATATCTCAACTTGTGAACGTATTTTCAAGGACAAATGAGTTCAAAAGCAAAGAGTAATTTTAGCAGATGAAACAAAATTGAATATATTTCTGGAGGTTATTTAATAATAAAATTTTTAAATATTACTGACATGATTTTATTTTTATTTCTGACTCTCTTATCTTTTAAATGCGGTATGTGCAGGAAACCACAGTGCCATCATCGATTACATCTATTTGCACTCAAACCAATTGTGAATGTAACTCCAACTTGATACCGAACCTATTTGAACATGATTGTACTGAAATATATGACGTAAGTCGGCCGCTATCAACGGTAAAGGCACCGTAGGCCAAACCAACGCCTTAGCTAGTGACGTGAACGCTGTTTCAACAATGACGCCAGGTTTCTGTAAGAAATAGAAACTTGGATTCTGTTAGTCATAAGGACCCAGTTTTTCAGTTTGAGGGATTAGTTCTTCAAATGTGTTCATTGCCTGAATGTATTCTTCGTTTTCAAGATGTAAGAGTGGCACATCATAATATAACTCTATATAAATGATATATTAGTGATTGTTCTGTTTCAGAATTTATTTTAAATATTTGACAAAGAGAAATCTTAATTTAACGTAGCAGTTAGAAGGAGATCTCAAATCTTTGCTGTCTAATTATATTATTTTTTAATTAATTAATTTTAAATTAATATTTACAGGGAAAAAGTATACTTTAACTTTAAATATTAGCTGTTAGCACCTAATATTTTATTATGTGGATTTAAAATATTTGAATAAGTCGATGTTTGATGTATGGAAGTGTAGGAAGTTTCGTTTTCTATGTACCAGAGGTGTTGGTTATTAATCTTAATACCTTAGATTGAAAAAAATTGAAGATTGAGCTTCTTTTTTGATGAAGGCTATTTTTTTGAATTTTCATTATAGGATTACTTAATTGATGGGAAAGAAAAATTAGGAGGAGAATATATGGCCCTACTAACGAGGGAGATATATGGAGAATGATAAACAACCAAGAGTTTTTAGCTCTTGATTTAGTAGCAACAGTCAAGAAACGAAGAATAAGATGGAGGTCACGTCAAAAGAATGGGATCCCGTACTATGCCAAAAATCGGGATGAACAGATATCCCGAAGGAGGGAAGAGAGAAAGGGGAAGGCCCAGATTTGGCTGGAGAGGTGTTGAAGCGGATCTTAAGACCCTTGGTGTGCAGAACTGGCAAGAGCGGTTGGAGACCAAAATAAAAATAAATGAATCAAGAAACCGTGCTTACTAACTTTAGTACTTTGGATTTAAAATATTATATAGAGTTTTTGCTAGTGCCTTTCTTGCTGGAGATAGTATTTGTGAAGTGTCCATGTGTCCTTATAAGTCAAGTTACTTATATTTTGATTTTGAAGTTTGAACTAGAATTTCAATAGTCTGTTTAAAGTCATCCTTCTGTTGACATTAATTATTCATTTATGGAACCTCTTTCGATGGTATAATCTGGTAGATGGACCTCTTGTCAAATTTTAAAAAATAATGAATATTTTAATGTTGACTAAAATGAACTTGACTAATTTTATTCCAACTGGCTCTACATAGTTCCTACACAGCAAAATGTTATGTTCGCTATGTTAATATATAACCTATTATATACACAACTTATAGTACCTGTGCACTGAGTTGTGTTGGATGAGAGGTGACCGGGTGATCGAAGTGGGCGAAGTTCTTGGGGGTTAGGGGAGTCTCAGCCTTGATGTAGACGTCCTCCTCTTCCTTGTAGGTGTAGTATCCCGTTGCAGGTTCCTGGTACGCACTGCCCGGGGGATAGTTGACAGGTTCTAGAGTAACGTAGCTACCTTCGCCTTTGTCGTCCCGGTCGTACTTGACGGTACCATCAGTGGTGTAGTACCGGCCGGATCCTGGGCTATACCTCGTTGTATCCTCCAGGCTGTACCCTTCGTCGTAGCTTCCGGGTCGCAGCTGCACTATTTCGTATGGTACTTCAACTTCCTTTCCGCTCCTGTTTAAAATAAATGAACAGTTAATTGTAAAATAAAATGAACTTATATTATATATAAATGTAGTATATAAGGAAAATATATAGTTTTTAACTAAAAACGACTGAATTTCTATAAGCACAGGGTTAGGACGGGTTCCAAAAGATTGAAAAACAGATATTCGATATCAGATGAGGCAAGAACTGAAGAGACTTGCAATCAGTGAAGAGGACTGCCTGGATAGAGATAGATTAAGGCAGGGGTCTCTAAACATATCAGCCATCGGACCATACTGATAACTTCCAAGAGTTCCAAGAGCCCCATAGTTTTTATTTTCTTACCAATATCTATAATTTCTAGACTGGTCGCCGAGTACGCACCCTAAGTGATCATACTCTTGCTAAATTCGCTAGTTCCATCACTATTGCGTTGTACTGCATTGTTACGACCACGACACTTGAAGATATCTGGTAGTTACACGCGGAAGTAGGTAATGCATTTCTTTGAACTTCGAGGAAAGATCGAAATACTTTTATGAAAAGCATCTTAATCCATCCGGATCACAAAATAGCTAATGGCTGTGGAAGTTAGCATTCTACCTACGTCGATTTAAAAAAACGTATGAACGAACTGAATTTAAGGTTGCAAGGAGAAAACCACATTCTACCTGATTTATACACTTATATCAAATCGTTCCAGCATAAAACAATACTGTTTCAATCACAATTGCATAAAAAGTGTTTCATACATTTTCAAACATGCGAAATATTCATAAAAACTACTGAATATGAATTTTCCGTCGAATTTGCAGTCAATGCTCTGAATATAAATTTTGATACTGGTTTCTCAGTCTTTGATGTCATTACGAATAAAATTAAGATTTTCAAATCCTTTTGATACCGACATTGAAAAACTAGTCCCAGAACTTCAACTTTGTTAACCAATGAGCATCTTAAATCTCTTTTAATAATTAGTTCAAATTTAATTGGTCCAAAAATATAAACTGCTGCCGCGGGTCGGATTGATGACACTGGTGGGCCGGATTTGGCCCGCTGGCCGTAGTTTGGAGACCCCTGGATAAAGGAATCTTCTTGAAGGCATGAGGGTTCTAGTGGAACAGAGAACAAGGCAAGTACGTTGGGGATGGACGGAGTTGAGAAGACTGCAGCAGTCAGAGCGAATGAGGAATTATTGGATAAGGTGAAGGAATGAACACACCATAAGAAGTTTAATGTTGTATGGATATCTATATGCTCCTTTTTTAGCCAGTCCAAAATAATATAAAAATAAAAATAAATAAAACGTAGTGAAAGAAAACATTTTAAGAGCTACTTTATTGGGTATTAGTAAATTTTATATTTAAAGTAAACTTTATCGAACCCATATATTCAATGCCGATAACATTTACCGATTTCTAACTGAGCTCTCTTAGCTGATTCCTCATAATAACTTAATATACTGACAGGAAAAAAATTCCACCCAATGTCTTTTTCATTTTTTCGTCTAAAAGTTACATAATATTTTAGGGGTTTACGTCCCCGTATTCTTTTACTACGGTAGCGAAACGTATTATAAATAGAATTACGAAATTTTAAACTAAAATATATTGATATATGACAATTATTATTGGGGTATTTCCTACAAGAATTTATTAGGACCAATACCCGATCGAATGAAAGACATGCTGAACGCAAGGGGTAGATCTAAGGATTATTAATTGAAAATATGGTTAATTTAATATTGCTTGATAGTAAATTTCAATATGTTCTGGATAAATTATATGGAGAGAGGTTAACTCCTAAATAAGAATGAAACTTTTAGCCGAAAAAATGAAAAAAATAAATGGAGTGGATTTCCTTTTCTTTGAATGATTATGTATTAATTGATTATTTTATTAGATTCCTTAATAACTCCCCTATTTTAGTTACTGTCAATAATTTAAATTAAATATGGTTTCCGATTATATCATTATAGTCTCCGATTATTTTTTTTTCTTTCTTCAAGTAAAATAATTTAATGTAATTCACAACATTTTAATTACTTCACACTTTCAATTAAGCAGCTAAGTTTCATACGAACAAAAAAGGATGGGAAGATATAAGTTTCGTCAATAAAGTTCAGGTTTCTGGGAAGTAGGCGCGAAGTGAGTTATTTTGTGTCAAAATAATTTCATTTTCTGTTATTGGCCTCGTATTTATTTATAACCATCTGTATATTTCTTTCATTGAGCAAGATCATTCGTATTGAGCAACGAAGAATAATCTTGGTAAAATGACCAATTAAAAATGGCTAAATATCTATTTTTAAGACTTTGAATTAATTTATTTTTTATTAGTTTATTGTAAAAACATAGAGTTTTAAATTATTTCTAACATTATATTTTTCTTTTATTTTATATAACAGATGTATTTTTTGTATACAGTTGTAAATTTCAATAAATATTTAAAAACAACATTCCTTAAAACAATTGTTTGTTTAACTTTTTTACGGAACTTAAAATTAACCAAGAATAACGCAAGAATAAATTAAGTAGAAATAATAGACTCATTGTTAGATCCCAAATAAACAAGTAAATTAACTATTCTTGTACCAGTAATTCGATATTAATTTCGTTGTTTTAATTACACGTAATCCGAGTACTCAGGGCATCTCTGATTTCAATTAAGTTGGTCGAAAATTTCAAAGAAGTTGGTTGACATGAATAACGGTTTTGAAATTAATTTTTAAAAAATGAAGCAATTTATTTAAATAGAACTTGAACAATATATAGCTAATAATAATATTCTTTTTAAATGATTAATTAATAATGCTCTACATGAGGCCTAACATAATTGTTTTGTATACTGAAAAACATATATTTATTTAATAATTTTGTTTGTAACAAAAAAAAAAAAAAAAAAAAAAAAAAAAAAGGTGTCTAAAAAAAAAATAATACATATGAGAGATAAAAAAAAACAAAAACAGTAGTTCAAGAAATAAATTAGAAAATATCTAGTAGCATTTATTTAAATTAGACATAATATATAATGCGACAACATACATATGATATAATACGTAATAGTTGAATACGATTCAGGCATGATCCTATAAAAAGAGGATTGTTTAACAAATCCTTATTTAAAAAGATCATCAAACATTTCCAAGCGTTCTATATTTGATTTGGAATAGCATATGTTACCAGAACTAATACCGAATACTTTTTTACTTCATTTGGGTGACGATTTTAAGTATAATCATTGCATATATAGATATCAGAAAACTATCGAAAATCCTAAAAAACTACGAAATGAACGTTCGCTCCCACAATCATTATACGGTACGGCAACATCAGCGGCATCAATCGATATCTAGATATGAGCTTGTACAATCGATTTTAATTAATTCTTCTCAAGAACAGATAGATTTTCATGAATTCAAAAAGATAAAGGAAATTAAATGACACCTTTGGAATGAAACTTTTATGAACGAAAGTATTAACGGAAACAATTCTTAATTAATACTTTATCACGAAATAAAGGCTGTTTTTTTATGTTGTTTTTCATGGCTGTTTTTTGATGAAAGTTCAACTTTTTTTTTATTGTTAGGTTTTTAACAAGAAAAGGGCGAATCTTGGATACTGCCACTTGAATGACGTTGCCAGTAATATTGTCATAAAAGCTATTTTCCTGTTTACGAATGCGAAAAGTTTTTCAAGTTATATAAATTAACAATAAATTTTAAAATAAATTTTAAAAATACTAACTTATTATCGCAGTTCAAAAGTGGTCCATTTCGAAAGAATTAGATAGACCAGCCGAGTTGATCTCGGATTGATGGGCCTAGCAAAATATTTGAATAGAATCTAATCTACCTATCTACTTAGTCAAAAATTATTATTGCATTGCTGGATTCAGTTCTGGAATAATTGAGATTCCTTTTAATAAAAATTTAACTTTCCATGAATATAACATTGGGTACTTCTATTGTACATACAAATCATATCATTGTACCAAAAGTTTTTTCTATATCATTTTATTTTATTTTTTTCTCATTTAATTTTATCTCATCTAATCTGTAGAATGTTATCTTCTTTTCTTTGTATTTAAATATCATTTATGTACATAGTGGCATTTATGTATTATTGTTTTTCTTTTTTTTTCTTTTTTCTTTTGTATCTCATTATGTCTCTAACCAGATTTAATTTAATTATACCTGCACTTATCTGCTATTCTTAAGGGACTTTGTCCCAGAATAAAATTATTTTTCTATTCTATTCTATTCTATATATATATATATATATATATATATATATTTTTTTTTTTATTTTTTTTTTTTTTTTTCAGCAATGTGCTCCGCTTATGGATATTCCAACTTCGCTGGTTATGTTGTAGATGGACTATATCACATTTTCATTTAAATTATTTTCCGATCATATATTTCATCGGACCACTGGATAAACGTACAGTAAATTTTATGAAGTATATGAATGATGAGTAGAAAAATATATGTGTTTCAAATTTATGTTAAATCTAACTCATTTTACGAAAAACAAGAATCATGTATTCTGGTTTTACACTAATGAAAAAAAAAAAAAAAAAATTTACATCTATTATTAACATTTTAATAATAAAAAAAAAATCCTTTATAAAGTAATTTAAATAAATTTTTAATATATTAGATACTAAGAAAAAAATATTGTCATTATTGTTTACACAGATTACTCGATTATTGCCTACCGCTACAGCACACTCGCTACGGTTCCAAATTTAATGCTCACTGATAAAGTTTTTCTTATTTTTTACGAAATATGTGAAAACCGGTTAGAACTGGTATCCAAAAAATAAAAAGCTCATTTTCCGTTCTGAGCAAAATAAACAGAATTGACGTTCAATCAATGACGCTAAATAGCTGATAAGGCCCTAAGTATTGTGGTTCTCTGTAAGTTATTTGATTGATACTTCATACACACATACGTACATACATTTTTGTGTGTAAAAACACACATATATGAATGGTTATCACTTCAAATATAAAAATAACTTTTCGGCATATTTTTTATTTTTAATTGTACGTGTCTCTTAAAATCTTCATATATTGATATTACACTCATTTTAGTAATATTGATATTATTTTTTATAATAGACTTTATTTTATTTAATAAAGTATGTGGGAATGAATCACAGGGACGATGGTGTTACTTTACGGTAACGTAATTACAGTAGATAAGAATCGATTTATTTTCCATACAACTGGTCCTATAATTATGGTTGCTTAGTTAAAAATTTTATTTTTTGCTATTTATTCGAATTTATAACTTTAAAACAAATAAAATAAAAATACATCAGTAAATGTGACGATAAAGCTCATAACAGCATGTCAATTGTTTTTAAAACAACTACTCTATGGCATCACTTCAATAAGTTCTCTCTATCTCTCTATCTATTTATGTACCATCTTCTTTTCAGACGTCTCGGAGAGTTATCTGGAATAGAATGGGAAGCGAGTTGAGATAATAGTGGATTTTAATGTTTCGGGAGTTTACAATGAAAGTATCTGGTTGGAGCTAAGTCAGAAATGTATAGTATAATAAGATCTTTAAAGACGATTGAGGATTTTTCTAAGGATTTTGGATTGTGAGGATTGAATTCGAGAAGAATTAAATAGTTTAGTGGACCCCCGAAGCTCAAATCCTATGTCCAAATATGTCTAATTACTGCCATGTAAATGTCTTTTTTTTTGTTATTAATCGGAGGATTTGAACGTTTGTCTAGTTACTGTTGAAGGGGTCGAAACCGTCGAGCAGTTCTTTTTTCATTTTAGTCTTGTATTTGTCCAGGTTGGATCCAAGGTCACGGGTCTGTTTTTAAGAAATTAATTTTTTTTTTGTTTCCATACCTTTCTCAAAACAAAACAGGAAATTTGAGGTTAGATGTTAAAATGATTATGGTGGTATTATACTTGGGGAAGGTAAAACTACTTCCAAGACTTGCATTTAATCTTATTGGTGTATCAGCAAAAGCCATTTCTTTCATTAATCTATCCATGTGTTCATGAAGTTAAAGGGAAAATCAAAAAATCTAGTTATTATCTGTTTTAAGTGAATCGTAAGTTAGTAAGAACAGTTTTCATATTTATGAAACGAGAAGGTTTGGTTGTTGTTTTTGAAGCTTCATGTATTTATGTACCAGAACTGCATCCAACAGAGCAGGAGTAAGGAGCAAATGGAGCTATTGTTATCAGATTAAATAATTTGTATTGAATTTTCTTATAATTTATGAGTATAAGAAGTAAATTACTATTGTTGGAAATATTTTATAGGTATACTCGGATTTTTCGTGATTTTTACGAAAACTTTAATAAATAAATAAAGATTTCAAAAAAGAGGAATTGTAACTAGAAAAAAAAAATATATAGTTTAATAAAATATGTTATATACCTTTATCAGTTCTTTGAAAATGAATCGCCAACTACATTGAGAAATAAATGAAGTACATACGGCATCCTAAAAAATTCGTTTGGTATTTTAGCTACGAATCACTTGGTTACAATGTTTAATTAAAAGTGTTTTATTTACAGAATCTTACCGACTTTAGCCGCTTAAATATTTTTTAATGTTGAAAAAAAAAAAAGATGTATCTCCTGTTTTTTTTGGGAGAAAAAACATTTTAAATTTTATTATAATGAAATAGGAACGGTAGAATAAAATAGGATTATCAACTTGGAATAATTTTTAAAGTTGTGACCTCTGATTTAAATACAGGTGTAAGTATGATATGATAATATATCAGGATGAATACATGGATTTCAAGAGCTATTATGGCTAGTAAACTAGACCGAGGTGAGAGCGGGATGATAACTGATAATATTATCTCAGTTGAATCAGAGCCTATGGATTAATTTAGTTTACTTCTGATTAAATACCGTACTTAGTTTTAATAAAAGAATATTGTGCCTTTAAAGATTTCCATCGTGGCTGAACAAGTTACTACATAAAAGCTGTGTCCTAAGCTTTGTGGATATTATTAATTTTTAGGAATTCCAAGTCATACGGAAAATCTCTTCCTGCCATGAATTTATATATTTTAATGATCAAATTCGGAAAACCTTTAATGTCCATCTTATTCTTATTTTAGAGTGAGATCAATTTTTGAGGCTGTATTAAAATTGCCTTTTCCTAGCGTTTTGCTCATCCACAACATTAAGGGTTACCGAAATCCCATGCAAACAATCAAACTTTAATGCAGCGTGAATCAAACTCACCTGTCAGGAAATAGTAATGCGTGAGTGAGATAGGATGTAAAATGGTATCTAAGAGATAGTATTACTGTAAAATCGGTTTGATACGAATATACACAGAGCTGTCAACTAAGAATGGCAATTGAAACTCATTTATAATTTTTCATTTATAATTCCAAAAAAGCGCGAGGAAAATATATTGGATAAATGGACAAGTGTATTATTGATCGAATTTCCTTTCTATATAACCAATAGCGGCGTAAAGAACTTCCGACAGGCACTAATACGAAAAATTTATTTCTCTAAGTTTAAATTTAGTTCCTTAAAATAATTGACACAGAATTAAAAATTCTAAAAAATCAAGCTGAGTACTTAATAAGCAATGGAAACAGTAGAAATACGTAAATACTACTAAAAATTATTCTCTCTTATTCAATACTATATGTGTGTTTTTAAAATCGATATTTGAATGTTGAAATCGAAGCATTCTTATTTGTTTGACAGATGATATATAGGTTCTGGATAATGAAACTAATCAAACCTAAAACTGTAATTCGCCAGTTGTCGTGGAGAAGTAGAAGTCCAATTACCTTGCAAGTAAAATATTAACTTTCAGAGTAAGATTTTTAATATCTGCGTAGTGAAAAATTGGTAAAGTTGCACTTCTTACAAGGCCTTAAAGTATTTATTTAGGTGCTAATGATATTTTTAGAGTAATTACAGGATTCTGAAAAAAAATCTCAAAAAGTGCACTATTATTCATAAATCGATTTTTTTACGAATTTTTAAAAATATAAGTTATTTTTGCATGTACTGTTTTTAGTGAAATGATAGATAAAATTACCGTCTTTTTTTATATATATATATGTTTTAATACATTCATGAAATTAAGTATTTGCAAAATCAAAAGCTAAAAAAATCAGAAATAATTTTTTTTTAGCTTTTTATTATAGATCGTTTACTTTAAGGTTCGCAAGGTAGTTTACTCAGCAATGCAGCTTTAAAAATTCTTATAAATATGGAAATTCTTTAGTTATTAATATATATGTATATATTTTTCTTAAGATTGAATTTTCTGTACCATCGTTAAATTATTAACTTTTGCAAGTATGTTTCCTGTCTAACACACTATAAAATTACGCTATTTTTCAACCGACTTCAAAAAAAGAGGAGGTTCTCAACTCGTCTGTATTTTTTCTATATGTAAATTTAGATTTAAGATTGTTAACTTTTTGAAATCTTGTCTTTAATCACTAATTTTTAGCTGATTTTAATTTAATATTGTTTACTTTAAGATATGCGAGTTAGTTTAATGAATCATACAATACTTATAAATTGGAAAATCTTTGGTTATTATTTTTTTTTTTTTTTGCATATATTTTACTTATGATCGAATCTTTTATCCATCATTTAAATATTAATTTTTGCACGTATGTTTCTAGTGTAACGCTCAATAAAATTACGCTACTTAATATATTTTAATACATTTTTGAAATCATGCCATCGTTGGTGTTTATTTTTTTAGCAGATTTTGATTTAAGATTGTTTACTTTATCTGCGAGTTAGTTTATCAGACATACAGCCTCTTATAAACACGCAAAATCTTTAGTTATTGATTATTTTTTTCTTTTGCATATATTTTTTTTATGATTGAATTTTCTATACCATTATTAAAGTATTAATTTTTGCATTTATGTTTCTAGTGAAACGCTTAGTGAAATTTCGCTTCTTTTTTTTACGTATATATTTTAATAAATTTATGAAATCATGTTTTTACTTGATGTTTATTTTTTTAAAAGATTTTGATTTAAGATTGTTTACTTTAAGATCTGCGTGGTAGTTTAATCAACCATACCACCTTCTATAAACATGGACAATTTTTAGTTATTGATTTTTCTTAGGGTTGATCCTTCTACACCATCATGCCTATCTCAAGTAATTTATTTTTATAAGTTTTTAGATATTTAGTTTTTAGGTTATACACTGTCATTAAACGGCCTGTCTTTACACCAAGTTCACTAGTAAAAGTTTCAGTCAAAGAAATAGTGTTTTGTTGTCTGAATGAGGGCTATTTTATATTTTATATCCTAGCGTAAGGAAGTAAAAAATATAAAATACTCCTCATTTTAGACAGCAAAACACGTTTTCTTTGACAGAAACGTTTTAGTGTACTTGGTGCATATTTATGGAACACCTATTCAAAATTAATTTTTATACATTTTCAAATTTGAAATTATTCACATAAACGCTACAAAATTTAAATATAATATAAATACAGTACTCACTGCTCTTGTACCGGCTGCTCGGGGGACGGGGTGGCCTCGTGCTGCGGACTGGTGGTGATGGTCCCAGAAGTGGTTATGGTCCGCTGCCTGATGACACCCGACTCCTGCTCTTGCTGCTGCTGGCTCTGCTCTGCCGCGGGAGGCTCCATGTTCTGGAACCACCAGTATTCAGGTCTCAATACCTCTGCCATCACTAGCACTAACTGACTGCCGGTTGCTCGGCCCATGGGCTTACTATATAACGTCCCCTCCCTTCCCCCCACCACCGGCCCGCACCCCATTCTGTGGGGGTGCCACGACTCTATTGGTGCATGTCCAGGCCTGAATTTATTTTTTTGCGAACGCCAGATCTTTGCAGTCTTATTACCAGTATATTTATTTTTAAGCATATCAATATTTTTTAAATATATATTGATTAATTATATTAAACTCGTTTAACGCTTATATTACATTCCTTTAAAAATATATTTTACTAAAACATATTTTACTATAAAATCTATATCCATACTATTATATAAAAGGAAAGCCATTTTTCGTTTGTGATAGCTGCGGTACGCCAATGTGTACCAAATTTTAACCAGTTCATCTTTATTGTTAAAAGAAAGTTAGGCAATAATAAAATATACGAATTTTAAGTTACATTGTTATTAAAAAAGCAATAATATGTGGATAATATTGAAAATTGGACGATACGTGGCGCGCGCTATTCTACATGTGAAGTTACAAAGGTAAGGTATTACAATGATAAAACTACTGAACACATCAAAACCTAATTTCAACTACATTATTCTCATAGTTCTACAATTAGTACTAATAAAATTTACAATAATAATAAAAATTTAAATGAAAATCAAAAATGTATAATGGATATCAATCTTGATTAGCAGAAATGAGGTTTGCCACACTGTCGTATGGTTAGAAATTAAAATACGACCAGATGAAATCAATAAAATTATTTTGCCGAATAAAAATCATTACCAAATCGAAATGTCGATCTATTGTTGTAAGCACTGATAATGCAGTCCATTTTCTGCAAAAGTTTCTTAAGCCTCTGTCCATCTGGATTACCAACTCATACATTGAAATTATTAATGTATTTTGGATGTCAATTTTAAGCTTTTACGCTTCTTCGAATCTACGAACACCTATTCGGAGCAAATTTAACCAGGTTAAAAATTACTGCTATGCGTGAAAATAGTAGTGAAAAAATAATGCTCAATTACATACTTCAAAATAAGATTTTGACGATAAGCAAAAAAAAACTACAAATTTTAGTTAAAATTATCTTACATCTTTGCTTATGAGAGTGGGCGAAGCTACGAAAGGAAATGTTAGTTTTCTATACATAGTTTATATTATAATTTTCAAAACCCTATATTCTAATATTCCAGTACTACTGAAAAGTACTGAACCTAATTTGAACTACATCACCTTCATAGTTTAAGGAAGGTGTAGCAATAATAAAATTTGCTTAGTTCAATTATATTTATTAAAAAAAAACTATAGATATGAGTGTGACGTGTGAATCTCAGTGAAGTTTAAAAATCGAACAATATGTGGCCTCTTTCTTCAACTAAGTTCTAGTAACAATATTGAACCCATCTGAACCTAATGTTAACCACACCATCTTCATATTACTAGAAAGGTTTACGATAGTAAAGTTTACTTAAAAAATAATTCAAATATACAATATTAAGTGACAGAAACGAGGTTAGTAACTCTGTCATTTTTAGCCTGCTACCATTGCACAGATTACGTTGTTGAAGATAAAACATTTAACTCATAATTTCAATGTAGGTATGATATAGGATTTATCACATTACTAGCCATAATATAATATAATCTATGTAATAAATAGATCGATTTTCAAACTTTTAATGGATCCATGAATGTCGCTCCACATATTTATATATCTTTTTAAACAACAATTTAATTGAATATCAGTAAATGTTATTTTTGCAAAATCTTCTATGAACTATGAATATGAACTAAAAATTTGGTACAAATTGGCTCAGTAAATTTCTTGGTTAGTGATCACAAACGAAAAGAAGATTCTCATTTTTGTATTAGTATGGATTTATTTTTTCTGTTCCCAATCTTTGTTACTAATAGATGTTCTGGCGTAATTAATGTATGCAATATTTAGCTTGAAAGGCAAGATTGGCATCTGCAAAAGATTCCTCTTGGGTTGATATTTTTTAATGATGAAGATTGGAAGAAAAAGGAAGTAATGAAGACAATAAATAATTTAGTAATAAAAATCATTATAATGATTCCCTAATCCCTAAGGTCCCTTTGCGTCAGTTTACACATTTCTTTAGTTTTATTATAAATAAAGTAAAATCTAATAATCAAATCTATTTTTTAATCTATCTCTAGATAAAATAATCTCCTTGTGGCATATGGAAGCGTTTCTGAAATTCTTTTTTTTTTTAATAGAAAAAATTAAATCATAGCTTAACAATAAAAACATAAAAATATATAGGAGCAGCGGCATTTTAAATATAGATTCAATCACGAAGTTGTATATTTTTGAGGGGTCAGTTAAATTTAAAATATAAAATTAATACCTAAGAAGCAAAATTGTGTTTAAAAATAAATAAATAAAAGAACATTTGTTTTATTGACTTTGATTTAACAAATTAGACTCACCTCTCAATAACATACAATAAATTTATAAAATAACTAGCTGTAAATGGCGTGCATTGCTACGCGCTTAGCAAAATTAAAGAAATAAATAAATAAAAAATCAGTACTACAATTATTTTTAGTATAATTTGATTTATTTTGTTTAATGTTTTTATTTGAATTGAAACTAAATTTTTTACTTTCATTCATTTTATTGAAGGGCTTATTTATTCATTTATTGCAATGGCGAATTTTACTTGAAATTGCGCATCTAATCAATATACCAATAGATCTATAACACTCCCCTGAATATGTGAAAAAAAATGCCGCCTCATGGAGCATTATGTCTTATCGTTTCAAAGCCTATAAAGGACACACACACATTGATTTTTAGTTATATAGATGTTATACTCTAGAACATTTGTTTTTGAAATGAACTCAGCTGGCTGAACTATTTCATATGAAAATTTGGGCATATAACTTTTTTTTGCAAAGAAAAAAAGAAAAAAAAACAATCATTTGCAAAAGATTATGTTGGTTAATATTTTTTTGTTTTTAGTTTTTTCAGTTTTATTTTTCATTTTGGTAGTAGTAGTTAAAAATTGGATTAGTCAAATTACTTTGAAAACGAGTTTTCTGTTGACGTTCAAAGCATTATTTTTAATTTATGCGTTATAAATTTTTTTTTTCTTCTTATAAAGACCTTAAAGTATCTATTTTGGTGCAAATGATATTTTTATAGTTTTATGAATTGCAGGATTCAGGACAAAAAATTACCCTTCTGAAAAGTTTGCAATTTTTCACGAAAGCCTGGGATTTATTTTATTCAATTTAAATTTTTCACTGTTTTATATTTTTCTAATTATTTATATAATATTCTGTTGTTACGAATTACGATTACACATAAACATGAATAAAAAATTTAAGATTCGTCCTCCGTTTTCGTGTCGGTATATTTAATACCCCTCCGGCAGTAAAATATTCAAGTAATAAATTGGTACCTTTATATTAATTTTTATCTCAATTCAGTTTTCGTAGAAAAACGTCCATTTGCATCTAATAATGTTTGAAGTAGACGTGTAAAGATAACGAACTAATCCATAAACACCGTACTAGCTGGTAACCATTAGAATTATACAAAAAAAGATGTAATAACTACTATATATATATTAATATTTTAATATTTTAAACTGTTTAAGAATTTTCTTTCGAAATATTATTCCTCTAGTGTAACTTAAACCATCAACATTATTAACTATGTCAAATCAATTTTATATTAAAACTACAAATTATTATTGTCCTATTACCTATTGCCAATATGTCTTGATGAAAAAACTAATTACAATGATAGCTTTATTTAATTAATTAAAATAAAATATTTATACAAGGCTCGTAGTTTTAAAACTACTGCTATTATTTTAAGTAAGGAAATTAATTACAAAGGATCATTAGTTATTACGAATGGTTCCATACCTCTTGGTTTTTCTTTACGGACAATATTGTTGGATCAAATTACGGGTTCAAATATTAACTGCTCTTGCTGATAATTAAGTGGCATATTAAATTTTAAATGATTAATGGTAACTAAAAAATCTGTCTAGAAAAATGTCTAGATCGGTAAGAAAATACAGCGAGAATGGATTTCTTAGGTAGTTTAAAAATTAATTACATATAATACATTATATTCGAATACTACAATGTAGAGTTATGAGCATTATAATATATTAATAATTAATTGAAGTTTTATTTTTTGTATCGTATTTTGAAGTATGCTATTGAACATTAATCCTTCAATGATATTTTCCCGCACAACAGTAATTTTTAACATGGTTAAAATTGCTATGAATAGGTGTTTGAAAATTGCATAAAGGCATAAAATTGACATCCAACATACATATTTAATTTCAATGTATGAGTTGGTAATCCAGATGGATAGAGACTATTAAAAAACTTTTACGGATAATGGACTGCATTATCAGTGCTTACAACAATAGATTAAAAATAATTTTATTGATTTTATCTGGTTGGATTATATAGGTATATGGCACTGTGGCAGACCGCGTTTCTGCTAATCAACATTGTACATTTTAATTTGTATTATTGTAAATTTTATTAGTACTACACGTTCCTAGAATAATGAAAATGATGTAGTTAAAATTCGTTATAGATGGTCTCAATAGTTTTAACATTGTAGATTCTCATAAGAATTGGTCGATTTTCAAACTTCACTGGGGTCCACATATTACACCAAATATTTAAATTCTTTCTAATAATTTAATTGAATATAAGTAAATTTAATTATCAATCTCAAGCTCTATACAACACCGTACTTTTGTAACCTCTTATTAAAAATGACCATCTATCGGTCAATTTTCAAATAATTTAAAATTATTATGATTATTGCTAAACCTTCCTGGAGCTTTAAAGACGATGTTGTTGAAAGTTAGTAGAGATTGGTTCAGCAGTTTACTCGGCTAGTGATCTCAAACGAAAAATGGCTTGTCCTTTTTTATAATAGTATAGATAAATAAACAATATGTCAAATTTACAAAGTAAACTACGAATTAACAGGATCCATTATCCATTATTATATCACATATAATCATTCTAGAATCATAGTATTCGTTTAAAATGCTATAATTACTATAACTCTGAAATCAACCATTTTTCAAAAAAAAAAAATAACTTCGATGATGTAGCTTTTTTTTTTTTTTTTTTTTTTTTTTTTTTTTTTTTTTTAAGTTTTTTTTTTTTTTTTTTTTTTTTTTGACATTTTATTTAATACATTCAAATCTAAATGAGACCAATTTTAGTCGTTGTTTATTGATTTAACGTTGCAGAAACCAAGAAAAATTAATTCAGAATATCTTATATTAGAAGAAGGAAAAACATCATAATATTTGCTTATCTTTTTTATCAAAATCTTGTTTTCTTATCTCCCAATCAAATCCAACTGATAGACTCTACTATCTGGACAGTATCATAATGATAGTATAAGAACTTATAAATACCGCGATAGTCCATATTAGTAATACTAGTTCCGGTTATTAGTGCGACCCCTCATTGCTAGAATGTATTGTAAGTATTTTCTATCACTTTCAAAGTCATCTACAATTATCCATTGCATGGCATACATTTGTACAACAGACGATTCATATTTCTGATTAGAGTGATCAAAAGTTTTTGAAGTTTTCTGAGTCAGATTTTTAATCCACTAATCCCTGTTGAACAGATCCGCTACCTAGGACTCCACTTGGACAAACGTCTTACTTGGAATCCACATACAAGACTAAAACGACAAGACTAGAAACTGCGCATCGTTACAGACTACTCCAACATTTACTAGACAAACGTTCAAAGCTCCCAATTAATTACAAAAGACTCATTTACATAACAGTGATTAGACCTATTTGGACGTACGGAGTTGAGCATTGGGGCTCTACTAAACCATCCAATTCATCTCGTATCCAATCCTTGCAATCCAAAATCCTTCGGAAAATTCTCAACGCTCCTTACTATGTGACCAATAAACTTATCCATAAAGATCTTAATGTTCCATATGTTTCTGATTTAGTCCAAACCAGATACCTATCCTTCCATAGTAAGCTCCATAACCACTCCAATCCACTAGTATCCCAATTTGCTTCCTCCTCCATCCCTGATAATCCTCCGAGGCGTCTGAAAAGAAGATGGCCTAGAGACCTTTTAGTGTAGATTTTATTGAAGTGCTACTAGTGAGTAGTTCTTCACAAGTTATTTACATGTCATTGTATTCACTGTCAACACATTTACTTGTTGTATATTATTTTGTACAGTTGTAAATATCAATAAATGGGAAAAAACAAAACAAAGAAAAAAACAGATTTTCAAGGACTAAACGTTAAAATGGATAATAATTATTTTGTTTTAAAAAATGTTCATAAAATATTTTTTTTTTTTGTAATACTTTATTAAAACGATAGCATATAAGAAAGTGATCACTTCATGTTAACAAATCATAAATAAAGATAGAAATAATAAAAAAAATGTTGAAGTACTATTGTACTTCGCGAAACTTGATATCCGAATATGCACGCGAGTGATGAAGGTTTAATTCTGCTTGTCATAAGTTTAATGAATTCCTTTAGTAGTTCATATTTTACGTATTTTTTTCTTTTATTTTATTTCTTTATGCTATTCTTATTCTTATTACTTGTTAGGTTAAAACTATTTTTGCGGTAATTATGATTGTTTAATTCTTACAACATTCAGAAAAACGTTTGATGGATTGATAAGCGCTTTTTTATAATTTTTAAGAATTGCAATTTTGTACAATTCCTTTGACGTTTTGCATTATTTTTATTCACAGAAATAGTTTTTTTCAAACTGCGCCTAACTATTATTTATTTTAATATTTACAATTGGTCAAGGCAAACATAAGAGGAATTTTTTTTTTGTTTTTAATTTTAAGATAGATTTAGATCCAAGATAATAACAATTTATTTATTTGCCATTACGGTTTTCTCATGAAATGTCAAAAATATTTTTTATTAATTTTGGTTTCATCTACGCCAATTCTTTGAGAATATTAATACCGAGCACTTTACTAGTAACTTTTTTGCAGTTAGTATTATTTATTTTTGCAGTGTATTAATCACATAGTGAAATCATTGCGAATAACATAAGTTTTGGGATCTCACTGGGAGCGGTAAAAATCAAACAATATTATTAACTTCGATAACATGTTAATATAATTGCTAATAACAGTTATCATTTCCCATCCAATCAGTCTTTCGGAATCTTAGTAACATTCTTGATAAAAACATTGTTATTAACTAGTAATTGTAGAGGTAAAAATATATTGATAAAAATAAGATATTAGCATTAAATGTTAGTGCTAAAATAATATGATTATTAGTTAATTGTAACTTATCCGTGCGAATTCATCTTAGGGAAGTTTCTGATCATTTATGTCCTTATATTTTAACGTTGTGTTTATAAATAACTAAACCTGGATGATTGTAGGAATGAAAAGTACAGATTGAAATATGATTGTAGTTATTTTGTTAAATTTATACAGGATTATTTTTAAATACATTTCATCTTAAACTGTCCACTTCCAGTTTATATAACCAAATTGATTTTTTTGTTGTTTTTTTTCCATAGATGCATATCAGTACGCATACACAGGCTGGAATAATATTATATGTTTATTTTACTGACATATCTCAAGGGTATCGAATCAAAGTAAATAAATAAAACATATATCCTTCTGTGTTTATTTATTTTTAATAAAGTAAAATACTCAAATTAATTATTTATAAATTTAGCCTGATTTACAGAATTTTCTGAATTTAAAAAATATACATATAACGAATTTTCATATCTTAAATTCATTGAAAAATAAACAATAAAACAATCCGGAGGATGGGTGTTTCCGTAAGTAAACAAGGCAATAAAAATGGGTAGCTGACCCATCTGAGGTAAAAGGTTGAAGTCCAATGATGACTCATCCTGGGGTTGTTTACTCTAGTTTAACTTTTGGCTATCTTAGCGCAGGCCAGGTCAGATTAGTTTTTTTTTTTTTTGAGTCCGGATTTTATGTTATCTCCTTCGGTAAAAGTATGTAAATGCATATTGCTCAAAATTTATTGCTATTTTAAAACACGTCATCAGATATAACGGAAAATTTAACAAAACAATATAGTTTGTTCTTTAGAAAAGGCAAGCATTAATTTTGGTTGTACTAAGAAATCGCTACTTGTACTAAAAATGTAAAAAGAAATAAATGTTATGTTATTCATTGGTGGTACAATTGCATGCTGGTGTTATATCTCATATCATAATATTCTTAATAATACATAACATTGGGTTTACTCCAGATTTTAGTGGACAAAAATGGACAGACTTCGCCACCGATTGAAACCAAATTTTAAGGGCTTCTGGAAGCGTAAAATTGCAGAGTTTAGCCCAAATGTGGAGGTCACAGGATTTCTCCTTATTGAGACATCTCAAGTTATAGTTGACCTCGGATTTTTTATATCAAATTAATTTTTTTCCACTAAAATCTGGAGTAAACTCAATGCTGGTTCCAGTGATGTCACTCTATTTTAATCGGTTGAACACAGCCAATGTTATTGCCGTTAGAAGTTGTTGATAAAATCTCAACTTCAAAAACGTTCACGTTCACGAAAGGGGTAAAATAAAATATGTTTTTTGATTTTGATAGAATTGTACATATAATGGTTTTTTTGGTGCGTTGAATCGAGATTTGAGGTCAGTATTCTATGAAAGAAATTTCCCACTGATGTACTGCGGATTTCATTGGATTTTTGTAAATTTTTGATAGTTTTTGAGCACCCTGAAGCTAGGTTGTGTTTTGAGCATAACGAAAGTATTTTTATTTCAAATAGCACTCAAAACTACTAAAAAAAAAAAAAAAAAAAAAAAAAAACATTTCTCTATCTTGACTGAGAGCTGAGAAAAAAACATGTTTTTCATTTTTTTTTTTTTTTTTTTTTTTCTCAGCTCCTAATGCTCATTGGCGATTATAACTCTAGTTTTGCACTATTATAGGTCCAAGTCAAATCGCCCCCTTTTATGTTGCAAATTTATTTATTTGAAACTGGCCTACAGGAATTTGATTTCCATAGATCACGATCAATTATTATATACTGATACATATATATCTACGAGGCGTTAACCACTAGGAAATTTATTCTCCATTTCAACGGTGATTATTTTTTATAATGATGTGTGAATACTGCAAAAAATTAAATTACTCCGATAATTTTTTTTTTTTTTTTTAGAAAATAAATTATTACATTTTACTCTTTTGCTTGAAAAAAATTCAGCTAAGAAACCAAAGGCTTTTTGGGATTAGACGGTGATAATTTTATAAATATTTAAATGTGAAAACGAATAATTAAACTTTTTTAATTTTTTAAAAATGTTTTTCGAAGATTTGAATAATGCTTGCATATTCACATATCGCACATCGAGAATGAAAGAGGCTCTACTCAAAAAGTGCCAATATTGAGTTAGTAGCATTGTAATATTCACGGGAACGGTTTTTATAGTAGCTTACAGGCCTTTTTCTAGCGTGTTTGCCGCTAGAAATGTAAAAAAAGGCACAACTCAAAAAAAAATTAAACGAATGTTATTAAGATAAAAATACAAAAAAACAAATTCATTAAAAAACGTTCAAAGCAGACTAAATATGGGGTCCAAAAAGTATAATACAACTTTAAACGGGATTTCCTGAAAAGTATTACTTTTTGAGTTGTGCCTTTTCCATTCTGGATGTGGGATATGCTGCATAAAATATCCAATAAGTTTTGTATAAACTATTATTTTCTTATGATTAGTCTTGGTTAATAATAATTTCTGAATTTAACTTCTCCATTTCTGATCTAAAGCTCTAAAAAAAAAAAAAAAAAAGAAATAGAAAAAGAAAAAAGTAGCTGAGTTCATGACATTATTTATGGTCTTGTTTATTTGCTTCTTTCTACTGCCTTGGCCTCACAAATAAGAAGTTTTGTTGAAGCGAGGGTTCAACATTTACTTTACCTGCAGTATAAAATTATTTCTATTCAGATTAACTGACGTTGTGAGAAATAGCTTATTGAGGACTCAACGCTTTCCCAAAGTATATCTGCCATTCATTGTTACTGTTTTTTTATTTAATCAAAATCATATTGACTTAAAAAAAATCTTAAAACGCTTCAACAGATAAAGGGTCTTGGGTTCAGTGCTAGGTAAGGAAATATTGTTATGAGACTATCAGTTGTAGGTCTCTATTTAGTTTAATTTTCCCTTTAATAGTATAACACCCAATTTATTTTCTTTATTATTAATATTAAATATTTTATAGATATTATTTATTTTTGAGGTTTAAATAACATTTTTACACCATGGCCAACTTAAGTCTTTTCTGTCTGTATCACAGAGGTGGGGTTCTATATAAGATAAGTAATAATGCATTTGCAACACGGAACAAATAATGATCACAACTAATATCCGTTCTTACCTTTATTTATTTATTTATTTTCCTTTAAAAATAATATGATATAGTAAAAAAATAATCAATACCGCCTTATTCTATGAAGAGTGTTATAAGTAATTGACGGAAAGGAAGTGCTTCAACACTAATAGTGGTGATGTGAGCTTTCAGACAAAGCTCTATAATTTTTCCTTTAACTAAGGGTACTCAATTTATTGAAATTGTCCTGGAGTATATCTACATCAGTTATCAAATTTTTAATATTATGATAACATTATTATGATTAGCATACTCAAATATAAACAATTTTAATGACCTAATGAAAAAAATCTGTTTTTAAATCCTCATTATTTATTTTGTTATTGTGATATAATTTCTACTAACATTAATTTTTAAATTGTATTTACATCTTAATTCATATTATTATTTCAAATTTTATTTATTTTTATTATAAATAACTTTTCGTGACTGTTTTTCATTTCTTTTGTTTATAGTATATGCTTCACTTGTCATGACTTTTCAATTTAATCAATTTTTTTTTAACTATATTTTTCTATTTGTACCGGTTTAAATTCTACTATAAAAACTATTAGAGAATGTGCTGAGTACATAAAATAAAAAATGATTTGTGAAGCATGTGGGAGACCTGCAACAAGGTTACCTCATCCTAAAATTATTCCTGGTTATCTGTTGGTTATTAGATCCTTCATCCAACTCTTTTTTTATCATCGATACGTACAATGGCGAATATTTGTTGTGGCCACACTTTTCCTAAAATTTCACCAGAAATATTCTATTTTACTTTCAACCTAGTAGAGTGGTAAAGTGTAAGTCTTTGTGCATTGTTCAGTTAATACCTAGGATATAATGAAATGAGTAACAGTTGTGATTGATATGATTGAAAATGTGTTTCAGTGAGTGCATGTATTCATTCTGTGTCTTAATTTCTTGAGGATCGTCTAAGCGACAAGAGATGAAGGGTTTTAGGCGGTTTTATTAAGTAATTTGCGCCTCTTTTATTTTAGAAACCAATGTTATTCATTTTTTATTGTTAATATATTATTATATCACTAGAGATAGAGAGAGAGAAACACTTTATTAAGTGGTGCTGCCCATTTTAAATGGGTTGCAAAAAAAAACACAGCATACTCAATCAATCCAAATATGACATACTAAAAAAAAAACCCCGTAATAGTCATTATTTTTAAAATATAAGAATCTACATATTAAAATGATCAATCCATGCGGAATATAAAATAAAATTAAAACAAAATTTAAAATATTAACAAGATAATATAAACCTTATTGATAACAATATAAAATATAATATATAAAATAAATATAAAACTATTCACATAAATAACAATAACTTTATAACTAATAACAATAACAATAACTATATAACTAATATCAATAACTAATAACAATAATAATAACTATATAAAAACTAGGATAATCAACCATATATGTGGTGGTGGATTATTCCCAGGGAGTCCAATATAATATTTTCCGCTAACACAGCCACATCCCTCATGTCAATTCCCAGGTCTTCCATGAAGCTCCTTGTTCTATTAGGTATAGTTCCGCGAGCTCCGAACCATAGGCCTCTCACGTGGAATTCTCTCTCGCCGAAAGTCTCGCGAAACTTTTCTTTAAGGAAAGGGATGCTAATAAATAAATTGATCTTTTTAATTGCATGGTTGAATCTATGATTCACGCTCTGACAAATCTTATTAGTTTTATGTAAAGAGAAAACTCTAAGTGTCAAGCAAGACATTGATCAATCTTTAATTTTGAAAATAAAATTTTGTTTTACCATTTTGACTAACATTCTAACATAAATAAAAAAAAAAAAAAAATTAGATTGGCTTTATATTATTCAGAATGTATAATGCAGTAATGTTGATTTAAGGCTAACTTTCATACGATTTTAACTAAGAATTATTTAGCACTGATTGTAATAAAATCCCGCCTGTTATTTCGATATTCAATAAACCAAAGCTGTTGTAAATTTTAACAAGATAAGATAAGGTCGCCCTCAAACTAAGGAGAAGTAGCCATCTTTCAGTAACCTAGCGATGAGTCACAGTCCTCACTATATTATAAAGTAGCAATAATTTTGTATTCAACAATTTTAAAAATTTATGATCTATGTCCTAGTCGTATTTTTAAGGTTATTGATAGACAATTTTTCGATTAAATTCTGATCATATTAATTTTAGTAATTGGGCTGAAGGAAGATTTACAATCGCATTTATATTGTTACATTAACGTTTAAGGTCCTCAGTTAAAAAAAAAAAAAAAAAAAAAAAAATTAAAAAAAAAACAAAAAAAAAACGATTTTAACTCCTTCAAAATTTACTTGTCAAGCTGTCAAACCTTCTGATTAATTACAAAATACTCATTTGCATAAAAGTATTTAGACCTATTTGGAGATATGTAGTTGAGCTTTGGGGCTCCACAAAACCATCCAATTTATTTCGTATCTGATCCTTACAATCCCAAATCTTCAGAAAAATCCTCAATGCTCCTTAATTTGTCACAAACAAATTTCTCCACAAAGATCTTAATGTTCCATGTGTTGCTGATTTAGCCCAAATCTGATACCTATCCTTTCATAGTAAACCTATACCATTCAAAGCCACTAGTATTTCAACTTGCTTCCCATTCTATTCCAGATAACCTTCCGAGGTGTCTGAAATGAAGATGGCCTCGGGATCTTGGAACATAGAACTTTTATTGAAGTCCTATCAACGGCTAGTTGCTTTACAAGCGATTGACATGTTATAACTAGCACTATCGTCTCATTTACTAGTTGAATTTGTTATTATTATTTTATATTAGACAGGGAGTAAGTTTGCTCAGTGGGTAAGGCTCGAGACTTTAATCCCTGGGCCTAGGCTCTTGTCCGGCTGAATCAGATAATTATCTGTTTCATTCGAATCAACCATCGAATTCGGGAAACCCTCCTCGAGCACTCCCAGGATAAAGTACCCACTTTCTTAACATCAGTTATAACCCACTCATTAGAAACAGTTCAACTAAACTGTTGTACTAAACCCAAGACTCATGATGGGTTGTAGGGGTGTATGTTTGATGTAAGGTAATGTATGTTTATAACCCAGCAATGTTTATAGTGTCAGCTTAAAAAAAAAAATAATTATAAAATAAAATTTTTAAAAAATAATAAAAAAATGTTTTTCTATATTTAATGGACATGCCCGGATTTCGAAATTAAGACTCATATGAGTAGTCATATAAAGTGACCTGTTACTAAATGACTTATAACATATATTGTATGTAGTATTCTCAACATAGAATACATAGATCAGTTGGGAACAGAAGAAATTTTTGTTTCAACATGAGTTCAATACCGAATTGGATGCATTTGTATTGTATGCGTCACCCATAAGGAAACATGTACAACATATCTATAAGTGTCATACTTTCTTGCTAACCCAAAGGATTATTCTTGGAAGGATTTGACTGTTAAATTTAGTTATGAGACTTTTAATTAATTGTAAAAACTGTATTTTTTTTTTTTTAACAGTGGTTGTAGATAGATTGGAAAGAACATATTGGTTCGTTTTAATTTTTAGACAATAAAAACTCAGATAAATTCCCATCTTAGAGAAATTTTACCCTGAACAGAAAATTTATAATATTTCTATTTATTATATATTGTTGGGAAATAGGATGTTGAATCATCATAAATCATAAATTATTATTGTGGTTTTTGTTCGTTCACATTTTTGTTGGTTAACTAAAAGACTAGTCGATCAGAACAGCGGCAATAAAAAAACCGAATAATGTTTTCGATCAATACTACATTCCACACCACATTACAATTCATTCCGATTCTTCTTTCTCTATAATCTTTTAGTAAATAATAATATTATGACGCAATATCAAGGTATTGATTTGTTTTATTATTTTCTTCTAATTGAAAAAAAAAAAAAAAAAAAAAAAATAAAAATTCTTAAAGTCATAACATTCTTCCCTCCTTTTATTGATTATATATTATTATATAAATATTTATATCTATTAATATGCGAAGAAAGTCATCAACATTTTAATTTATACATATATATAACTATAATTGTACAATAAGTTTTATTATGCTAATGCACTACGTAAGTTATTTATTTTATTTTTTTTTATCAATCTTTATGTAGTGTGATTATTATTATCTTCTCCTAGGCATTTTTTATTTTTTTTTTTATTTATATTTTTTTATTTTTTTTTTTTTGTGTGTGTGTTTTTTCTTGTATATACTTGATCATCTGCGCCAATTGATGTCATTATAATATTATTTATAGGAGACGATTTGCGCTAATTAAAGAATATTTTTCATAAAAAAATAAAAAGTATCAAATTTATTATATTTACTCTATATTTCAGTCTACTATTGAAGAAATTACGATTCTCACTAATTTATTGAAATAAATGCTAAGAATTTTCAGAATCATATACTCAACATAACATTCCGTGTGAAAGGAATTTGAAAATATAGATTGTTTAGAAGTTATTTTAAAATAAATAAAACTTATTTATAAATAAAATCATATAATAAAGTGACTATCATGGCTGAGAAAACACGCAAATAAATAACATACAGTAGGCAGATTAGTTTCTGGTAAATGGATAATGTCGGATTTGGTTGTAAATTAAATATAAAAGAAATACTTTAAGAAAGGTTTTTAATTAAGAGAAAAATAAAAAAAATATGTGTTACTAAAAATATGTTTATGCAGTTTGCTACAAAATTATATTTTATTTTTAGTTTGATTGATTTTCTCATATTGTGAATTATTGATTGGAGGCCACTTAATCTAAACCACTCAAGATTTTATAAATTGAATTTATCTATTTTTATTCGAACTTCCATTGACTCTATCAATGTGTCGCCCATTACTTTTTATTTTTTATTTTTTATTTTTTTTAATATAGCAGTTGTTTTTGATAATTTAAAAAAGGTAGTCTGCTGCAATTCTGTTTTAATGCACTTTGATTAAAAAGAGTGAAGACAATTTTAAGTTCTAGATAAAACATCTGCTTTCAATCTAAGATTTTTTTTTCTTAATATTTAATCGCTTTCTGTCTTATAAAAATTAAAATCCTAAACTTTTTATTTTGTTTTTTTTAAATCCTTTAAATTCTTTCAAAAACTGATTAAATTAATGTTTAGCTTAGTAGGTTTTGATTTATTTAAATAAATGTTCGAAATGATGTTCGCTGACGACCTAATAATTATCAACTTCATGTTCTGGAAAGGTAAAGAATCTTATAAAAAAAAATGGCTGAATATAAATTACGATTGAACAGGTTACCTTTGCAATGCATATCATGATATAAATTTAGAACAATGAATTGAATGAGTGGCGAAGTTAAAAATTCTATGGTCAGTCGTCATTACTGAAGCCACCAGTCATACAGAAGGGAGAATCAGGAAATTCTGATCATCTTGATCTCAAATGTGGAACCCAGGACCATAAAGTTAATTTTAAAAGCTGTGTTTATATGTGTAACGACATTAGCTGAAATGGACCAATAATGCTAGACACCACAAAAGATTATTAGCTGCTGAAATGGAACATTAGAGAAGTTGAGAAAAGCCTGACGATAAAGAATCAGAGAAGCACAAATGGAAAAGATATTCCTGTTACATATAACAGAAAATAATTAAGTCACTAATATACCATCCTTGGTTAATATACCATCTTGGACTTAGTACTTGATACGAAGTTATTACATCAAATTAATGATATTTTAAGGCATGACAATCAAAAACGTAATTAGAAATTCAAAAAATTAGCTACGAAGTGTTAAAATTGAAATAATCCTAAAATCTAATCATACTGTTTAAATGTAATAACATTCTGAATTCAAAAAATTACATTGACCGAGTTAACGACTAGTTTTAATTCGTAAGCTAATAATCATTATTAACTTTTTAATTAAATTGATTAAACAAATGATCAGAAGTAAAAAGTTTAGTGGAAATGCTAGTGAATAAGATTGTATGTTAACGTTGTTTTCTTATTTTTGCAAGAGGTGTCCCGGTAATTTGAATTCCTGAAAGTGGTCACCTTATCCCGGATCCACCAAGAGCCTTTTGGGATTTCCTCCCTCTAATCCCTCCTGTAAGTGGCTCTGGATCAGGTATCCACTTTATGGCCAGTTATCCCTGGTCAATTGAGCACGATCTATTAGTTAGTTTTTATAAAGTGATTGCATAGTACTTCTAAATAAAAACACTTTGATAAGAGATAATGTCAGAGAAAAATATTCCTGAAATGTGGCAAAAGGGCATCTGAACAGAAATTGTCGGGACATGGAGTTATGTATCAAGTACGGACCTTATAGTTCAGTCAAAGAGAGCTGAAATTAGGGGTGTAGAGGGTATAGAATATGCGAACATTTTTGACTTCATAGCTTCGTTAGTAGTTAGAAGGTAAACATACCAAAAGTACCCACCCCTGGGGGTGTGATAACGGTGGGGGAAAGGTCCCATTTTGGGATTTTTTGATTATAACTCGAAAACGGAGGGCTCTAGAAAAATAAGTTAAAAAAAAAAAAAAAAAAAAAAAATTAAATAAACTTTATTAATATAGGTAAGTTATTGAAAATCGATAATTTTCTAAAAAAATAACTTTTACCTTAGTTTTTGTCAAGCATCAGCTTCTAGTGCCTTCTAGTTCCACGATCGTTTCTCAAAAAAAAGATGAAAGAATCAAAGTTTTTGAGCGTTAATTTTTTTTTAACTTCTTGTATGCGTGTCTACTTACACATACTTTTCGTGTATGTGTCCCACTTGAAGAAAACGTATGACAAAGTGTTAGGTAAAAATTATTTTGTTTTTGGAATATTATAGATTTTTAATAACTAGTTCGACAAATATGTATGAAAAAAATTTTATTGGAAATTTAATGAGCTTTAATTTTGTCTGTAGCATATTTTCCACCGTTTTCGAAATATAACCGAAAAACCCAAAAATGTGATCTTCTCAGTTTCCACCTCCAGCTCACCTCTTAGGGACGGGGACTTTTAGTATGTTTAACTTCTAACTACTCCTAATGAAGCTACGAAGTCAAAAATTATCGCATATATTATTCAAATCTACATTATGTTTATTGAATGAACTGTTAGTTGTAACAGACAACTAGGATGACTTTTTCTGGATTTCATTATTTTTACTTGTCAACAATCTCCTTCCCAACTTCTTTTCACAGTCACGTATAAAACTAGAAATTCCTTGTTTGTCTATGTAAAGGAACTTATTATGTTGTTTAATATTAGTCTGTAATTGGTTTTGTTTTTTACTTGCCAGAATAATATTTTTATAAGGTCTGATGTATCTTATTTTATAAACAGTTTTTTAGGTAGTCAAGCAGGCAGATTGATGCTAGAATAGAATTTTGCATTTGATAATATGATTAAAATTAGCTTCTATTTTGAACCTGTAAACCACAATTAATTCTTCTGTCGAAAGCAAGTGTAAGGCATTTTATTGATTTTTTTTTTTCAATATTGTGCAATATTTCGCTATTATTATTTTTATTTTACAAATTTTATTCTTTTGATAAATGTATTATGAACTTGGAATAAAAACTACTATAATTATACTAATTTTTATTATTTTATTATGCTCTAAATATTGCCAAACATGCAACTAAATGATAGGAAAGTTTTATAAGGAAAGAAAACAATATAGTATCACAGTTAATTTTAACATTTAATTTCATTAGAATGAGGAAAACACCCTGAAATTATTGACAAATATAATTACGTTTATATAAAAAAACAGTAAGGACACATATGCTCTTATAAAAACTTTTAGAAATATTAATGTCTTGAGAGGCTAAAAGTGATCGAGTTAAGCAAATAGCCTTATCTCATGGGGCCAACGTCGCTTTGAAATATTCCACTGAAACGACGATATGGGAGCACATGTAACATCTACTTTTTAAGAAAAAAATAATTTGTTTTATGAATATATGTTGCACTTTTGAATTAAATAAAATAAACATATTGTTCCTGTAATTAAAAATTATTAAAAAATAAAGAAAACATAGTTGTTATCAGTGGTTAGTGGTCACTGTATCAGCAGTCGTTTATATATATAAAGCATGTTAGAAACTCTAAAATAGTTTTTATATAATTAAATATTATTTGCCAATAAAAATGTTTATAAAAATATATTAAAATAAAGCAATGTTCACATTTCATAAATAATCTAAGTGTCGAAATATTTTAAAAGTTTTTAGTACAATTTATATTTTTTATTTTTATAATTTAAATTAGAAGTATGAAAAATTATTTTTATTTTTTAGTTCAAACCAAACAGTGCGTTAAACCACTTCAACGCCCCTCCTAGCCACAACTCTACGCAGCAGACTTTTTTATTTATATTTATTACATAATTTCTTATATAACGTCGAATAGTTTTATATTCACACTGGTAAAAAATTTATAATTTAATTTTGAATATAAAAATATTTTTGAAAGTAAACTTGCCATATTGTATTAGCACTGAATAAAAACGTGTATTTGGATTAGAATTAGATGAATTATCGGATTAGTTTCAACAAATTGTAGTTGAACTGTAAATCACAGTAGTTTGTATTGGGCATTAAGTTGAAATGAAAAATCGATTTAATTAAATTTTTATTATTAATAAAAAAAAATAATGTTAATATTTAATTATGATTATTGTTAATTATAAAATATAATTGGAATAAAAATATATATACTTTTAGAGTAGAAGAAAATAAAGAATTAAAAAAAATATCGTCCTACCTAAAATAAAAAATGGCTTCCCGCGGTGCTTAACGTCCGGCATCTTGTTCTCCTTTGATCGAATAGTCTTTTCTTTTTTTTTTTTTTTTTTCGGGAAAATATAACTTTATCAAATTTATCTCCTGATGTTTGCCACCAGATACGGTGATAATCTATGAAGTTATAAATTGTTCCCCTTGTGTATCTATACTATATTTTAATCTATATCTTGCGTTAGATATCTTCTTCCCTTGATAACATATTATCATTCTGTTATGCAGGTAGGAAAGGCCCAGTTTGAATCCGACTTCAAACATGTGTAGTTACCTAAATCCTTTGTGGTTCAGTTTTGTGCTGTTTGTTTCTCTGTGGTTTTATCCAGTGCTTTATAAATCGGTCTTTGAGTGAAAAGTGTTCGAACGGCTGGTTGGATCGGATTTTTCCCCCACCAGGTTAGTAGTGAAAATCTGGGTTTGTCTCCCATTAGACGTTTATTATTATTAATTAACTCATAAAAACAATGTCGAAATAACATATTTTTATTTATGAATCCTTTTCTTTAAAGAAACAAACGTAAAAAAAAAAAAAAATAAAAAAATATGGATAATTTTTTTTGTTGTTTAAATTTTTTTTTTTTTTTAAATGACTTAAAATGGAGAATAAATACCTTTGAATATAGCTATGTATTTCCCGCTATTTTGAAATCAAATATATTTCTCTATTGATGTCCTCTTATATTTTTATACTGGCATGTATACTTGAATAAAACAATAATTAATTGATTGTACAATGTATATACTTATCATTCTGCTAATAGTAAATTGGCTATAAGTAATAATTAGGCATCTGACTACAATCATACCTCTAAATACATCAGTATCTATGAAAGTTACCATACCTGATTCGGATGATGAAGACAGTTATATCAATAAAATAATGATGATTTTTAATAGTTTATTACTAATAAACTAAATAAAGATGCTTGCAATAGAAAGACAGGTGATGCTATGAGAAGCTCATCCGTCCCCCCACAAAAAATCCTTATCTGTATATATCCCCACCATTGATACAGGCGGAGTCCTAGCCCATATTTCATATTTTATACAACGGTTTTTGGTTGAATTTATTATCTGTTAAATATGTTCAAACTGTCATGTATGCATTATATTGCCCGCGAGGTTGAACCCCTTTCTTTAAAATAAATTATTTCTTTCCTTCCCGACCGAGACCGAATCAGTACAGCTCACAAGAGTTGCAGCCATTTTTTAAATTTGGCGGAATGATAGTCGATTTCGAATTACAAATTGTTGGGAAGGTTTAAATTATTCAGAATATTCTTTTCAATATATTCTTTCAGTTTCTATTATCGAATTCATTAGAAGAAATAATAACGATAGTTATACTTGTATAACAAATGAGGAGGTTACTTTCAAAACGTGTTTTGTCACAATAATCCCACTTTCCAGCAATAACAAAAAACGTATATTATGAGATGTAATTACCCTTCAGATACAAAAAATTCCTAATTAAACTTATAGCATCTAAAAAAAAACGCATTACAGCAAGGATCAGAAATATTCTTTACTCCTAAAATTAGCATTTTTTATTTTAAATATGGGCAAAACACTGTTTGAAGTGGCTATGTTTTATTTTACAGAAGTCACTGTTTGCTCAAAAGTACACAAAATGAAAATTATAATTACATAATAGATGATTTATGTTAATGACACTCATGATTATCTGGGAATATTATCATTTTCTTAACAGTCCCCAGTTTTTAAATATGCAGTTCACATCTTTCATTTTCTAAACAGTCACAAATTCCATCCTCTTCCACAACAGTTTCAACACTTGGGGAGTCAAAAAGTACAACCTTGTACCAGTTTAAGCAATTATTGTCAATGTTGTCATTATCGTCAATAATGCAGCGTTCCCATTATCTTAGTGGACAAAGAATGGTTTGAACTAAAGGAAGACTATGGACAAAACACTTTTGCTTTAAACCCTGATTTTGTTTACTAATTTTGGATGGGACAAAACTTGTTTTGGTGGTTAATACTCATCACATTTAGTAGGGTTCTGAAAATACTCTAGTGGTACCAAAAACATTTTTTTGTGACAAAACACGTTTTAAAAGTTACCTCCTCATATATGTTATGAGTGTGTACATTGGTTTCTTATTTTTTTCCATTGCCAACCATAAAAAAACACCGTTTATTTAATAACTATTACACGTTACGAGCATACTACATCTGCTTTATTATGTGATATATGTATTATAAAATAATGAAAAAATAACCATAATGGATAATTAGCATAAGATAATTTTTAAATTTATCAAATTCAATCCTTACAATCCAAAATCCTTCGTAAAATCCTCAATGATCCTTACTTTGTCACCAATAAACTTATCCATAAAGATCTTAATGTTCCATATGTTACTGATTTAGCCCACACCAGATACCTATTCTTTCATAGTAAGCTCCATAATCACTCAAATCCGTTAGTTTCTCAACTTGCTTCCCACTCCATTCCTGATAATCCTCCGAGGCGTCTGAAACGAAGATGGCCTAGAGACCTTCTAGTGTAGAAGTTTTAATAAAGTGCTACTGATGAGTAGTTCTTTCCAAGTTTTAACATGTTATTATGATCGTTGTCAATACATTTACTTGATGTATATATTCTGTACAGTTGTAAATTTCAATAAATGCATATAAAAAAAAAAAAAAAAAAATTATCAATACAGTTATTAAATCATTTGAGGTGCACATGTATGGTATAGAAGGATCTAGCCCCTTGGTTTGAAATTATTATTCCCCCCCCCCCCAAAAAAAAAAAAAAATCCATTAGCCATCAGTTCTTAAAAACATACAGAAATTAAAGACATCAGTACTTTGATACATATATTGTCATACATTTTTAATATTAATATCTATAATATGTCTTTTAAAGTTTTGTTTTGATTTTTTTTTTTTTTTTTTTTTTTTACAACTGTTGATGAATATTTCCCTGGCCTTCGTGTAGCAATCGATCTGTCAAAACCACCTACATTTCAGTAGTCAAATTTCGAGGCAAATATTTTAAGCTTAATAAAGTTAATGTGCACTGGTTTAATTATAAGGATAATGTAAAACTTGATAAATTGTACGTACTAATATCTGCTAAAATCGAGCTTTGAAGGCATAGTAAACTCATGTTCAAGCTAATTTGACTTATTTACATATTCACGACTGGTCTTTGAATACAAAATTCCAATAGAACTGGCAAATAATAATATTCAAATAAATACTTTTTGAATAGCAATAAATTGCGGTAGTTGCCTCTTCCTATGGCATACTACTTTGTCCCTTATAGTATGGAATATTTTCGTCAATATCGTTTTTTAAATTTAATTACCATAAGAAACTAAATAAATAAATATTTTACTTTTACTCTTCGACGTGAAACATGCCAAACAGTTTTCCTTGATAACTCACTGATTCCTCAAACAGTCACTGTGCATTACCTTGGTCTGACGTTAACCGAAGAATGGCATGAGGTACACATATCAAGAAAAAAAAGAAAACTTTCAATTCTACCACAAATATAAAATGAACACACATACTTACTGGAACCTATTTGGGCATACGCTTCGCATATATACGGAAAAGTTAAAAAGACACATATTTACTCCAAATCTTCCTCGAAAAATATTCAGGACAATCACAAAAACATTCTGGTACGTAAGCAACATAAGTTTTACCTTACATACCTTAGCATACAACAGTTAACGAACTAATAAGAACTACTACTAAGAACAATTCCACGAAAAATTACATGGACATCCTCATGCACTTAAAACGTGGCCACAATACATATTTCCGACAACACTAGAGAAGGCTGGAAAGGAACTGGGTGAGAGACCTAGACTAAAATAAAGAAAAATAAAATTCAAGACATGAGGTTTCGCTGGTTCCAAGCAATGAGTGTGCTCACCCCCATGCCTTTCGCGCCATTTTCTTTCACGCAACAGATTCACTGATTTTCTATATTGTAATAGACTTTATGAGTGAATGAAGATTTAAAGAAAAAAAAAAAAAAGAAAAAGAAAACCCAAAAAGATTCAGCAATCTATGCCTACGTTGATTATTAGTGAAACATAGACAATTCGAAGGACTACAGTCTATTACAAATACCTATTGACACGGCTAGAGTGATGAGTTTAGCACAAAAAACTAATTTTCAATACCAAACAAAAATAACAATACAGACAAAAATAACAACTCAAACATTGGATATCAATCTATCTATATCAAATTTATCTTGTTAGCACTGCAATAAGACGGAATTGTGTTACAAGAGAAACGTTATAGAACCGTTCACAGTTTATCTTTCAGACTTTATTTTTGATATTGAAAATGTTAAAATATACAAACTGTTATCATCATCACTTAAAACTTCATGGTACCGTATTGAAGTGTTCGGTTAAATCGAGTTGTCAGCTTGGAATTAGAATTGTGGCCATGTCGCTTAAGAGTGCATTAGGATGTCTTTGTAATTTTTTCGAGAAATCGTTTGTGGAGAGTCCTTATTTATACGAAGGTCAGTATGTTGCTTACTTAACAGGGTGCTTTCTTGATAGCCCTGAATGTTTTTGTCTGAAATAATTGAGAGTTTGTTAATATGTGTCCTTTTAGCTATTTTATATATCTGTTATGCAGAGGTCCAAATTGGTTTCAATGTGTTATTATAAGTGTTTATTTTGTGTCGAAATATTAGCTTTGGGCGTTTTGAGAAAAGTGAGTGTAAATGTCTTTGGTTGAAGGTTTTCCTATTTTTCTTAGGAGTAACTCTGGAGTAAAAGAAATAGATAGTTTTTATAGGATAGAGAGGGGCATCGTAGAAATCCTATAAATAAGAACGGACGATGAAGGATATATGCGGAGGTATATACAGCTTGAGGTTTCGGATTCCTGTATTTAAGAGCCTTGAGCTAGGAATTTGTGACTTCATTGTATGATTTACATTTCATTGTAGAGTTTATTTTTATTTTCAAAATACTCATTTCCGTTGCAAGAGATAATTGAATAATAGCTGCCACTTTATCCCGAAGATAAGAATGTCTCTTTCATAAACTTATCTCGACCATTTCTGTTGTAGGAGTACAATTCCAAATTTAGGGCTAATTTTAGAAGTCAGACTGAAGAAGCTGTCCGTCGGTTTGTTTTCTCTGCCATTGTGATCCATTCTACTAAGGCAGGTCCATCTTATCTTTGTTCCAATATTCGAGATAATGTTTCTTAGTTAACAGCCCTTCTATTTTATTGTTCTACATTGAACGTTATTGGAAGGAGCTGTCCAATAGATTATGAATAATAGGCCTCATTTGTAAAGAGAAGGGCCGTTATAAAATTTCCAATTTTTTAAAAATAGCTTTATCCATAAATATGTTACTGATTTATTTTTAACAAAGGACTCATACCAGACTTAAAAGACAAGAAACTGTTTTTTACAATACAAGCGTTTAAAGGTCCCAATAAACTACAAAACCCCTATTTACATGACAGTAATTTGACCCATTTAAACATACTGAGTTGAGCTTTCTGACTCCACTAAACCTTCCAATCCTTACAAGCGAAAATCCCCAATGCTCCTTATTATTATGCCTCAAACAAACTTATCGATAATAATCTCGATGTTCCGCATGTTGCTGATTTGGCCCAAAATAGGTACCTATCCTTTCATAGTAAATTATATACCTATTCGAATCCACTAGTCTCTCAACTTGCCTCACATTCCATTCCCGATAATCCTCCGAGCCGTCTGAAAAGAAGATGGCCAAGAGAACTTCTAATGTAGAACTATTGAAGTGCTACCTATGGCTAGTTCTTTACAGGTCATTGTAATCATTTGCCTCAAATTTACTTGTATATATTGCTTACAGTTGTAAATGTAAATAAATAGTTTTAAAAAAAATACATACGACTAAAAAAATATATATTTTTTTAATTATATGTTAGTTTTAAGAGCTTACCCAATGCTTTTACGACCATTTTAATTTACAGGTAACTTCATTGTAACATATATATAAAATATTTAAGTTTTAAAAAAATTACAAGTAATCGTAAGGCCTCAGTAAGGCACAATATCATTACACCATTCTTAGTAAAAAATTAAAATTAAAATTTTAAATATATTCTTAAAAATTTCCCCAATGATTCTCTATATTTATGATTCTCAAAGTATCTGCTTGATTGAGAATGTTGCAAATTTCAATGCAATCCAATTGAGTAGTGTTCTGAGAACATTAACAAAAAAATATTTTTACAAATTTTATTACAATAGCAGAAAATAAAATATTTTCAATAAATTAAATAAATAAGTATATATGTATATGCTCATGCTCTTATTTCCTGAAAACCAGAAGACTTACGAGAGAGCCAAAGCTCACTATAACTATGCACCTTTTAATCCCAGGCAGATCATTACGAAACACAGTACCTTGACTTATTATAGCTAGTGTCCAAGATGCAGAATATTTCATGGATATATTTATGAATTTCTCAATACACTTATACAAAACTTTGAGGAATTTATTTAACAAACAAATGAACTAGAATTAAGTTCGGAGAAGGCCTCAAGTGATAATAGGTGTCTCTATCCTACTATCCATTCAGATCCACGAAATCTGTCAATAACCACTTGTTATTTATATAAAATATGAACAGTTTATATTCTTGAAATTTTATTATTTTTGTAAAAAAATAATTTTAAATTTTCTGTTAAATTTTTAATAATATTTTTTTATATTTTATTTTATTATTATTGTTTCTTATCTTTTTCTAAAAATATTATTTAATTTTAAGGCTCTGAGGCCTTAAAAAAATATTTATTTATTATGCCTCACACCATATCGTTTTACTTTTGTTTACCATATTGTTTTCAACCTGAACACAGGTCTCAATTAAGATATTAAGTAAATAAAAATAGACATAGAAATAAACTAAATATACTGGTTTACATTAAAAACCTCTCGAAAAATAATTTAAAAAGTAAGCAAAGAAGAATAGATTTCTGTGAGTTGGGTATTTAAACAAAATTATAACCGATGAATTAAAATATTTATACCGAAACGGATTTATCCGTTCTATAATAAAATTTATTACTACTAAACTACATGGAATTGTACAACTGATATCAAATGACTGTCCAGACTGCCAGGGTTCTGTATTTATGTGCTTTCGATAACTGACGCCTATCTCCGTGATATCTCGCCGTAGTATCAGTAGCGTTAGTACAGCAGCGTATAGTTAAGATAATAATAATGATAATTATATCGTAAATAAATAATATAAAAATACACGAAATCACATTGATTACATAAGCTTGTCGAAATAATTTTCTAAGAAACTTCCACTTTCTTAAACCTTACTGAGTGGAGTATTTTTAAGCTAATGAGGATTACTTAGTGTTAGTCTGATTATTTGTTACCTATGCTGTATGATAATTTTGTAGACATTAAAAACAAAATGTACTTAGGTATTTAATTTACGAACAAGTATATCAAGTACAATATCAGAATATATCTCAGCTTGGTACTCGAACAATCAAAAAATGGCAAATTTTAACAATGGAAATCAAAATCTTTATATATTCAATATTAAAATAAATAATGTAAATAATATCTATAGATAAAATGTTATTTATGATTGTCAAAAGGCAAATATTTGTTTTATTTGTCCCGCTATCGAGACGTAACATCTTAATCTGTGTATGGCGGCTTCGATTCATTAAGTTAAAGGAGTGGCACAAGCATAAATCCAATCAATGGCAGAAAGATCGGTAAAAGTAGTTGAAAACTATGGACTTTATATTTAAGAGTAGTCGTCTATTTAAAGATACAATTATGCACAATGACTTTTATAACAACTTAATAGCTATATTTAGAGGTTCGAGTATAGATTCTCACACAGATTACCTAGAATATTTATATGATTATTTTTTTAATTTATCCTGTATTGCTTCATTCTTCCTGATCTTGTTTTCCTTTCCTCTTCAGAAGTTTGGATTGTTCGTTTTGGTTTAATTTTGAATTGGAATCTCTCTTTTTTGTCCTTAGTTATTTTTTTTTCAATTTATCCATGAACATATTTTCTGTGATACGGATAAAATTCTGGAGTTCGTTTAAGTCCTTTTCTGTTTCCTTAAACCAATTTGGTTTGGTCTTTTTGTTGCGGAAGAAGTCATAGAAATAGAATAGAGGATGTGTCCATAGAAATCAATTCTTCTCTTCCTCATTGTGTCTGAAAGGTTCTCAGTTTTTCGGAAGAGGGTTTCATTTCTCGCGTGGATTAACCTGTTGTTACGAAGTTTGGGGCCTAGAATTTTCTTAATATTTTCCTTTCTTTGATCTCTAGCCATTCAATGGGGCCATGGTTGGATAAAACTCGAAATGTAGTCTATTCTGATGTCTGATGAATTCATTTTTTCATTTTTGCATACATCAATAAAAGATTATTATTGATAAGTAAATCAGTTAAAATTATTTAGATTTAAATGCTACTTTTAATACGGTAAATGCTACTTTTAACGATACAGTGCGAATGCCTAAAGCATTCTAATCTATATTAATTTCAGTAATACCTAACTCGCTATGGGAGATTTAGAATGAGTGATGTAATGCTCATTTTATACCAATCAAATAAAATTTGATTTAATAATATGATTATTATAATTTACATTATTGTTCATTTATAAAATATTAAATGAAATATGAAAATTTATTTGAATCCTCAAAACAGGCAATATTTGTTGATTGATAAAAATAGAATTGATTTATTTACACAATTACCTAATTATGAACCCCCTCCTAGGGACAATGTGAAAGTGAATATGAATGCTAATTCCTAATTACTAATTTATTGATGAATGATGAATGGTTATTGATATGGTGGATTTAAAGGGGGTAAGTAAGAGTATAAATTAACAGCTTCTTTATTTTTTTTTATTCCTAAGCTTCGACTATAACAATGATATCCACCATCAGAACAATAGCAAACCGAACTAAAAAGTAGAAAATTATTTTTACTAAGTGAATAGTTTGTGTTATGGCTATAGAAAGCCAGACAATTAATTATGATTGATTAATTCAGAATAAAGTTACAGTAAAACGTAATTAATTAAGAAAATAATTCAATTTATTGTATAAAAAACGAAGGGTGCCTTAAACTTTTGTTAGAGAGCGACGGACAGACCGGAACTATTAAGATTTCATTATGATTATCATTTTCTTAATAACTCTATAAATTTTAACCAATAAAAGTTTTGTAAGATTTCGTATCAAGGATCCCACACTTTTTTACTATTTATTGATGAAATAGGTGAAATCGAAATTTACATAGGAAAATAAAACGGTGATAAAAAATTATCGAAATTAAACTTAATAAAAACAATCTGTTTACGCAGCGTATTTACATAAAAGAGCCTTGAAATCAAGTCAAGAGGTGCCAATGGTTTCCATCATGCCTCGCCTGTCATCACATATATTTTTTGTTTCCCAGAATAATCGGCGATTGTCGTAATTCCAAGCCTGATGTGAATAAAGAAGATAAAGTTATAAAAACAAAAAAATTATGTTTAGTGAAATTCGTATTTTTGGGTGCTCAAACTGTCGGAGTTCTACTTCAATACCTATTTCACTTTTTTATTCGAAAATATTTTTATGAAATTTATGCTTCTCTCCCTTTTGCAACTACTTCACACAGGTTGAAACTGTTTAGTTCACAGATTAATAACATAATTCACAACAAACATCCATTCTTTATTAGATTGTTTCTTTCTGAAGTAAAGTTACCACACACATTTTTTGAGATATTATTTTAATATATATCAAACCATTAAACTGACTTGAGTAAACTGTAAAGTATCTATATGAAAAAAAATATTTCCATTTTAGAAATGTCATAGTTGTTCAAGAAACGATACAATAAATATATCAAGTAAATTTAGTGAAATATGATTATAGTAACATGTAGTTGCTAAGAAACTATCCATTAGTAGCACTTCGATAAAACCCACATTAGAAGATCTCTCGGCCACCTTCTTTTCAGATACCTCGGAGGATTGTCTAAATAGAATGAGAAGCAAGATAATATACTACTGGATTTTAATGTTTTATGGAGTTTACTATGAAAGTATTGGGTTAAATCAGCAACATATGGGACATTTAGATCGTTATGAATATGTTTATTGGTGAAATCTTAAGGAGCATTGAGAATTTTACGAAGGATTTTGGATTGCAAGGATTGTATACGAGAAGAATTAGAATGTTTAGGGGAACCCCAAAGTTCAACTCCGTATATCTAAATGGGTCTAATTGCTGTCGTGTAAATAAGTCTTTTGTAATAAATTGGGAACTCTGAACGCTTTTTTAGTAAATGCTGGAGTAGTTGGAAAGAAGTTTCTTGTCTTTTAAGCCCCGTATGTGGATTCCAAGTAAGACGAGGATATGTAGCTTATCAAGCAAGGATAAGTTTCTGGTTTGGGCCAATTCAGCAACATAGTATTTGGTTTATAAAAATAGATACCTACATTTTTTGGTTCCCGTTCTAAATATCTATTTTATTCAATCAATTCTCGATTCTCGGTACTAACACCACGGTTTAATAATTGTTTTTAAAACATATCGAAATTGCAAAAGGTAGCGTATCCTGACTACTCAATCCTACCGCAGGAAAGCGCGACGGTTTTACTCGCGCGCTTTTCTTCACGCTCCAAGATTGTGTGACAGTATAGTATCAATAAATAGTAAAAAAAGTGTGGGATGCTTGATACGAAATCTTACAAGAATTTTATTGGTTACTATTGATAAAAATTATATATTTATAGAGTTATTAAGAAAATAATAATCATAATAAAATCTTAATGGTTTTGGTCCGTCCGTCCCTCCCTAACAAAAGTTTGTTGCACCCCTCGCTTTTTTACTATGAATTGAAATATTTTGTTAATTAATTACGTTTTGCTATAATTTTATTTCAAATTAATCAATCATAATTAATTGTATAGCCTTAACTATAGCCATAACACAAACTATTCACTTAATAAAAATCATTTTCTACTTTTTAGTTCGGTTCGCTATTGTCCTGATGATGGACATCATTATTATAGTCGAAACTTAGGAATAAAAAAAAATAAAGAAGCTGTTAATTTGTACTCTTACTTACCCCTTTTAAATCCACCATATCAATAACCATTCATAATACTTCATAAATTAGTAATTAGGAATTAGCATTTATATTCACTTCCACATTGTCCCTAGGAGGGGGTTCATAATTAGGTAAATTAATTTCAAATAAATTTTCATATTTCATTTAATATTTTATAAATGAACAATAATTTAAATTATAATAATCATATAACTAAATAAAATTTTATTTGATTAGTATGAAATGAGCATTACATCACCCATTCTAAATCTCCCATAGCATGTTAGGTATTACTGGAATTAATATAGATTAGAATGCTTAAGGCATTCGCACTGTATAGTTAAAAGTAGCATTTACCGTCGGGTAAATATAAATAATTTTAACTGATTTACTAATCAATAATAATCTTTTATTGATGTATGCAAAAATGAAAAAATGAATTCATCAGACATCAGAATAGACTACATTGCGAGTTTTATCCAACCATGGCCCCATTGAATGGCTAGAGATCAAAGAAAGGGAAATATTAAGAAAAAATCTAGGCCCCAAACTTCGTAACAACAGATTAATCCACGCGAGAAATGAAGCCCTTTACCAAAATATTGAGAAACTTTCAGACACAACGAGGAAGAGAAGAATTGATTTCTATGGACACATCCTCTATTCTATTTCTATGACTTCTTCCGCAACAAAAAGACCAAACCAAATCGGTTTAAGGAAACAGAAACTTAAACGAACTCCAGAATTTTATCTGTATCACAGAAAATATGTTCATGGATAAAAGTGAAAAGAAAAATAAGTAAGGACAAAAATGAGAGATTCCAATTCAAAATTAAACCAGAACGAACAATCCAGACCTCTGAAGAGGAGAGGAAAACGAGATCAGAAAGAATGAAGCAGTACAGGGTTGGGAAAAAGGCACAGAGCATTCAGAAGTGATTGGTCCAACGTACTCCAAAATCGGGTGAGAGAGTATAGATTACATGGAAAAGTAAAATTTAAATTTAAAAAAAATAATCATATAAATATTGTAGGTTATGTGTGTGAGAATCTATATTCGAACCTCTAAATATTACTACTACTCTTAAATATAAAGTCCATAGTTTTCAACTACTTTTACCGATCTTTCTGCCATTGATTGGATTTATGCCTGTGCCACTCCTTTAACTTAATGAATCGAAGCCGCCATACACAGCAACTCAATACTTCCTAAATTACTTGTTTCTCTTATCAAAGTGTTGGAAATTGATTTTTCTCAATAATAAAAATAATTGGAGTGATCGTTTCTGTCATTATTCATGTCAAACATTAATTGATTGTTTTTTAGATTGATTTAAAAGTAAAAAAAAATTCAATGTTATCTGCGTTAAGTATTATCATTGTAAATCAACAATTGTAAAATTAATTCTTGCTTATATTAGAGTTAAAAATGAAAGATTCGCAAACCGTTTAGGGGCTAATTTTTATGAAAATGATTTATACTTTTTCCCAGTAGTTCTGTGTTAAAAAAAAATAAATAAATAAAAAAAAATTGAGTATAATTTTTATAAAATATTTTTATTATCTTCGATATTTTAAAGCACAAAGATATCGTTTTTTTTTTGTTTTTTTTTAAACAAAATTAAATCAGTGACTTGTTTTAGTGATTCTAAAAATATTGTTATTAATTCCGTTGCGTGCTTTAGTATAATATTTTATTTTGTAGCTCTTTTCCGACTTTAGGGTGTGAGTAAGGCATTGAACTCTATTGAAGTTTAACAAAATATTTTATCTGTCTCATTTTTCTTTATTGATTAATAGGGTTAAAATAATAATTAGGTGAAGGGACTCACCGTTTTTTTGTTTTTATGAACAATGCCTTAAGGCCAGTTTACCATCTCAAGTCATTTGCGTACAGTTAAACTGGAGCGTGTAAACGCAGGTTTGAAGTTTGCACAAGCCAAAAATATTGGCTTGAGTAAAATCTGTCGGGACGGAAATTCGACTTGAGGTTGGTGTATTGGCATAAACGTGTAAACGATGTTCCAGCCTAGCCCATGCGCATTTTACATTCGATCTCCTGTTCCATACTATATTTTGAGTGAACGTGCCCTGATTTTATACAGTTTGTGCTGCTATTAATTTTTTTTTGTGTTCAAAATGTCAAATGAATTCCTTAGCGATTTCATTGAGAAGTAAACTTGTTTGTGGAAACTGAAAAGTAAAGAATACAGCGACCTCAATGCTAAATATCATGCATATAAAACGTTCAAAATAGTATCCTTAAGGGCGAAAACTAATTTAATTTAATCCTGGCAGATCTGAAACCAGTCTCCTTTACTGACTTTTGGGTGTAATGTTAGGAAATTCAGCAAGAACTGGTATGTGGCTTCGTCCATACGCAAATAGTTGCAAAAATCATAGGACTAACTGCGTAATAATTTAATAAATTGGTGGGAGAAAACTCATCCCTTTTCCGCAACCATGGTTTATACCACTTCCTTTTAGCGACCTTCGATTTGCTCTTTTTTTAATAATGCAAATCGCAGCCGTTGCAAGAATTAAAAGTTTTTCGGCACAATTTTCTATTTTCAACAAAATAGAGGGGTTTTCACTTCACAACTGTGCAAGCAGAACTAAACGTGTAAACGGGATTGCACAAGCAACCAGTCTACCTTAAACATATAATTTAATTTTTATAGTAATTTATGCCAACAGTTTGATGCTCCTGTTGGTGAAATTTAAATGAACAGAGGGCTTGATATATTTTTTACGGAATCGTAAAAACTGTATATAGTCCAGTAAAATAAGGGTTTGCCGAAGAAAAAATTGCGGAACTTTTATTCTCAATGGATCTTTATGTTTTTTGGGGTGCTGAATCCGAATCTGAAGTTTGCTACCACGGCAACCATCGGCTTCATATTCAAAATCGCAAAAAAAAACAACAACGTTATTTTGGGTTTTTTATCTATAGCACGATAACAAAGCTTTTTTCGAAGAAAGTCTACAAATATTAATTGTAGCTGGAACTAGTACCTACATAATGAAAAAAAGAAATCCGAAATCGGACCATTTTTCGCAATGTTACGTTATATCAGATACTGGATGGAGTACTATGGGTTACTTTCCCTTTTGGCAATTTCAGGTCTACCACGCCATCCTGTAGATAATCCTCGAATTCAATTGAATTTTATGACAGTTGTAAATGTAAAATAAAAGTTAAAAGAATAAAAAGAAATTATAAAGCCAATACTATTTTATGAATAAGCCGATAGTTTTGTGCGGAAAACACCCAAATGAAATTTCAATCATGCTGAATAATCAGTCCATATGGAAATGTTTAATTTATAATGTGCAAATTATTCTATAACATTAGCAAAAAAACACTATCCGAAATGTTATCTTCTCATCAGTTATGCGCATCAATATTTTAACAATGAAGACGATAACGTACGCTAAATGAGACAGTAGATTAATGTGAGCTTTATTTGAATTTAAATCTCGAAGGCAGATTAAAATACCTAAACAGCTCTAAATATTGCGCCATTCCTACAATCAATGAAACTTTAAATATCTGTTTTATTTAAATTATTGGTTTGTTTTAAATAGATACTATATTAAAAAAAAAAAAAATCGTAGTCCCTTCTGAACGCTTTTTATTCAGCAGAGGAGCTTTATCGTGGCAACTGATTCTTTTAAAAGCCGTAATAATAAAGTTGTATTCCTGAACTTTAATTGAGACCGACTTTAACCAACTGATTCTTAGTTAAAATTTAAATTCCTTTTTTTTTTTTTTAACTCAAAGAAGATATTATGTCTTCAGGTTAAACAAATTTTCTTTAGATATTGTTAGTTTACTTACAGAAATATACATGAATCACAATGATAATGGTGAAATAGTTCTTATATTTTATAAGAACATCTAAAAATCTTAGAACTTGCGGTATGCCTTTATAATCCAAACAGAGAAAAATAGTTTACTAATCAAGTTTTGTTGCCAAAATTCACATGATTGCTTGATCGTAATTATCTACAGGATACTTATCTGCCTAATTGGAACATCATAACTAGAGCCCGGATTCTCGTGCAATTGCATCTTTTTATTGCAAGCTCGTAATCAGCCTGTGACAAATTATTTATACGAATTAGGATGTTTAGGCCAAATTTAGCTTAGTTTAATATTGCACAAAATCGCACGTTTTAGGGGTTACTGCATAAAATTGCACATTCTACAATTTGAATGCATAAAATTGCACATTCTGCAATTTGAGTGCATAAAATTGCACATTCTGCTGTTTTAATGCATAAAATTGCACATCCTGCTGTTTTAATGCATAAAACTGCACATTCTGCAGTTTGAATTCTCAAAAGAAAGTCACAAGTTGATGCTCACTGAAATTCGAGTAAGTTTTTAACTTGAATTGTTATCCCTATTTAATTATTTAGAGTATAAATATACGGTTTTTTTTTTTATCTGTGATTGCAATATTTAACCACAGGAGAACACATACAGTTAAAAGATTCGAGAAAACTCAAAACTGGCCCTTTGCAGTCTTTACTGTCAGAGTGTTCCTCACATCAACATGCCCATGAAGAATTTTTAATGGATTTGTGTTACACTATGGTTGCAGCAAACATACATTTTCACAAATTGCATTCGACACATTTTAAATCGTTTTTAGAAAAGTACACCAACAAAAGAAATCCTTATGAGAACACGTTCAGAAAGAACTATTTAGACAAATGTTTCAATTCAACAAAGACAAAAATTAAAAAACAAATCCAAGGTCATTTTTGTTACATTATGGTTGATGAAACTACTGATCCTTTGGGTAAATACAGTTCAGTAAATTACTGATTCAGGGTAAATTACTGTTCAGTAATTGTTATTCTTCATCCAGAAATTTTACCAACTCCATTTTTAATTTCTGTAAAAGAGCTTGAAAAACAAATAACGAAATTGTTTCCCGTTTCGTCAATGATAGTTAAACAAATTTTTTTTTTTTAGATAATACGTTCCAAGACAAAATTTTGCTTTTGGTTAGTGATGCAGCTCCTCACATGATTAAAACAGGAGTCAATTTAAAAGTTTTTTTATTTCCAAAATGATCCATTTAACGTGCATCGCTCACGCTCTGAATCGAGTTGCTGAAAAGATCCATGAAGTTTTTCCAGGTGTAAATAAATTGATAAATAACGGGAAAAAAAATTTCCTTAAACCACCCCATCGTGTAGCAGTGTATCGATGCCAAATGGGCTGTCCTCTCCCGCCAGAACCTGTTATTACTAGATGGGGAACGTGGTTTTATGTTTTATGCGGATAATTTTACTAAATACAAGGGAGTAATTGCCGAACTCGATGAAGATGAAACTAAATCTGTCACAAAAGTAACGAAAATTTTAAATAAAACATCTATTACATCTTATTTAGCGTTTATTGGTGATCACTACAACATACTTCCAGCTTCAATAAAGAAACTTGAAGAAAGAAATCTTTCTATGAATCAGATATCATTGAAAAAACGGGAAGCCAACTTCAAATAATTAATACTGAAAAAGGTGTAATCATTTAAGGTAAATTCAAGAATGTCCTTGACAAAAATCCGGGTTACAATATTTTTAAAAACTACAACGCTGCTCTCAATGGCATTGATGTATCCTTAGAAGAAGACCCAAGAATCTTGAGCTGTTTTAAACAGTGCCCAATGGCGAGTGTTGAGGTAGAGCGTGTATTTTCCCAGCTTAAATATATTTGTAACAACCGACGATATAGTTTTAAAGTAAAAAACTTTGAAAAATATCTTATTATAAATTTTAACAAAATGTAAAATATTCATATTCCTAAGTAATATTTAAAAATAGCTTATGTATAGCATGTACAATAAAGAGTTAAGATTTGTTCTTATTGTGTTTTAGACAATCATTATTTAACTACTCACTTACTAAGGACTGGATCAATAAATTTTAAGATAAAAACCAATTTTTGGAAAGAAATGTAACTAGCGAATTGTTTGTTCAATCTTTTTTATCATTTGCATTTTATTTTGCACGATTTCAAGTTTTTATTGCACATTTCAGAATTTTTGATGCACAAAAATCCGGGCTTTAATCATAACCATAACTGGTGCAGCAATCCATCATTGGGTGTGGCTTGGTCCTGCAATGTAGCCATCTATATCTGCTTTTGCAGGAGTCCCCAAACATTCCTAGCTTCGGGTCTTCTCACTCTTCTGTTTCTATGTAGCTCTTCAAAGTGCTTTTGGGGATCCGGTGATCATCAATTCGTGAGATTTGACCTGTCCAACGCAGCCTTCAAATTTGAATGAGTTACCGACGTTCATCATGTTAAACAGCTCATTTAATTCCCTATTCTATCTTCAGCCCCACTTGATTCCATCTTTTACAAGTCCGAAGTTTTCAGGAGAATTCTTCGCACGAATATGAGACTTTTTTTTTCTTTGGACTTGTTTGTAATCCAAGCTTTTGTATTCATCACTTGGGAGTATTGTTTGTAATCCAAGCTTTTGTATTCATCACTTGGGAGTATTATACTGTAGAGGTGGTTTTTCGCTTTGTTGTTCCAAGACCTGCTTCCTAGATGCTCGAATAGACCGAAGAAACATAAGATCGCTGCCGTTATTCTGCTTTCAATTTTTAGGCGGTCATTTTTAGCATGAAGTTAGGTAGTATTATAGGTGAAGATTCAACCTGATGAAACTCCTAAGATGCTATTTCCAGGAATTGTTCTCTAAGTCTGATCAAACTATAGATAAAAACCTGCTCACATAAAATGGTGTTTTTGTTATGAAATAAAAATAATAAGTTAGCTTTTAAATAGGTTTACTGTGTTTCTCATAATGATTTATATTAAAATTTTAGTGATTTTTCCCAACAAACCCACCAGTTTCACTTTGCATACCATTTGAATTCTAATAATCTTCTGAGTCTGAATAATAATGGGTCTCAGGAACTTCTAAGGTAGAACTTTATTTTGGAGTGTTACCAATGATTATCTGCTTTACTGATCATTGGTAAACACCATTTTCCCTCGAATTTACCAGATTTATTTCTTATACATTATTATACTACGCACTTTTACTTACTTCTTATTTATAATGCACAATATTATTTTACAAATATTAGTTGCAATTCTGTTTGTTAATACAACTTTTGTTAAATACTATCCCTTATTTTATTCAATTTCAAAAAAAAAAAAAAAAAAAAAAAAAAAAAAAAAAATTAAAATTAAGGTTCATTAAAATAATATCTGAACTTTTTTTTTTTTTTTCTATAAATCATAACTCTGATGGATGGTTTTCCCTTTTCTATGCTCTAGATATATTTTAAGGTGTCACTGCTGTACTATTATTATGTTTTATATCCTTTAATTATATTTCAATTTAATTAGATCCCTTTTATTAGGAACCACCTTTAATTCATGCTTTCTTTTTTTTTTTCTTATTTTTAATGATAAATTATTAACTAATGGTTTTAGACATAGTTGGTTATATATTAGAACCTCTGATATGGTTTTAGAATTTTGCGGAGTCTTTGTTATATTTGAAGAAATATCAGTTAAGAACTCTATGAAGTAGTGCAGAGTGATTCATAGTTCTGTAAATAAGTAAATTTAACCTTAAAATTGGATGTAGTTATTAGGTCACCATGTCTATAAAACTTTATTTCTTCTGCATATTTTTTTACTGCATACTGAATATGAGGTGTTTATTTAGTTTCATCCTTGAACATACTTTTATTTTTAATGTTCTTTGATTAATCACTTATATAGAATTTAGTGAGCAGCATTCTATTTTTTTCTTTTTTAGGATTTAGGTCATGTTGTGCTTGGTCATCTATACTTAGAAAATGATCAAACACAATAGATGCTTTCAATTCTAATTTAAGTCGGGTTAGATCACCTTATCTGAATATAATGCATGTTTTTTTTTTTTTTCAATATTTCCTAAGGGCTTTTATTCATATTTTGTTTTGGTCAATGAATTTTATATGTTTCTTTTTACTGAAGTTTAATATTTTCAAGTAACATACATTTTTACAATCTTTTGTTTATTTTAATTTGAATGTTCATAAAAAGGCTGAAAGAAAGGTTGATTAGACGCCTACTTTCATGATATCTTTAAGTAGAGGAATGCTAAAGGAGATTTACTGCTGAGTATCATTCTTCCCCATGCATGACATGCCATTTTCATTTATTTCATTTTTGTTATACATTCCTCTGTTGTTTTTTTTGTATTTTTAGTCCATGTGGATAAATAAATGGTTTAAAAACAAAATAATAATATTAATTCACTTAAACCAATTAACTGTTTTTCTATTTATGTATTTCTTATTATATATAATTTAAATAATACATTTTTTTAAAAATTATTCATTAGTTTTTTTTTTTTTTTATGATAAAACCGAAGAATCATATTGCTTCAAAGTGATGGGTGGATGTGAATATAATTGAAATAATAATTTTTCATGTCTTAGTCAAACTACATTTTTTTAATTTTTTTTTTTTTTAATGAATAATAAAACAACAAAAAGAAACAGCTTGTGTATTTTGTTGTTTTTTTTTCTTTTATTATAATTTCATTTTAATGATCTTTCAAAAATTATTGTTTTTAATTTATTTTTGGAGTTAAGCTAGTTATATTGATAGTGTAAAATATGTTTTAAAAGTTGTCCAAGTTGACTAAATATGCCCCAATATGGGCTTATTGCCATTGGATTCTGTTTGAGTGCTGCCCTCCCCAGTTTTTACTGTCACATTTTCCCAGACCTTATCAGGTCGGAGATACTTTAAGCAAATATTTGCTTTCAGATAACCAATTTCATAGATAACATCACACCTTGAATTTTGAACTAAAGTGTTCATTACAGGAGAAGTGCATATAAAATTGGTTTAATTATAATTTTCATATAAATTAATCAATAATTTTTTTTTTATTTGGAATTCCTAGGTCACTTAATAGTTTTATAGTTATAAATCTTTCAATTATTTCTAAAGGAAACATAATGGTTTTGTTGTTTTATTTTGAAATTAGTTTATATATACTTGGTATAATTAACTATTTGTAATCACTAATAAAATGTATATTTAATATATATTGACTGTAAATTTTACATATTAATGGTTCCATATGACTTTTTTTGTAATGAAAATGAAAAGAAAAAAAAAATGAATTTAAATTGTTTTCAATTCAATCCAAAAAAACAAAAAAACAGATGCCATCTTGAATTGAAGCATAAATTTCCAAAACCAGCTAAATCCATTTTTCAATAATTTTCACAGCTGGTCAATAAAGGTAAAGGTTTGGCTGTGTTAGGAAGAGGCCTTATTCTTTGTATGGCCATTTTCTTTTGGAAGAAAACTTTTCACCTAAAGATAATATAGAAGAAAAACTATAAAAAAAATTGGAAATTGGACGGCTGGTTTTGAAAATTTTTGTTTTCAATAATTCATTTTAATTTGTAAATTTAGATAATTCCTGTTAGAACATAGTGTTTTATATTAAAATCACACATATGCAGTAGGCTAATTATATCAAAAGAGTGATTCTGATCAAATGGAAAAAAGCACATCAACTACAAACTCCTGGTCAATATTATAAAATTGACCAATTTAAAATACTAGATTCGATCATACAAAATAAATCTTGCAATCTTAATGGTCCTGTACTAATATGTACTATGACACAACAAAGAATTTCGGAGCACAAAGATAACACTTACATATGTGAAAATTCTTCTGTAATTAAATCTTTAATTTAGCTAAGAAATAATAAGTAAGGAAAATCTCCCTAGTTAAGTAAAATGTTTAAGAATTAGGCTTTTCTAAATTCCTACATTTGTTTTGTAATAGAAATTTTTTTTGTATTGTTTAAAAAAGGCAAAAAATTGATTTTTACTTAACACCTAAAAAGTTATAATTTCACTATATATTTTTCATAATTTTTTTTTTTTGTTTATTGATATTTACAACTGTATACTATAAATACATGAAATGAAATGAAATAAAATGAAATAAACTTCATTCTGGAACATTGTTCCCCTGAGAATAATAATAATGCATAATAACTGGTACAATTTTTTGGCCACTTACAACTCAATGCATCAGTAATTATGGCACAAATTATTGATAGGAAAAAAGTATAATAAAATGAAATCATATACATGAAAATAAAACAAGTGTGAATATATACTCAACTATTTACATATTTGTGGAAGATTGATTATCCAGCAGGTATAAAAATATATGATGTTTAAAAGAAGTAAGGGAAGAAGTTTTACAAATAGGAATGGGTAAGAAATTCCAGAAGGAGGTAGCACAAATGATAAAGGATTTTTCAAAGGAAGCAGTCCTATGGTAGGGAGTATACAGGTTAAAAAGTTGATCTAGTGTTTAGGGGGTGTATATAGGAAGGTTTTTGGTTTTTAGTGATTGGAGCAAAGTACCCAGGAAGTATTGCTGTCGGAAATTAGGAAAAAGCCACCTAAGCTCAGAATATTAATAAGGTAACTTGTGACTACCTGGGGGTCCTAAAGATGCATCTAATGAAAGAGTTACTAAATTACTATAGCATTACTTTAAATAATGAAGTATAAATTTTAGGCATATACTTTTATATGAATATTATTTGATAGCCAATGATTTAATCTAATAAAAAGTATAATATTCGGGTGAGCGTGGCGAGAGACCAAACAAAATTTGTTTTCAAACAGTGATGAGCATTATAGGTTATTTCTTGTTGAGTTTATTTAGTTAATTTGTTTTTTGTTTAGTTTCTTTTTTTTATATGTTCTTTTTTTTTTTTTTTTTTTATTTGTTTATTTTGTTATTACATTATTTTTCAAACATGTTATTAAAAAAAAAAAAAAAAAAAAAAAATGATATTTATTTTTGTACTCTTTGTTATAATTCATATAGTATGCCTTCAACACTGGGGACATGATAGGGTGTAAATAAACGGTCCTTATAAGGGATATCATGTAAAGAAAAAAAAAAGATAAAAACAGTATAATGAAACAAGCAAAGTTAATTAGATAAACAAAGTAATTTAAATAAATAAAATAAAGAAAAGCAATAAACAAGCAGCATTAAGTAAACAGATAAACAAAATAATTTAAGTAAATAAAACTTTTCTTGTTGTCTACACACGAGAGCATTTCACCTTTTTCTTTTTTAGCAACAACAATGAGGAGGGACAATTCTACATCTCAGCTGCTAGTCGGTTAGTATGAATTAATGTTACTAATAAAATTAGTTAAGTTGTTCTTGAATTTGTTATGTAAGTCATTTCCGATTAAGACTAGTTATATATTTTTTTTAACATTACAGCAATAATTAATTTAGATCTCTGTCTGTCAAATAGAAAGATGAGACCAATTATAGGGTTGAAGATTTTTTCTTGTCCACCTAAATTACAATTACCTTCCAGTGTCAAGTTGAATCTTTTAAGGCATGATTTGTCTGTCACTGCTTCTTGACTATTTGTTCCATTTTGTTGTAGTTTGATTTAAGTGTTCTGTGATTTTGGTGGGTTTTGTCTGAGATATATTAGCGAAGGCTTGATGATTTAAAAAAAAAAAAAAAAAAAAAATCCCATTTTTGAATGGTCTTTTTGTTTAATTCTTCTTTGGCAGGTAAATTTAGAGTTATTGTACTTCTATAAAGTAATATCCGATTACTCCAACATTAACTAGACAAGTGTTCAAAGGTCCCAGTAAGTTACAAAAGACTTATTAAATGGCAGTAATTAGATCCATTTGGAAATATGGAGGTGAGCTTTGGCCAATTCAAAATCCTCAATACTACTTATTATATCACAAACAAGCTTATCCATCTCCCAACTTTCCTCACACTCAATTCTGAGGTCAGAGTCTATAAACTGGATACTGGTTTCATATTCAAAAAGAAATGAAATGGAAATATTCGATAATATAATGTCATTTGAAGTTCAAGGGGCGTTTTTACAACATATCTCTGATTTTAGTGACTACTACAATAGAAAGTGAAGAAGATGGCAAAGATGGTTTGTATTATGACTTAAAAAACCTCATTGAAAAGTAAAATATGCAAAAATGATCAAGGAGACTTGAATGCAAAGGCAGAACTTTATGAACATTTTAAATCAGAAGTTGGTAGGTACAGCAGACTCCATAAGTCCATCAAAATGGCAAAGACTTGTTGATTTATTAGAAGTGACCTATCGGATATTACAATATTTTTTTCACATGAGGATGTAAATAAGGAAACTTGTTTCTCTCCAAGTCGTCAAACAGGAAATCAGATTAATCAGTGATTATGGACTGTAGACAAGCAACCAAGCTACACAATTCAGGAATGTCCAAGTGCTATAGGGTCTAATGTATCTGTAATCACCTCCTCAATATCTTCAAATAATAGCAAAATATTGTGTACAAAAATAGTTGACGAAATGGGAGAAAGAACATTTCATATAATATTAGCAATTCGAAGAATGAATTAGTTAGACAGGTATAAGTCAATAATATAAATAAGAAACTCTTAAAAAGCTATAGCAGGACAGATGCCAGATGGGCACAACTACCTTAAAAAGAGAAGACAAGCCATACTGTAGCCAGAGTGACTAGCAGCTTCAGGTGAAGTATAAGAAAAGAGTTTTAAAGAGAGAAATATGAAATAATCAGACCAAGATGAATATAAGAATGTACAAGATTTCTTTAGGGAAATGAGATACTTAATCAACAAGATATATTTAGAAACTTCAAGAAGGACAAGGAATACTATTTTATGGCAAACTAGCGAGATGCCCTAAGTAGAAAGACCCTGCATTTGCACAGAGTCTACTATACAAGGTTGAGCAGTGTAACAAAGACTTAACTAGGCAGGAAATTTATATGGATCAGTCTTTAAAATAGGACAAAGAAGACATGGTGGCAGCACTTCCTGAGAGGGTAAAGGTTATGGAAGTGCTCCACAAAAAGAAAATTTAATTAACTCCTAGTGTTGACTGCATACCTATGCATTACTGTGGAAACTTGCTAAATGAACTATAGAAAATTATATTTGATAATAGTGGATAAGAGAAAAAATTTCAACAAATAAGATCATAAGTAAGGAGGCAAACATAAATGTGATACACAGAAGTATAGCCCTGCTAAGTGTAATCTAAAAAGGTCTATTGATCTTGATTCATAGAAGACTGGAGGTGCATATTTATGTGATTTCCAAAGTGGGTTTAGGCTAAGAATGCCATCAACTCATCTCTTCATACATTTTAAATAAAACTATGGTTGTGTTGTTACGGCAAATCTTCTACATTTTTTACAGACTTTTATGGGGTGGGTTGGAGAGAAGTGTGTAGTCAGAGGTTGATGGTGTCGGCTTCGAACCTTCGTGTTCGCTAAATATTGACCATCAGTTTTGCTTTCAGACAGCTGTTGAACAAAACACTTGAATATGACACCATGCTACACTTCAAATCTTTATAGATTATCAATAAAACTATGTGTTGATAGAGTGAATCTTCTAGATTATTTAGAGAGATTTAAAATCTTCAAGAAAATAGTGTCAGGTTTGAATGATGATTGATTCTTAATGTTAAGTCAAATGACAAAGCACATTTGGACAAGAGTTCCCCGATAATAATAGAATTTGGTAAGGATATCCTCAGGCAATTCCTTTAACTTTTCCACAGATGACACAGTGTTAGAAACCGAGGCCAATCCTGGTGCTACGATCTACAATACACGCAGGTATTGGCTTATGCAGATGATGTCTGTCTGATTACAAGGGCATTGCCTGCACTTGGCCAGGCAAACGGAGAATTAAAAAGAAGAGTGTTAAGAAAATGAAACAGGACTCTAGATCAACTGAAGATGGAGTACATGAGGATTGCTGATGAACCTTCAATGATCTCATCACATAATATTATTATCAATTCTCAAAAACTCATTTTTTGTAGACCTTTAAATACTTTGAAGTGCTGGTCACTGAGAACAATGAATTCCTTAAAGAAATTAATACAAGAATAGTAATTTTTTTTAAAGTTTTGAATATTTCTTTTGGAGATAAAAGGTGATTGATTAATTATAACACCATTATACACCCAGTAGTAACCCATAGCAGTTAGACATGGGTCCTGGCAATGAATATGGAGAGATCCAATTTACTCTGAGGAAAAGTAGAGGATTAAGATAGAAATGTTTCTTCCCAATTATCCAAAATTTAACATGATAAGGCTTATTTCTGTATAAAAAGTTAATGAATTGCTTTATTTTGTTTGTTTATAATGTTTGGAAAATATTATAAAATAAATATTGATTTTAGAAATTTTTATTGAAAATAAGTTCAAAATTTAACAATTTTACATACAATAATATTATACACATAGTAAAAACGCTAATAAATAAGAGCGCATTGAGATATGTTCAGATACTCAGTTAACTAAACCATCATGTAACTATCAAATTTTTAATTTTTTTTTTTTTTACTTTCCTTATCATATCTACACATTTCATGTTCTTATAATTCTGCTATATTTATATATAAACATATTTATACAATTTTTTTTTCTATTTTTATCAAATGTACTTACAATAGTCTAATCCATGTTTGGAAAAAAATTAAAAATAAAAACTATTTTATAATATTTGTGATAGTTTTTTGAACATTAAAGAAAATATCATTTAATTTAAAATGAAAATACATTGGAAAAAGTTCCAGTTTTTTCATAATAAAAATATCTTAATTAACACACTTTAATGAAGTGTATTTAAAGGAACATTATAATATTGACAGAAAACATAATATAATAGTAATTAATAATTATAAATATACATACACATTTTAAATCAAATTTAATGACTTCATTTATATTAGAAGTCAATATTCACTTTATAAAGAAAGAGCAATAGAATTGTACAATATATATTTACAAAAGCATACATTATTTACATACTTAAAGTCTTACTATACAAGTTTTATTATTTATATATGTATATATTTATAAGACATAAATTATATAATATATAATCTTGTTTACACAATTGAAAGAGATCATCCTATCATGTTTAATGCGACAGAAATGCTATGCAAAATATTTACATAGATAAAAGAAAAATGAATCTCCCCAGAAGAAAAAAAAAAATGAAGACTTCAAAATACAACAAACATAAAAAAGGGAGCATACCAAAATCGACTTGGTAATAAAACATAAACTTTTTAATTATTTATAACATAAATAATATGATATATAACTTTATATACATAATTGAAAGAGATAATTCAATTATGCTTGATGAAAAAGAAATATGCATTTTCAATTTATTTTTACAAAATAAAACAAACTTCAGAATATATATTAAAAAAAAAAAAAAAAAGCTATACCAATATCGACTTGGTAATAAAAATAAAATTTTTAAATTATTCAGTTGTGGGAAAATAAAATGCATCTTTGTGATGCATAATCGGAGACTGAAAATCACTGCCTTGTAGTCATACAAGGACAGATGGTCGTTCTTGTTTGGTGTTGTGCGAGGTGACTATGTGTGGTGTCTCTACACTGTGCTCCTGCTTGGCTCCCATTTCGAGGTAAGAGGGAGGGATGTTATGGCTGGTATAGCTCAACATATTGTTGTATCCAAGCCCTCCTGAGGCGTGGCTCACTGCTCCTCGCAGGTCGTTCAGCCCTATAAACCATAAATTATATAAATAGTTCACTATCTTAATTATGTTAAGTAACTATAGTTAATTGAATTAATTTAGAAATGTATTAATATAGTTCATAACCATCTCATAGTGATCATTTTAACCTTCCATTACCCATGGTCACCTGTGAGGTGATCCAGCCAAGAAAAATTATTTTAACTTGTTTTTTAATTTTGGCTCCCCCCAATTTATGGCGCTCGGGGCAACCGCCCCCTTTGTCCCCCCCTCCCTTGGTATCCCTCTGCGTGTAAGCTTCCCCTTCCAGCAGTCTTCCTACCACTCCCTCCTCTTCCACTCAGTACCGTAGTAAGTTTCAGTAAGTGAATTTGAATGATGTAGGAGTGAAAATCACCTCTCAGGTGCGCCGGGACACTAATGTCAGTTATTTAAATTCAATATACTTTCATGAGCTAATATCAGTCACCTATTTCATTTATTTATATTAATAAATATGAGTTAGTTTTGTTTTTAATCCATATAAATTTCAAAAAAATTTGTTTGGGATATATTAGGTACACCACTGTGCAGTAATTGCTACAGTGGGAATATCCCTAAATCAAATTGTTGAAGATGATTAATTTGATTTTTTTTTCTTTTAATTTATATGATTAAAAAAATAATTAACAGAATATGTAATTTTGATTTTTTATCTCAGCTTAAATGTTTGGCCCTGCATTGTAGTTGTCTCCAATTATTATTATTTTTTTTTACATTTATTATACTTAATAATTTTTTATTGGTCTAAGTTAATTTCAACTATTAATAGTTATAGTTTTTTAAATTGGCATGTGCATATTTTTCCAGTTTACTTGTGTTTACAATATTTTTTAATACAAGATCTTAACTACTTTATAAATAATAATGTTTCATAAAATAATTTTTTTACAACTGATTACTACTTAAATTGTGGCTTTCCCCTTTATCCCCTTTACACATAAATATATAAAGTAAAAAAAAAAAAATCATCGTTTACATTTTTTACTGATGAATCACCTCAGATGAGCCCCGATAAGTCATGTACATACAGGCATTGCGAGTAATGGAAGGTTAATAGAGTTTTGATGAAGTAAGTAGTTTTTATGACTGATTATGAACATTGTTCATCTCAAATTTAGTAAGCTTTAGATGTTTTTTGGACTTAACAATTCTCCTAAGTTTGCTGTTGCTTGAAAATTATGTTAAGGGAGAAAGGATGAGTTACCCTATAGGTTACCCACCTATTCTATCCAGAATAAAAAGGTTGATATTAATTCGGTAGGTCCACCATGAAACAATTTTGAACTTGCCGAGGCTGAATTCAAATCAGCACCACAGATGTTTGGGAATTGCTGAAATGCTTGACATTCTAGTATGCTCAGCCACTAGGACCTCCAGTTTTAGCTATCACTTTGAGATGTAATATTCAACTTATATCCCTATCAGTAGCATAAAAATGGAACCCACTAAGCCTACATTTTATTTTGGATTTTGGATTTTTAGTTCTATTTTTTTTTTCTTGTCAACACCAAGCCTAATGTTAACCCTTATAATTTTATATGAATTTCCAATGGAATTTTATTAATTTCACCAGTGACTCATTATTAAACTATTGATGGTTTGCTAAGTTTATAGTTAAACAAGAGTTGAGTTGTCAACATTATTGGAACTTATTTATTCTTATAGTTTTAACATAAAAATGACTGCATTAAGTTCACTATTAACTATTAAGTTTACATATGCAATCTGTAAAGTAGTACCTTATAAAATGGAAGGTTTAAATTCTATTAATAATTTAAACATGATTCTTAAAGTTTCTTGTTTATAAAACTTAAAAAACGGCTCCAAAACTTTTATTTTTATAAAATATTCTTAACTCAAGATATCCTAGATTATTAGAATAACTATTAGATCATATCACCAACTTCTATAAGGCCATTTCCAATGTCCTCTATTACTGGTAAATAGAACAAACAGCTTTAGGCCCTAACCGTGAACAATGAAAACAGTTCTAAAGGTGCTGGATATCCAGATCCAAAACCTGCCAGTATTGAAATGTCAAAGATGCAAACACATTGGTGGCTAATTAAAATTCAAAATTAAATTTATGCACTAATAACCTAAAAAATCATAAACTGTTATTTTATTTTAGACAACACTACTAAAATTTCCAATAGGTATGACACAAATATTGCTTAGTTTGGTAGATATTTCTATTTTTCTTTTATCTTTAGTAGCATCAGAAAAATATCAGTCATCTTACTATTATTCTTGGGTATCTTTCTAAACTAATGCGTATGACAATATTCAAACCCACATTGAATTATGGTATTTAGTTTATAGCTCAAAACTTAAATTATTGTTCAAATAAATGGTTTTATAGAAAATATGCAACAGCCATTGTCATATTTTCTTTTATTATGTATTCATATAGTGATTACGGAATTAAAAATTACTTACCATTGTGTTCCAGTTTAATCTGATTTGCCATTGCCCTTTTCCGTTTTACTGCCTTTTGGTTTTCGCTTTCTTGTCTTAAAAGAAGAAGAAAAAGATTAATCATTATTCATAAATAAATGTCATGAACAAATACATCATATAAGTAGTTTATGTAATGTTAACAGTCATTAGGAGGGTGGTCTGAAAAGTTTCCGACCTAACAAAGATATAAGACATTTTTCCTGAAATTGTTTTACCACATTTAAATTCAGCTGCCCAAAATTTCACTATGGTAAATGATGGTGCAGAGTCCCCATACATAGAATCCAACTCATCTTTGATTTGGGTAGATGTATTGCCTTTCAAAAACAAATATTTAATAACAGCTCGATACTTGGTTTTGTCCATTTTCACAAAAACACTCACATCAACTCACTCAAACAACTATGCCTCTAACTGCGTGTCCAAAAAGGCTGAAACTTTGATGAGTAACTGACAAAAAATTCATTAGACTTTTATTTACGAGTGCTGCCATTTTTACATTGAGGTCAGAAACTTTTCAGACCACCCTCGTATTTAAAAAAAAAAAAAAAAATAAGTATTTAATTTTTTTTTTCAAATCTGATTAACAATTCTTTACATTATTCACTTGAAAAATCAACACATTCTTCTTATCTAAATCTTACATCCAGAATAAAACTCAAGTTTTTATAAATTAAACTCTTATTTCCAGCAATATTTTGTATATGGACTCGTAACATCTAATTACAAAACAAGAAAAAACCTCTGATGCATCAACATACTGTGGGTCTAATTTTTATTATAACGAAAATAGAATGTTTGAGATGTTTTAATTTGGAACATAATAAATGAAAATGGGATTCAGTTATTATAGGTACGTAATCTAAATTTCATTTGCATTTAACACTTATTGCCCTAGGAAAAACATTCTATAAAGATATCTCCATCAGATTTAGGTGTTTTGCTATTCATCATTTTTAAGTACAATATATGAAATGAACTCTTCTTGAAAATTCAATTCTCATCATTTTGGAATTTCAATAACTGCTGCTTCATTGGAAGTTATAAAATTATAACTGAAAAATATCAATTATAGTTTTGAATACTTCTACTTTGAAAATGTTATTCCAATTTCTTGATTACTTTTAAAATGAGTTTATATTTAATATTTATTTTATAAAGTTTAGTTATTGAATTTATAATTATGTTAATTGCATACTTATTGAAAGTATGTATACTTATCTTTTAATATCTGATTGATATTGATATTGAGACCACTGTCCTAATATAGATGCTAGATTTAAGTTAGTAATATAGCATTTTGCTCTTGTCTAAATTGTAGATAAATGAAATGGAATAGGACTAAAATATATTTAAATTATAAAACATAGTTCTTTTTTGAGGTAACAGTCGTAACCAACATTGGTTGATATAAGTAGTAAGAATCTGGCAAATGGACTAGTAATTACGCTTTGCCAGTACCACACTCACTCACTCACTCACTGAAGGGCTCTACAGCTCTTCAAGAATCTTGGCCTCCTCCACAATTCGTAGCCACTCCTGGTGATTCTTGGCTTTCGTTTTCCATCTTCTGATTCCCATTTTTTGGTGATCCTTTTCGAGATTTTGTAGCCACCTCACCCTCGGTCTCCCTCTTAGTCGCTGTCCATCAGGCCAGCCGTATAACATTCTCTTGGGAACTCTTTGTTCTGGTATCCTTTCAATGTGACCGAACCACTTTAATCTTGCTTTGTAGAGTGTACTCAGCTCTCTATTTGAGCAGATCCTCCAAAGTCCTTCTTGAAAAATCGGACCAAAAATTTTTTCAGGAAGTATTTCATTTTTGCTAGTCACCGTTGCGCCTTAGTATTTAAAGGATTCCTCCGTCTTGAATTCATGGGTCAAAAGGTGGATCAACTGCTCTTCCCTTCTTTTTAGCCTTGAAATCATCATGTGCTTGGTTTTATCCTCTTTTATCTCCATATCCAATCTTGAGGCAGTTTCCTCCAACTCCTGTTGGGCTCCTGACAAGGCAGCTTTAGATCGGGCTACCACACTACCTTATAGATTGAATTATTTTCTAAATCTAGAGGGTTTTTATTGTCAAGAATCAGTTTGTAAAAGAAACAGAAACTAATATTTCTTGATATAGTTATTGTATCTACACTACTATTGTCCCAATCCTAGATACTCACTTCTACAAAAATTGATGAGAGTCAAGTGGGGAACAGTGTAACAAAATAATCATTTTTATTTTTATAAAATAAAACTGATGATTATATTGTCTTCTATCTTATATTATGGTTTAAATAATATCAAAATTATGCCAAGAAGCTACTTATTTTTTTTTGTTATTTGAATTCACAAATTTTTTATGGTGTATCCCAGGGGTGGGGCACAGTGTAACAGCTGTAGGGATTCAGTATAACAGTAAGGGGAAAACTAAACATACATTAAACAAAATAAAATAGGAAGAATAGGAAACGTTTAACCTGCAATATTTTTCATAACCATTTTTTGGAAATCAAAATTAATCATAAACAAATCTATAATATAATAACATTATATTTTCTTTTTGTATGTCAGTAGCACTGTGTAGGCCAATGTCTGTCCTCCTTTTCCTACTTTAAACTATTTTTTATGAAACACATCAGGAAAAAATATATATGATCAAAGGAGGCTCAGTATTACACTTTATGTTATAAACCCCACATCCTACTGTTAGAAACGAAAATTCATTAAAATTATTTTGGTGAGAAATTGAAAGAAATTCTGTTTAATATTCAAACACCAAATAACTGGTGACTGAAGGGAACATATGCTTACTCACCAGAAATCATTAGTTATCCAACAAGAACAAAACTTCACTAGCCAAATTGTTCCCTTCAAAAAAGTCATAAATTCGAATAATTTTCAATTTATCCAGCAATTTGAGGTCCAATGGCATATGTTTAAGATGGGGCTCATGAGATTGACTAACAAATAAAGAGTCACCATAGACACATTTAAAAAAAAGCAGAGCTAATCATGATGTTCTGAACCTCACTTGACCCTACTTATATTTTTACATAACTTTCTGACATTGGAATATAAATAATATTGTTAATAGATTTTCTATATTTAAAAGCTATTAAATAAAGTAAAAAAAAAAACAAAAAACTTTTACATACCTGAATGCTATCTTTCTTCATTGCTTGAGGCCTGTTGACTCCATGTAGTTTGAAATACAAGCCGCATGCATTGCAGACTGGCTCTCCAACTGTATTTCTTCGCCATAGCGATGTTGTACTGGTTCCGCAATTGGAACATGTCAAACCGACTCTTCTTGAAGCAGACTATGGTAAAATTATTTCAAATTAAATTTAGAAAAGAGCATAAATATTTAGAATAATTATTCATTAGATCTTATTCTTATTATTTTATTAAATAATTTATATTTATAATTTAAGGTTGATTGCTATTATTGTCTGTTATTGCAATTTCTTAATTGGATAATATAAAAAATATGATAGTTGGAAAATAAAAAAAAAAAAATTATTTATTTTTTTGTAATTTATAGTTATATTATTGAATTAGCATTAATGATATGTAAAAATAAATTACTTTGCACATGTATTAACATTTAAGAAAATGTTTTAGTTTTATTTTACAATCATAAACAATGTTTAGCTCTCTTACTCTGGGTCTTATTTCAAATTCTGATCATAATATTTATATTATTATCTAAAAAAAAGAAACAATCTTTTATATATATATATATATATATATATATATATATATATATATATATATATATATATATATAGAGAGAGAGAGAGAGAGAGAGAGAGAGAGATAATATACATAAAGAAAATAGTCTGCGTTGCAGTCGTGTAGTGAAAAGAAACACATCCAAGATTTTAAGTAAAAACTTGGGAGATAACATTCAATAAATTATATTGAAAGTTATTGAATGGAGGTTTTGCTTGTTCATCAATGCCATATTGAAAAATAAGTGGCATGACGGTCATTCGGCATATGCTTCCATTTTACTGTATTCCTCTTACTGTTTTTTAAGCTTCTTTTTTATTTGTTATGATATGATTGTTTAGTGACAAAGAAGTTATTACTATTATCTACCAACACAACTTTCTAGATTTTTGCCATATTGAAAATAAAATATTACCAATTTAAGTGTTTATATTAAAACACTTATGTTTTAATGTTTTCAACTTGTCTTTTTTCAGTGTATATATGTGGCTAGCATATACTGGAGAATAATAGAGATTTTTATTTATCTCCTTATGATATGCTGATTGCTGTTAAGAGTGTGACAGAATTTGTCTACTGTAGTTATTTATTAGTTACACAATCTGTATGTGTCTTCCTGTTGTTGAATGTGGAATCTACACTGCCTATAGAGCTAAAAGAAGAACTGATCCAATTACCCTTATTGTTTGGTTATTGTTAGTTCAGTAGGAAATATTATCAAATGATCTCAGTATTCTTAAAAAAAAAAAGAAAGAATGGTAACTCAGTTAATGAGGCTATTGATTTGAGTGATCATTATTTGTGCCACTTTTTCGTTGAGTCAGAGAAGTATTAGCTCTTTTTAATGACTCATATCAAATACCTGATCGTGACTTTTTTTTTATCGAATCAGCTATTTCTTTGAGGTGAGTAAATCAGTGTAAACTGATAATAGAAGAAAATAAAACTTATCACACATGTATTTCTAAAGTTACACAACTCAAAAATCTGTAATTTTTGAGTTAAATACTCTTTGAAATGTCAAAAATGTATCGACTTAATTTCAAATCACACCTGATACATCTCATTTGCGGCACTTTCAATACTCATTGATGCATTGAATAATTAATATTCTACATGTTTAGGGAATAAAAATATTTCCCATCTTCAAGATCATTACCTAAAGCATATCTGTTGCAATATTACAAGTTCTATATTGATTATTCTATATTAAATTGCATAACATTATAATTACACTGTAATTAAAATTTAATTTAGAAACGTCAATTAAAATATAAGTCACACATAAATAAAATACTTATATTTTTTTACTGTTTTTTAAAATTTACATAATTTAAACAACATTTTTTGAGATAACTGATCTATATCTGTATTAATTGGGTGAAATACATGTAAATAAATATCCTTTAATTGTATTGCTTAGCATTTAAAAGATTCTCCAAGGTGAACTGGGAGCATGTTTAGGTAAGAGATAATTGCTCAAATAGTTTTGCCTCAGTTTTTGAAAAGCCAAAAGGCCCAATAGTTAAAATTCTAGGCTTAACAGGTGATCCTTAATTGCATCTTCGAGGATAACGAGCTTTTCAATAGTTTCAAAATTCGGAGAAGCCCAAACATCAGTGGCTCCCACCAAAGCAGTTTTTAAACTCACTAATTCAATTTTGAGGCACAATGGTAGTTTTACAAGAGTAACATATTTGTTGTAACATATTTTTGGTAGATGGTAGCACTGCATACCTAATATTTGTATTCACTACTTCAGCATCCTGTTTGTATTTTTAAAAATGCATGAGCAATACCTGTATCTACCCTTATATAAAAATAAGTCCTCTTGAAGAGTAACTATAGAAAGCGCTTCACGCATTTTAATCTACCTTGCTCCAATAATTCCGAGTTATTCACTTTCCCATATCTCAGTTGAGTAAATTAGTATGCTTTCCGATAGTGATTTGCACATCTGACCTTTATATTATTCCAGTTGTCAGATGTATAAAGGTACAGTAGAACCTCACTAATCCGCCTCCCTCTAGTCCGCCTACGTGGATAAACCGACATAAACGCTAATATTTTAGCGGAATCCCAAATAGTCCAGTAAAATTTTACATTTAGGTATGCAAAAGGTCGGTTGTGTTTACTTATTTTATGTATTGTTAGTGTTGTGCGTGTGTACGAAAATCCAAGTTATGGATCTTGAAGCGCCACCTTTCTCTAATTCAAAAAGTCAAATATTTCGAACTTTTCTTCGGATCTTTAAAATATCTGCTGCACGGTTGGTCCTAAAGAAACGCTTGCTATGTTCTTTATTATATAATGTTATGCAATTAGACTTGACTAAATTTAATACAATTTGAGCAAAAAATAAGCCCGATAGCTCAAACGGGGGCTGAGAAACCGGTTTTCAGATGTTTGGAATCATCTCAGAAAGTGGCAGAAGTAATGTTTTTCTTCTACGGTTTTTGCTCTATACGTTCTTAACAGCGAAGTTCAGAGCATACTTCATTATGAAGGATTTTAAAAATGAGTTAGTTTGTTGTAAATAAAACACAATATAGTGTTATTATGGTCTTTCTTCTACAGACAAATAGCTGACTAAAACATTTCTATTTAAAAAAATTACCTATTGGTATATATGGCGTACGTTTCTATTTCCTTAACTTTTTAAAAATCTTAATATATAACTTTTAATATATTTATAATACCCTTAATCCGACCGTTTGGCCGTTCCTTCCTACTCTGTGGTCTCTTAGGGGTCGGATTAATGAGGTTCTACTTTACTGTTATATTGTTTACAATTATTAAGGATCTTATGTATGGATAATATATGTAAATGTAATTAACTAATCTGCTTTAATAATGAATATTATTATATGTTTTGTTTTTCTTATGTTTGGAATTTATCAGCAACTATTATTATCTCATGAAGTGGTTATTTGTCTTTGTATCAAGATTATACCACATACATAAATAATAAAAAATAATTATTACTTAAAATTAATTTACTTATAGACTAATTATTAGAATAATTAAATGAAGTTAATTACCAGCCGCCTGTTGGGTTTGTCATCATAAGTAGAGGATACTTGAGATCGAGGGTAGAGAGCTGGGGACGCCTGGTATAACTGTGGCTTGTAGCCGTCACTAACACCAGCCACTGCAACACACAATTTTGCATTTCGTTAATTTAAATTTTTATCAAGAGAAAAAACCTTGATAAAAAGCCACGGCTCGCCCCAGCTCTCCACCGCCGATAGCAAAACTTTTACGGTTATGGTTACTACAGAAAACACTTTTTTTTTTAAGTCTAAACCACAATAGTCCACGTTGTTAATGTTAAAGCTATAGATATATTAATCATGGATCGGAGGATGTGTACGACCTCAGTTTTTATTGCCAGAGAGTAAACAAAAAGGCGTACACATATCCGATTTTGCGTTAGAGGGTTGAGGAAAGTAGAAAATGTGGTTTAAACTTGAGGACAAAAGCTGGGGGTTCATAACCTTAAAAGTTCTTTGCGGCTGTTAGGATTTGCTGGGGCTTACCAGTCGCCTGGGCTGCCTGACGAGAGGCCTGTTCATGCCGTTCATCTTGTGGTAGAGGCCGCAGGCGTTGCAGAGGTAGTGGCCGGTACCGTCCCGCCGCCACAGCGGGGTGCTGATCGCTCCGCAGTTCACGCACTCCCGTCCCTCGTTGAAGCACTCCATCGAACCGTCTGCTCCACCTAGAAGTTCTCATAAATAATCCCCTTTCACTCTGTATTATTCCCCTTATCCGCCTCTTCTAACGATATTGAACTTTATCGAACTCTTAACTAATCATATCCCTGATAATTTGTTGCAAAAGATCGGATAACTTGGATGATTCATAGCTTATTGCTATAATTATTATTGCAATTACGATACTAACTGATTAAATTATTATTAATATTATTTTAGAAAACTTTTATTGAAATAATCCTCTTTTAGTAATATACAAACCGTCCATACAATATGCACAATAAAAAAAAAAATTAAAAATAAAACCTATATCAGTACAATATATAAATAACTTAACAAATACTTAAAGAATCCGAAGTTTCGATGCCGACACCAACCTTCGACCACACTCCTCCCTCCAACCTATCCCTACCAAAACCTACAAGATCAGTCCTAATGCTATCCCCCATCTTCGTCTCGGTTCACCCATCGAAACTGATTACTATTTTTGAAATTAATAAATCTAATGTCTTTGCCAGCCCATTTTAACCGTCGCGCTGCTATTACTTGAACTTTGTATAGTGGAGCGTTCTAAACTCTCCCGTATGTTCATCCTTTTTCATACCAAATATCGTTAAGGTATGAAATATAATAAATATCTACTTCCCTCAGCGAAAATATTTCCCTGGCTGTCATAAAGAAGTGTATAAAATAAAATTGCGCCCTTTTCAGATGGTCACTTTGGATTGTTTTTCAAAATCCTGTAATTACTCTAAAAATACCTTTTGCGCCAAAAATTTTCATATCATAGATATGAAATGTTGTAAAAAGAGAAACAAAATTAAAAAAATCAAATCAAATCATCCAATTCATAAAATACAATATATGTAAGCCAGGACCCGAGAGATCCAAACGCTGCTCTCTCAGCTGCATCACTGATGTCAAAACCTCCTATTTTTATTTAAATAGAAAATTAATAGTTATGAACACATTGCATTTGCAATGGTCATCAGCAAAGCAAATCTCTTGAAGTATATATCAATCAGTATTCGTGGTTTTTTTATATAAGTACTTAAGTTTAAGCAGACTAAGATTCATGTAATGGATCGAAAAACTAATAAGAAAAATAATTGTAAACATTATTTGGAACTGCAATTGTGTTAATTCTATTGGAAAAAGTTTTATTAGGAATATCACATTCAAGTCCTCGTAGAGGCGGTCATAATTGAAGTAGTGTCGTGTCCGCATTATTTTAGCTTGGAAGTAATTAATTGTTATTAATGCATTATTTGAAAATTCTATTGGAAATAGGAATATGTAGGACATAAATAACACGAATTTGGAATATATAGGAAACACACACACAAACAGACGTTGATATAAATAATAATGCCAGTAGACAACTACCACATAAGCTCACAGTCTTTGACAACATGATTTACCCACTTTTAATTGTACCGCTAATGAACAAAATTATAAAAAAAATATATATATTCAAATATAAGTGGCAATTAATTCATCAATTCTAATTCTATTGAAAACTTTAAATCGAAATTGAAAAAGTTAATCAAATTAAAAAAAAAAAAAAAAAAAAACCTCATCAGTTTCAAACTCAATCCTATAGAATTGAAATATGTCCTAAAACAAAAGAATGCGCACTATGTTAACGGCGAGTATTGGGGGTCTTTTTAAGGGAAGAATAAAAATTAAATAATTTCTAAAATTTTTAATCTATCAGAGTCGTTCCCTTCAAGATTGGCTACACTATAATTATTTAAGAGAGTAGGTAATATTTATTTGAAAGTTAGAGAATAATTTAAAAAAATAAAATGAAAATCTTTTTATAATCACCAAAATCCTGATTAAATAAATGAATTATTATCGCTGTCTATAAATAAATTAAATTTCAAAGAAAATTTCAACTACTGTTGCAAAATTATGGTAAGGAAGTTGTACTAAACGATAATGACTTGGGTACACCCACAGTTGTAACCCCTCAACCCAATGGTTCGAAGGAAAGGCGAGAAGGCCTCGCATATCGCCGGGATGTCACAACCATCGGCTCGCTGGCAGATTTACGATCGGACTCAGTCGAAAGCAGATGAGACATTAGTGGCTACCAGTTGGCCAGTACAACACCACAAACAGCTTGTACAAATTAGTTTGTTGGTATATTTTTGGAAATTAACTGGTCAACACCGTTACAAATACTAACAAGGGTTTTACGGTGCATCTCTTTTGGTTTTAGGTTTTATAACTGATTAATAGGTTCCTTTAACGAATCTGATGGAAATTAACTCAATTATTTTTTTTTTCTTTTTCAAAACCCCTTTTTTTTGTTTGTTATATTTGATATTTTACTTTTTTTCCTTGTACTGTAACTCAGTTACATTTTAAGGAATAAATGTGTAAAAAATTTAGATTTAAAAAATTAAAGAGATTAAAATAAATAATTTTTATCAATATTAAATTATTTTCAAATACTAATTGAAATGGACATGTCTTTTAGCCGGTGGTCTATAGTTTTCTTGTGTAACGGTTTTTTTCACACTTAAAATATAACATTTTTACACGCTGTAGCTCTGTAGATTTGACAACAATTTTCATATCATTAAATATATTGAAAAATATTTTTTGTTGTATAACGTTTATTGCTAGAATCTACCGTTTAGGAGCTATATTGGTTTGAATGAATAAAATCAAGTTCTGCCTACATTTTTTGTGATGTGCTTTTTCGACACGCTCTAGCACTGTTCGTGTTTCTCGGATTTAAAATTTGACGGGATTTGATATAAAAGTGGTAGTTGTAGATAGTCATATCTATGATCTATTGTTTTTTTTATTCTAGGAGAAATTTATTTAGTTTTTTATTTATCGGGTTTAAATACCCTAATAATATGGACAGTTGAAATTCCCTATGCTATTTCAAATCAGTTTATTTTCAAACGCTGATCTATATTTATATTTATTAACACTAATATTTGTATATCAGTTCTATAAAGAATTTATTTGAAAAGATACTATTCATAAACGATACAACCGTTGATTTACAATTAATATATTACTAGTTCTTGTTTACGACAAATATTATAAATCATGTTTGAAACGCTTATTATATTGTTATATCGTGTAGTTTGCAGATGAAATATTACGAATTTAATAAAAAATTGAATAGAAATAAATAAGAAAGTTGTTTAAGTTCTCAATTTTCTATAAATGAATTTTTTTCTTTAAATAAATAAATATGTTAACATTTATATTAGGAGTCCATTAATCTTGGAATATTAAAAAAAAAAATCAGTTAGGTTTTTATCTATTTTAAACTAATTTTTTTTTTTTATTTAATAGCAATTTTGGGGACTAAATGGCTATGTGCGATGGGGCAAAGGTCTGAGACCGTCCGGTACGAGAGAGATCGTGGGTTCGAATCTCACTTAGGTCAGTTAAAAGTTATTTCTTTAAATATTTATTTTAATCTTCCCACTCTGGCTAGAATAGTTTGTTTACCTGAAGAATAACTTACCCTTCCCGCCCAGTAATCATAATAAATATACAGTAGTAATTCTTAGATATTAATCAGCATTTTTTTTTTTTTTTTTTAACATACAAACATTTTTGACTTTGTGTATTTTAATTTTTTTTTTTTTGTTTTGTATAAACTGTATGAATAAAACCCAAATAGCTTTATTATTTAATAGCCGCAAGTAGCAGGTTATTATTTTTTAAAAAAATCTGAACAATAATAACGTTATAAATAACAATTTAAACAAAACACAACTGTAAATATTTATTTATATCGATTACATTTCAGTCTTTGAGCTAAAATAGTCTTTGAATAGAAACGGTGAAAGTAATAATTTCTAATAAATATTAATCTTTTTATCTAAACCAAAGGCAGTAGGTAATGTGAATTTTATTAATTTCAACATCATTAAATTTTAAATTTAAATCATGGAAAACTTTCTCCAAGATTATTCTTTGCTGCATAAAATTGTGGATGAAGCTAAATTTTATGATTTGATTAGCTTTGTTTTTTTTATTTTTGAACAGATTGGTATTCAATATTTTATTTTGCTTGAATTTTCTCTTATAAATTAAAATGAATTACCCCGAAGACTAAAATTATTTCGATTGTATTATTTTTTATGATTGAGTTTAATTTAAAATATTTTTAAGAAACTATTAGATTGTTAGATATCGTTATCTTTATTACGTTATTAGCTACTCCTAGTTTCGAGATAAAGACGAAAAATGAGTTAATAAATAAAAAAAAATAATTGATGACTAGCATTATTGCATAATTGTAGTAAATAACGAGGCAGAACCAGAGTGATGTCACTAAATAGAGAAATCTGCTGAGGTGTCATCCATAATGACTAATTGCTTACAGTCGGTAGAAAATAAAGGTATTTTATATTTAAACTCTTATAAACCGCCTCATTTGTATTCGAACCATTTTAAATATTTATTTTATCCATATTTGAACTTTTATATTAAACCAATGTTTGACATATTAATTTGTACCTTATTTCATCTATTTATTTTTTACTTTGATTTAGAAATAAAATGAATGTGTCATTTAAACAACTTAATTTATTAACCAGTGCCTACGTTTCGGCCATAGCAATGTACTACATACCGGTGTGTGAGAACAAAATAAAATAAAACACAATAGTACGGGAAAAAATGATAAAAATATTAGGTAAACAAATATAACATAATTCTAGCATTATAAACAGATAAAAACTAAAATGTAATTCAGAAAAATATACGAAATAATTGAAAATATAAAGCAATATTTATACAGCATGTACAAACTAAAAAACGGCAAAATTTAAGCTTGTCAATGAATTAAAAAAAAATAATACAATTATTGTCATTTACTGTGTAAAAAATATACATCTAGTCAATGTGTGGTGAATGGTTATAATAATATGTCAATAACTTGCAAAGCAACTATCTATTTGTAGCACTTTAATAACAGCTCTATATTAGGGCCATCATCATTTCAGACACTTTTGAGAGTTATTATGAATAGAATGGAAATAAAGTTGAAAGACTGGTGGATTTGAGTGGTTAAGAAGCTTGCTATGAAATACTAGTTGTTTGGTTTTGGGCTCAATCAGCAATATATGGAACTCTAAGATCTTTATGGATAAGTTTGCTTGTAACAAAGTAAGGAGCATTGTGGACCATTTGAAGGATTTCGGATTGTAAGGATCAGAAACGAGAACAATTACTGTTAGGTAAATGAAACTTTTGTAATTAATTGGAAGCTTTCAACGTTTGTCTAGTAAATGTTGGCGTAATATATAACGGCAAGCAGTGTATTGTTGTTTTAGTCTTGTATGTGGATTTAAAGTACAAAGTTTGTCCTGATGGAGTCCTAGGTAGAGAATCTGTTCATCAGAAATAATTAGGATCAATGTAGATTTAAATCATATTTGTTGGTTACAGAGGTTTATTTATTGTAGTTCTAATTTATTGTATATAAGATTGGTAAGAGATTCTATTTGAAAGACAAGCTAAACAATTTGAGTGTGAAATTTGAAGGTGGATGAGAGATCTACTTTTGTATCTTTTCTTAAGTAAATGATTGTCTAAGAAAAATTAAAAAATGTAAGTACATATTTTTATCAAGCCTAACATTTCATTGATTGTCGATACATACTTTAATAAATAAATAATGTTATAAACATAAATAAAATTAAACGTATGGAATTTAGATGAACATATAATTAAAAAGATGTGCCGCCTCCACTAACTAAAACCATTTACTGTACCTTAATAAGACATCTTCCGCCCTCAGATCCAGAACGCATTGCCGGTAACTAACGGACATTCCCCTGACCAGAAGATCCTATCCAGAAGACCGGTAAGTCTTGGAGGTAACTAGCCGTAAAAGGTACACCGTGGTAGAGAGATATGGAAAATGTGGGCCCACGGGCGAGCAAACACACCTGAGCTCCGTACATCCGCCCTTATCAGAGGCCAAACATAATATTACCTACGGACCTGTCTAGCAACAGTTCTGTACCACCAACGGCTTTGTCCTTTACGAATACATCTACTTCTTCTTGAACTTAAACACTTTAGAACGAGTAAGTTTTCAAAAGTCGCTAAAAAACTACTCAAAACACTTTTTTTTATTTTATAATGGTGTGCTTCTTTATACAAATGTCCTTGCCACTATTATGTACTGACCTCTCAGTAAATTATTTTTTCTACTTTACTATGAGAACCGTGAATTTTACTGTGTGCAATGGTTACAGTAAGAAATCGCACTGTATACTAGCGCTCATGGTGGCATATGTTGGTAACGATGGGGTAATCGAAATTTTATTATATTCTTATTCTTGAACAAAATAAATTACTTTTGTGCTTCTCTCGAGGAAAAGTATGAAAATAAAGATTAGTAAGTTTAAAAAAAAAAAAAAAAAAAACAATTGAAATTAAAAATAAAATTAAAATGAATAACAAATGCTAACTTTAATTTTCATAACAATTTACATCCTCTGCCTCTATGTTTTCCTTTACCTAACTATTTAGTTTTACGTTCATTATACTACTCATGTCTCAATCTTAACCATTCCTTTATTTCTATGTACTGTCTAATTGTTATGCTTCTAAGATTCCGTGAATCTTTCCCTCGCAATACCCAATTGTTAATATCCTCCCTCATCCTTCCCCACCTCGATTATGGATGCTTAGTATATGAAGGACTGTCTGGCGAGCTTGAAATGAAGCTCAAAAGATTAATGAATTCTTTTATAAGATTCATTTTTGGGATCCCCAGGCGTGCTCACATTACTTGCTGGAATCTTGATTTGAGGTTAAGGTGGCTTTCTCCAAGTTTTCGACGGCGATACTTCCTTGGTTCCTTTCAATTCCAATCCCTAAAGTCCAAAAAACCTTCGTACATTTACGACATCCTTGCCTTCCGTTCTTCAATTCATCTTTTGAACACCAGATCCCAGCCTATAGATTTGTATATCCCTTCTCATCGAACTGCTTCATTTGAAAAATCCTTTTATTAATCGTGCAGCTTTATTTTGGAATTCCATACCCATTTCGATCTACAATGCTCCTTCTCTCACTTCTTTTAAACATAAATTATTCATCCACCTCCTCAATTTTAACCTTCCGAAATTATATAATAATAGATTAGTGTAGGAATGTTTTCGTTTTTTTTATTTTGCTATTTATTTTTTTTTGTCATATAAACCTGAAGATTTGTTTTTAAATCTTAAATCCACCTTATATATTTATATGTATATAATTTACATTCTATATAAGTTGCTGTCTGATATGCACGCAGCCAGACAATAATACCTTTTTATTGTACTTTTGCATTATTCTTAGGGGACCAGCTGTCCCAGAATAAAGATTATTTTTCATTCATTCATTCATATTTATTTATCAACCATATAGCCAACTGCCTTCTGTTATTCTTTATTTATGTATTTACTATACCCGCTTGTCTTTTATCGTAAAAAAAGAGCCTTTTTGAAAACAAAGTATTCGATTTAATTATTTCATTTATATTTTAACAACATTTTTTCCTTTATTTTCATACTGTTTTTCTTATCTTATGTTTTTAATATTCAATCCTTTTTTTGTGATATTTTTTTTTTTTCTTCTAAAGCCCTAATGAAGGCCTGCATTGTAATCCAAAACGTCGGCACAATAAACTAAAATTTATATTTTAATCCTGTTCAACTCTATGATTACACACCCTAACTACCTATATCTTCTTAATTTTCTCAGATAAAATATTAGCCTTTTAATTGAATAATTAAAAAAAAAAATAATAAAAAACTTAAAGGCACAGAGACCAACACTTAGAACGAACTAATCTAAACCAAAGTAAATAATGATCGGAACATTGGATTGAAAAAAAAAAGTCTCATTGGGAATTGAGGCATTGTTTGTCGCTTCTATGAACATTGAATTAAATGAAAATTAAACTATAATATTACTGACCCAGTGTTTGATATAAGTTGAGAGCCGAGAGGATTAGATATATATTAAGGTATAGCTGATGCGAGAGTTGGACCGACGCTCAAGTTACCACCGCCCTGCTGAGCCTGCACCCGCAGCGGCGGTCCCTTTGCCCCGAGCACACTGTCATCAGCGGAAACCTGTTTGTTTTTCATTTGCCATCGATCGAGTCATCACTTTCCTACTTAATGGCTCTCATTCAAAGCCACTTAGGAATTTGGTGGGCTCTCAGCGGTTTAGCTCTAGTATTTACAAACCGTCACAGCTGGAGAAATATCGGCTATAGGAAGCGACTGAAGTATGAGTACTCGATGGTTCCAGAATCTCTTTCCAGTAGTTTGGAGTGATTTTTATTTTTTTTATTATCTATTTCTTGAAATTTACAACGTACAAAAAAAAAAAAAAAAAAAAAAAAAAAAAAAATAAAAAATACATCTAGTAAATGTGTTTTCACCTCACTGAACACGATACGGGTTTCTGTATCGGACAGACGTTTAGCTAATGTACGATTGCCTTAATTAGAAAAGGACGGATACGGTTTTACAATTTGTACAGGAGCATAGTCCTGAGTGGTGACAAATTACTACTTCAAGAAAATGAAATATACAACAATTATCAAACGGAGAGAGATATATGCTGTATTGATGTAAAAAAACATACTGCTGTCCTACTTTATTGGGTTGCTACACACACTGTCTACTTAACTATCTAACTAAAGATAACACTATAATTCATAATATTTATAATTTAGTTATAATTCTAGAATATAATACTTAATACTAAATACCACAAAAAAAAAAAAAAATTGTATTACTTTCCCCCCCCCTCTTTTCCTATTTATTTCTTTGTATTCTTTCCTTTTTATTTTATTTCCCTCCTAGTATCTACATGTCTTGTTTTTTTGTTGTTTTTTTTTTCTTTCTTTTTACAATTAATATTACTGTTATCTAACACACAGATATTCATATACATATATGCATATAGAATCAAGAATAAAACCAATTGGTACATATTTACTAACTATTAATTGCATTAGTCCATCCTATACACCATGAATGTGGTGGTGGATAATTCCCAGGGAGTCCAATATTATATTTTCGACCATTATCGCAATATCCCTTGCCTCCACACCAAGGTCCTCCAAGAAGCTCCTTGTTTTTCCTGGTATGACTCCGCGAGACCCAAACCATACTCCTTTCACGGAGAAATCTTTAAATTGAATGTCTCGCGGAATTTAGCATTAAGGAAAGGGATACATTTTTCACAAAAAAACAAAACAAATGTGTACAAAAAAAAAATCGTCACCAACATTGATTTTCAGTAGCTAGAACTGAAGAAAAAGGAATAAAATTTAAAAAGAAAGGCATTAATTGAAACCAATTGTTAATATTGAAATTTTCAATTGTTTTTCGAATTATTTATTTTTTTCCTTGGATGAACTTATTTTGTATGGTATTTATTTTACCTATTTTTTCCTCCCTTTTAGTGAAGTAATACCAAAAGCAATATCGTATTACGCTTGAACTAGCATATACGTATTATTCAAAATGCGTGGGGCGTGATGTATGATTATTAAATACACTCCTCTTCAATAGGGGTATTATGTACTTTAAAAAGGAAAACTATTAAAAAAAAAAAAACACTAGTAAAAATGAAAATAATGACTATAATTACACATTAATCGCTTGTAAAGAAGCTGCCTTTTGGTATTACTTCACCAAAAGGTCTATAACAGAAAATCCCGAAACCACTTTATTTTCAGAAGCATTGGTGGGTTGTTAGGTATTGAATAGGAAGCAAATTGAGAGATGGGTTGGATTGTGTAGTTGTGGAGTTAATCATAAAATAATTTATATCTGGTTTGGGTCAAATCAGCACTCTACACATTAGGATATATTTGGTTAATTTGTGACAGAGGAGCTTTGAGAATTTTCAGAAAGATTTAAGATTCTGAGGATTGGATGCGAGATGAATCGGATAGTTAATTGTAGCTCCAAATTTCAACTCTCTGTACACAAATAGGCCTGATTATTGTCATGTGGAGGAATCGCTTGTGATTTATTGGTTTTTTTGAAGGTTTGTCTAGTAAATGTAGAAATATTTGCAATTGACGAGCAGTTTATGGGTCTGTCTTAAAAAAAAAAAAAAAAAAAAAAAAAAAAAAAAAAAAAAAAAAAAAACGAGTATAACTCCCATATCAAATATGTTTACAAGAAGGTAAATGTTCAGCTATTCTTTTATTCGTTATTTGAAGTGCAAAGTGCTATAATTTTTCGATACAATATTTCTAGTCTTATGATAAATGACGAAATCCAAGGATGTTTTATGTTTTGTATATTACACCGGAGCATATGTGAAATTAATCGATACCCCTTCCTCAAGAGACGATATGGCGGTAGCAGGTGTGGAAGTGGAGGGGGGCCAGGTGAGCATGGCGGTGTCCTTTGAAGGGGTCAAAGGCCCAGCGGCTTCGTTCCTATTGGTCCCCTGCTCCTGTGACGTCATGTCATGGCCACTAACACGCCAACGTATTTATAATACTTTATATTTGATTTCATATTAAAAAATAAATTAAAATATAATGTTAGATAAAATAATAATATGGGATATCGATAATGTTGTAATAACAATTTAAGTATAATTATATTTATTATTGCTAACCTCGACTAAATCCTTGATTTAAAATAATTATTGTTAGCCATCCGATCTTCAATGGATTTAAAATATAGACACTTATGTATGACCTTCACTGAAAAGTAATCCAACTAATAGAAGCAATAATACTTATAAACACAAAAAGGGGGCTGAAAAGAAGATTGGTGAGAGACCTAGTTTTTCTTAAATAAACGAATGCCGAGACAGACCAATAAGTATCATTCTCCCTCAGGCCTGACATGTCACTTTTTGTACATTTATGTCAGTACATATTCTAATAAATCAATTTTCCTACTACTACAACATATACTAGTCAAGCGTTCAAAGCTCCCAGTAAATTACAAAAAACTTATTCACATGGCAGTAATTAGAGCACTTTGTACGGAGTTGAGCTTTGGGGCTCTACTAAACCTTTCAATTCTTCTCGTATCCAGTCCTTACAATCCAAAACCCTTCGTCAAATGCTCTATGGTCATTATCAAGCCACAAACAAAATTACCCGTGAAATTACCAGATACCTATCTGTAGTAAACTCCATACCTACTCCAATCCACTAGTCTCCCAACTTGATCACATTCTACTCCCGATAATCCTCCGAGACGTCTGAAAAGAAAGAAACCACCAGAAGAACCAAGAGACCTTCTAATATTGATCTTTTATAAAAGTGCTACTAATGAGTGGTTCTTAGCTTGTTATGGGCATGACATTGCCTGTGTATAATGCATATCCAGTTGTAAATATCAATAAATAGTTTTTAAAAATTAAATAAATAAATTTAAAAGAAAACAACTACTTTTGTTTGTCACAATTTGGCAAAATTATTTAATATTTTTTATTTGTTGAAGTATCTTAAAGGAACAACAAGGAAAAACAAGATCAGTCGACTAATGAAATGAGTGCAGGCACGTGCTAGCAAAATAGGAAAGTAGGGCAATTGTTTAGAAAAACTAGAACTAACTTTAATAATATTAGTTATAAATATAAGCAGTGGAAAATAATTAAATATTTTTGGTATTTATGACAGCAAATGGTTTAATAGTAATTAAAACGATCTATGTTAAATGCGTAGTTGTCACTGTTAGATGTGGCTGTTAGCCATCTTGAACTATTCCCGACACCTCCGGAAGAAACCCTAACTATCGTAATCACAAAAAGAACTCAAATCAATATGAACTCTCATTTATTTAATTTTTTTTTTAATTATTAAAATATAAGAAATTAATTTTGTGTAAAATAAAAAAAAGTGCAAATAAAAAAAAAAATTAATTAGTATTACGAACAACGTAATACTACATTGTTATTTAGCATTACTAAACTGCGTAAATTATTATTTTCTTTAAAACATACAGTTATTATAACTTGATTACAGATGACCCTTTTCACAGCACTGTAGGTTCAAAATATCACTAAGCTGATTGTTTTGTTACAGAATCAAACTTTTAATTTTAAATTAAACAAAAAAATGTATACTTTTGTGATATCATGTCACTCTTTGTATGGTTAATTAATGTTAATACTAATAAACATTTTAATTAAATATTGGATTGTTCATCAGTGTTTTAGCTTTCCAATTATTATGAAATTAACTTTATTATTTTCTGGATTTTTCTAGATGTTATTTGAAGCATGTTATTTTATTTGTAAGCAATTTTTTTTTCTTTTCGGTTGAAGATTGGTAAATTTTTATTATATATAATTTTTATTTTATTAAATTTATTTTTTGCATGCAATTTCTTTGCATTTTAGCAAGTATTTATATAAGAAAAAAAAATAGTATGAGTCCCGCTCATTATTTTGCTCAAAACGATCCTTGTGACAGGTTGTCCATCAAAACACTGATCCATTGTGATCAGAGCTGTTATTGACTTTGTTCATTAGTTTATTTTAAAACAACAGATTTATGAATGTAGAATTTGGATGTTTAAAAAAATAAAATTGTATATATCATCGGAACAAATGCAAAGTAATGAATTTTTTTTTTATGTTTACCGATTGCTTTAGGACTGATGTACGTTGACACGAATTCGAATCTGTATTCGCTCTATAGTTAAATATACTACTCCTCATTGACAGGAGGAACCATGTCAAAGCGAATTTCAATGAACTATGCAACAGTTTCTCCATTTTCCAGGGAAGAAGTAATTTTTACACACTTCGCATTTGTATCGACGATATTTATAAATTCTTTAAGTACTTCCGGAAAATTGGTAATGGATCCAATGAAGAAATATATGATGTCTCTAAGAAGCGAGTGAGGAATGTTTATGAATATAGATAGTAATAACAAAAAGGAACAGAAGGAATAATAATGTATTTTTAAAAAGGGAGAAGTTCGATGAGAGGGAATATTCGAGGCGTTAGATTAAGATATATGAATTAAGATGTATGAAAGAGTTGGATGGAGGAATACACGACGAAGATATCAGTAAGATCTATTGGATTATTAAGATCGGGATATGAAGTTACCGAGAAAATAGAACTTTGAAATCGCCTAGATATATCATAGAGAAATTGGGTAGCTTTGTCTATTAATTAAGGGTGAAATAGTCGATTCATAAATAGTGAAGTGAATTGTGAATAAAATTCTCATTACCTCGCTAAACACATTCGAAGTTCCCTTTATTTTTGGTTATAAATGTCGATCTATTGTAGTAGCTTCATGTTTTTGAGAAAATCATATCTAGATATGTGTTCCATAATGTTCTAACGAAGAAGCCATCATCGTAATGCTTAAATCGTTTGTTTCAATTTGTATGTTTTCTAGATTTCCCCGTCACGGCTTCATAAGTAAGGAACTTCGATTATTTTAACTGACAATCAAAATTTTATTTATTTATCAAAAACAATCTTGTATTGTAGAAATCATATAAAAAAGAAAATTTATTTTTAGGGTTGCCATTTCTGGAATGCCCTACAAACAATAATTGTGAGGGAAACTATGAGTCCGAAGATCGAAAACGGTTTTGTGTGTCTAGTCTTGCGATTTGTTAATTGTAATAGCAATAGAAAGTTTAATTAGAAATTTTAGTATTTTTAATTAAAATGGTAGATTAGTAGGAATTATTGCGATTTTAGGAATACATACATTTATTGTTTGTGATCACTAACCGCGAAAACGGCTTCACCAATCTGTACCAAATTTTAACTACATCATCATAGTTCGAGGAAGGTTTAGCAAGAACAAAATTAACATATTTTCACCTAAATCTTTGTTTAAAAAAAAAAAAAAAAAAAAAAAAAAAAAAAAAAAAAAAAAAAAAAAAAAAAAAAAAAAAAACGATAAATATGCAGTGCGCAGTGAAGTGTGAAAATCGACCGATAGGTGGCGAGCGCAATTCTTCATGAGAGGTTATTAAGATACGGTGTTATAGAGAGTTGAAACTCATAATAAAATTTACTTTATTACAATTAAATACTGAACTCATCTGTAACAAATTTTAATTACACTATTTTTATAATTCTAAGAAGGTTTAGCAATAATAAAATTTGAATTATAAAAATTTAAATTTCATTGAAGAAATAATACTTTTTTATCTATAAACAAATAAAATTTCAATTATTAGTTAAAATTATCTAAGTTCATTACTTATAGGAGCGGCGAAGCTGCGACGGTGGATGCTATTATGTAGTTCATAAAGCCAACTGAAGTAACTATATTTATACTACAATGATATTTATTCAGTTGGACTCATTTAGCATTTGGCTGATTGTCTTGGAAGAAACAATTGCCACTATTAGTCAGTTGAGATTAGACGGAGACCTGCTGATTGTTTTTTAACTTTCTCGGAATATCATTCTATTTTTCACCTCATCGCTATGAGTCGCCGGGTATCTGGAACAAGATACCCGGACGGTGAGAAAGATGATGTCCTGGGATGACGTTGAAGACAACGGAGGAGAGGCACAGTGGCCTAGATACAGGTGTACTGTTTGCCTGACTCCAGCGCTATTGTTAGTAAACAGGAATGTCTTGTCTGCCCTGCTGACTCACCTCCAGCAGCCTCTGTCAGGTGAGTTCTACTGATTAGATTACCTCCTGACTTTCTTGAGCTTTTATCTTTTCTTTTTATGTACTGTATCCTAATTCTGTTACCGCGGGGGAAAGTAAAGTTGAGGAAGGTCGTTCGAAGAGTATTGGTCGTCAAATTCATCGAGAGAGTAAAATAATACTTACAATATTGCAAACATTAAAGAAAAATAAAGAAAAAATATACATATTTGTGTAAGAATAATAAATACTATTTTTTAAGTATGCCCCTGGCTTTTGTAAAGAAGTGGTCAAATTGTGCACTTTTCACTACATTTTTTATTATTTTCCAAACTCCTGTAATTCTTCTTTAAACACCATTTTCTCAAAAATAGATACTTTAAGGCCTTATTAAAACGCACAACTTAATCACTACCATAAAGCTGATATTAAAAGTCCGGATTTGATGGCTAATAAATAACTCTCTTTTCAAGATAATTCGACTTATGCCACGTCTTCATGAGAACCACCTATTGATAAAATTTAAATTTTATTCAAAAACTATAAACCTAAGAATAAAAGGAAGTAATAATATATTCTTTTAAAAGTTCTTTCTTGAAGAGGTCATTTGCGAATACCTCCCAAATTAGAATAAATATAGCATATATTTTAGAATAATTAATGAAGACAAGAAAAAAACAAAACAACTTATATCTAAAGGAATAAATTTAAAGTAACTAATTATGATTTAGAATTAGAAAAAACAAAAAACTCACTTATGCAATCTACAAACATTGCAAATAATTACACGATCCCCTAAGGTTCTTAAGTAACCAAAAAAACTGCTTACAGCCCTACTCTTGTCCATAGTACTGGCCCACATCAAAACAAAATACATAATATTTCACGATATATTTTAGGATCATCACAACAGATTCATACAAAACATGGCTTCAACAAATATCCCCACAATACTTACCGAAGGCTAAAAAGGAGCCGGGTGCGGGATATTTTAAAGAAAGATATAAAAAAAAGTATATACAAATATTCTTATAATAATTATAAGAATATATTAATTGATAACAATATTTTTTCAAAGATATGAATTTTAAATGTTATAAAGAAACTGAAAATTATAAATTAAAAGAGGTAGAATTGCAGTAATTATAGTTCAGTTGTTAAACTCCAATTAGTCTACCTCATCTACAAATGCATCAAACTATTTTATGTCTTTTTCTATGAGTTGGTTATTGGATTGATCATTCATTTCCAATAGTTCCGATACTAAAAAATGAAATTTTAATAGTAGAATGCGAAAAAAAAAATGTATTGAAAACTCAAGAAATTATTAACATTCATAAAGGAAATGAAATAATTAAAAAATAAATACCTATTGTACTAATATATAAAAAAAATAATAATAACCCTATACTAGCCTATGAAGGGCCTGGGTTCAGAATTTGGTTTGTGTTGATTTCAGCCTTACAGTATACAAGAAGATGACTAAGTCAGCATCTGAATAATATCAGAATATAATAAAAAAATTAAGATCGAGGAAAATTGTGTTCATTCCTTTAGTTTGACGATAAAATATTAAAATATTATTCTAAACTTCCTATCATTTCTGTCTTGTTTAAAATTCCGGAATAAACAAATAGTTGCTGTTATTTAAAAAAAACAACGTAAAAAGCTTTTTAAGGCGCAGATGATAGTGCTATCAATAAACAATCTTATTTTTGTGGATCTGATTTCGGCTAAGGTTAATGAATCCTAGGTTAGGCGTACTTTTTATCCTTATCAATAATTAAACAAATTCTTCTTATTTCCTTCCTTATGGGATGTATTTTTAAATTTATAATCATTAATCTTATGATATATAAAAATATTAAAAGTTAAATATTAAGATGTTATACTCCAAATATGGAAAAGTGTTGGAAGTCCACGAATAAATACTACTGAGGCTTTAAGAGGAATGTTATTGTTTCGTATCCTTTTTGCTTCCTTTTATTCCTTTTTATGTATGTATTCCATTGATGTAGGAATAAGGTATACCTCTAAATTTGACGATTGTGACTTATCATACTTACACTCTCTCATATAAATGCATATTTTTTGCACTCAGTTTATGAATACTAGTAGGCATATTTTGTATTGTCAAATCATCAAAATAATTTCAGCAAAACAACTATCATTACTGTGAAATAATTGATTCAATATTAAACAATCCATGTATTAATTCATATGTACACATATACACATTTTTTGGTGTATGAGGATGTCAGCGTATAAGTCATGAGATTCGAATTGGATTAGATCTGCAGCCATTATTTCGCACATCTCTAAAAGTTATACTTTACTATAAAGGTATATATTCTTCTATTTTCGTTGAGATATACCTTGAATAATTATAGCTAATATTTGATAAAGAATAAAAAATACTCGGACGTCATCCGTTACCCCTATTGTACACGTATCTAAGGAACACAGTAGATTTTTACAAATAACCCCATCTATCAAATTTTCATGCTAATGTAATATACTATTTAAGGCCGTTGTTTTTATTTAATATTTTTTTTTAAATTTAATAATAGATAACTAAATGAAAATATACAAATAAGATTTTAAAAAATTGAACTAGTTAACGTTACCACTTTGAACTTAGTGACTTCCGGCCAACCTCAATAATATGCCTAGAAGTATAAGCTTACATTTTAACTTATCTCTAGGTATTTGAAATTTATAAAAGTGTTGTAACGCTAAATTAGTTAAGTGGTGAATATTGATAATTTTTCTTTCTAACTTTTATTACTTGTTTTATTGCTTATGATCTTGTATTGAACATCAACTCATCGAATTTTATGGTCTTCCGATGATAATCTCTACTGCTTTCATGCTCTGAGTCCCCAAGGTAAGTGCGTGCCTCCCGTTGTACAGGTATCGTGGATAGTTAAAGGCCTCTGGCTTCCCCGTGTCGCAGTTTTATGAAGTCTTAAAACGTGCTTTACTGTAGGCTCACCGGGAACAGTTGAGTCAAATTGCCAGCTTCCGTGTGGGTCACGTAGTTCTACTCTGTACTCCTCTGACCTACACACAATCCTTCTTGTCTATTCTCTCTAGTACCGTTCGAAAAAGAGAGGAAAAAAAAATCCTTACACGCAAGAAACATGAAATTTGAAACAACTGTTATGAAAACGGAAATTTTCAAAGATTCGTCTTCATTTAAAACCTTTTTTGGTTTAAGCTAAAAACCATTCTAAAAGAAATTGGCTCCCATATATATCTAAAAAAATATATATAAAACAAATAAGTGGTTGGTTTATATGAGTGAAAAATCTGTTGGTCATAAATCCTGATAGTTAACACTATAAATTATATAGGAAAAAAATAATAGATGTTAAACTGCAAAAAAAAAAAAAAAAAAAAAAAAAAAAAAAAAAAAAAATCAAATTAAATGGGGTTTTTTCATTGTTAGCAATGGTTGCCGTTATTTGTTCAGCACCCCAAAGAATAATTAAGATTTAAATTTTATTTTAAACTATTCCGAGGTCCTACAACGTTCTTCACTTTCCCCAATAGATGATAGAATTTTACATTGTTCATATATAACGGGGAAAGGATATTAAATAAAAACATTTTTTATTATTAATTTATATATAAAACTGTAGTTGAAAAAAAAAAAAAAAGGAACCACAAAAATAAGCATTATCTATTCCGAATTAATAAAAAATTCTCTTATAGAGCTGTATTCATTAAAATTATTTACTTTTTTAATACCAAATCAAAAGATTAGTACTTTCTTCTTTTTTTTTTGATTTCATATAAAATTTACAAAAAGTTAGAATTTTTCATTGAATGAGTTTAAATAGGCAGTTTCCTTCTTTCCCTTCCTATTCCTGAGATATAAAACTCATTTTTCTAATGTTCGGGTAAAAAGAAGGAGGTAGAAAAGACGTGAAATCTCCTAGACGGCATAGGATCAAAGGAAATCTCAACACTTCTAATTTACCTTCAAACAACAATTGGTTTACAACCATTTCTTTGTGACAATTGAATTTTTTTTTTTTTCTTTACAAGAGTAGTAGTTTATTTCTTATGTATTATTTTCTCTAGTCTATTCGGGCCCCTGTTTTGTCAACAAACACGGAAGGCTTACAATACAAAGAACAATATTTTATAAATATATTACAATGGATTAATAAGGTATTTGCATTTCGCAAAAGGGAGTGTGTACGTTTTTAAAACCCCTTTACTGCGAAAAAAGCATATTTTTGCCCCCAGCTGTATGAATAAATTTATTAAAACATTATTGAAACGTTTGATTCCGAAAAAACACGGTGATTTTTTAATACGTTTATTTCTAGTCAATTTCAAAATTTGTAGGAGCATTAAATTTAATTTAATTTCATTATATAAAAGATTTCTGGTATTTGAAGCAAATGTTTAACACAATTATCGATTTTAAATAACATATATCTCGAAAAACATTTGGAATTTCGACA